>JBBBDQ010001273.1:2180000-2237500 GCA_037127315.1 Ascarosepion bandense | reverse complement strand
TATAAACCATAACAACAAAATGAGATATTTATACATGTATAAAGTGTGCAATGAGTAAATTGATGCCATTTTATATTTTTAACTTTGCGCATGCACGTTGTTGTTTCTTATTTTGTCAACTGCACAGCATAGTAGAGTCAGTTGGGCAATATCTATGAGAAAAATAGCACCATGACGCAATTCACTCAACCAGGAATTTGGATGTTGTACTGCTTGTCATTCACATCGGAATCTCCAATACGAATATTTTAGAGTGTTTGGGTATCAATCTGAGGAAAATGCAGATGTTTGGAAAAAAATTGGATTAGTCTAATAGTGATTACGAAGGTGTTTGGAGTTAACACTCTTGATGGGAATGTTATGCATCCATTCATCTTCCCACAGGTCTTCAGACTCAACACAGAGTCTTACATCAAGTGCCTTTATGAGGTAGTGCTATCTTCTGGTTGTATGTTATTGAAGGAGGGTTTTTTTCTTTCGATGCTTACGGAAAAATGTCATTTTCATCGGCTGTAATATACATTACTGGCTACAACAATAACTCTCTTAGATTCCTATGTATCTCAGATATTTGAAAAACAAAAAAGAAAGGAAACACTTTTTATTTTTGACCTGACTTAAAGAGACTTTTGATATGATTAAACTATTTTTATTCGGTTCAGAGTTAATTTTTTCATCAATTCTTCATATATTTTTAACTTGTATAATTTGTAATAAATTAATGTTATATCATAATACAAAACAAAGTACTATATAGATATAGATATATTTAAGTTAATCGATATTCTTTTATAAAGAATTATTAACCATATTTTAATGTGAACAATTTGCACTGTTTATAAATATTAACTTCATTGTTTATTTAATAGATCCTTAGTTTTAAGAAATTTAATAATGTATTTTTTTTCTTACAGACACAAGGGGCATGGGTCATTTAAAGACTTACATATTCTTTTTTTTTCTAATTTTCTATTTTATTGTGGGAATTTTGTCGGTTTCTTTTAAATTCATATATATATATATATATATATATAAATTAATTTAAAATATATATAATTCCAAAATATAAAGTTCAATAAACTTATTTTGATAAAGTTATAAGAATAATTATATAACATTAAAAAAAAAATAGATGATCAAAAACACCAAAACGATTAAATAAATCCATAAAATTTAATAATTATTTTGCATTGTTGACAAAAATTTTTATGACAAGAATATAAAATCGGGTGTTTTACTAAATTACACCGGCTCTTTACTGGCTCTTGCATTGTAAACATCGCGAAAAGATCTGTGATGTCATTAGAACTTAGAAAACTGATAGTCAAGTTACGTAATGAAGATAAACTTTCGATTGGAGATATTTCAAAGAGTGTAGAAAAATCTAAAAGTATTATTCATAGTATTTTAAGAAAACTTGATGAAACTGAGTCATGTGAAACCAAGAAACCACCTGGCAGGCCTAGGAAAACTACTGCAAGGGAAGACAGATGAATTGGTAAAGAATAAACAAATGAGCTAATGTTAACCTTGGCATTGAAATATCAAGGTACATTATTTCCCGAATACTTAATGAAATAAATCTGAACAGTCGAATAGCCGCTACGAATCCTTACATTTCTAAAAAGAATCAAATGAGCCAATTGAAATTTGCCACTGAATTCACCTCATATGGACAGAAGAACGGTCAGATTGTTAGGTTGTGAAGGGAGAAGGTTCGTTCGAAGCAGGTTCTAAGGAACGATATTTACCTCAGTGCACTAAAAGTATCGCTCAATTTGGAGGAGGAAGTGTGATGGTGTGTGACATGATTTCAGCTGCTGGAACGGAACCTCTTGTTAGGCATGTTGTACAAGCAATTCCTCCCGATGTTTTGCATGATAAATTCATGTAAGTTTTGATTAAATGAAAAGTATAGAAACCGGAATTGATATCTTCCATATTCTAGATGTCCGACAAAATGAAACTTGTTAATTTTATTGAATATGATTTGCAATCAGTAGTGAACTGGAGAAAGAAATGTCATGTGAATTTTAACGCGTCAAATACGAAATTGTCGACTTTTAATCATCATAAAGGACAGTATTGCCTTCGAACAGCACAGTTAATGCTAACCTCCAGGAAAGCAATACACTGCGCCTTTTTGGTCTCACGTTTTCTATTGACATGAAATGGATTTTATTATATTGAATCAAGTGTCAGGTTTAATGTTACGAAAGATGGTTCACTATTTCGTGACAGTTTTTCTCGTTACATTCCATCTTGCATATTTATAATTCGTCATTTATTGAATATTGCTATCTATCTATCTATCTATCTATCTATCTATCTATCTATCTATCTATCTATCTATCTATATATATAAATATATATGTGTGTGTGTGTGTGTGTGTGTGTGTGTGTGTGTGTGTGTGTGTGTGTGTGTAAAGTATGTCATCTATGCTAACATCCACGAGAGCAATTCATTGTGCCTTCTTGGTCTCACGTTTGCTGATGACATGAAGTGGATTCATTATATTGAATCAAGTCCCAGGTCTACTGTTATGAAAGATGATTCCCTATTTCGGGCCAGACCATTTTACTCGTCAGATTCCATCTTGCATATCTAGTCATCTACCATTCGACTATATATTTCGAGATTTTTGTCGAATTCAAAAAGAAACCGCCATCGATTACCCTCCAGGAAAGCAGGTCTTTTTCCTCCTTCTTGATATTCCAGAATGATCAAAAGAATGATCAAAGAATGATCTGGTTTCCAAAACCTTGCTGTTACCAGGAGGTCAGTCATAAATGAAAACCTTGGCGGTCACGCAAAGGCCCCGTGACCCGCGCATCACCGTTTCCGGGGGGGGGGGGGAGAGCCCACGTGACTGTTTTGGTGACAGCCGAAATCAAAAGAGATATTTCAGTTCCTGTCCACCCGGTGACAGATAAACGTCACTAAGAAAAGACTCGTCCCGACTTCGGATGACTACCCACAGAATTGAAACAGCAAAGTCTGTCGGCTATAAATGAAAACGACTGCTATGAAGCTGGACTGATCGACCAAAGGACACTATGAGATATCGTGAACCCCGAACAATCCCAAAGGAGAAGGAACCAGAGAAAATGGCCGGCCTCCATGAAATATTATTTTAAAACAGAACTTTCGCTTCGGCGACCCAATTTTTTCTGTGAAAACGACGGACAGATAAGTGATACTTTGGCTTGATCTTTTGTGCTATATGTGTATTTGTATTCGCTTGCTCCTACTGTTTTCTTCATAGTCCCCTTCCCCTTTTGCTAAACGAACTTTCTTTTTCCTTTTTTTTTTATATGTTATAAATAAATGTTTTATTTCGGAATCCGTCGTTTTGCGTCTGTTCTTCGTTGACTTCCGTGTGTTGCGTCCATTTCTGAGTGAAGACCGAGAAAGCATCCCACATTTTCTTTTTTTTAACCTGCGGTTCGACTATGTGCTACCAGTTCGTAACAATATATATAGTCTCTCGTTTTATATTGACATGAAGTTGATTGATTATATGGAATCAAGTGTCATGTCTACTGTTACAAAAGATGGTTCACTATTTTGTGCCAGACAATTTCGTTAGATTCCATCTAGCATATTTATAAATCTACCATCCGTCATTTTATTGAATATTGCTACCATATGAGGTTGGGTTACCTGTTATATATCTCAATATACTCGACAAACTCCAAAGTATTATCTGTAATAATTGTGTTATTGGTCCAGTCTCTTTCCCACTGCTGTGACGTGGTTTCCCTCTAACTTTTCTAGAAATATTTTCATGGTAAATATTCAGATTAGCTTTTCACCTTGGTACCTCTATTGTATGAATTTAGGCGCGGTACTAGATTGGCAAATAGGTCACGCCGTTTTACTGTTCAACTAGCTTGATGAAACCGTAGGTTCTATTCTAATATTTTCTTTTCTTGCAATTCTAACTTGTGGAACCTTCTTTCGGTTTCTTGTCTTCCTGCCACCGACAATCTTCCAAACTTTAAATGTAACGTCAATTGCTAGCTTCTGAATGCTTTTTTCCCCGCACTAAAGTCTTCTTTTCTCTTTCACTCTCAGTTGCTCCTTTGCGTCTTAATGGCATTATCACCTTGCTTGAGGTGTAATAATGAAAAATAAACGAGGCTTATATGTTTTGTATGTCTTATTTAACGGATGACGATGCGTTTATATTTGTATGTTGCTTTGCACTTGGTTCATATTAATGCGACAACTTACATTACAATCGTGAATGAGCCGAAATTCTAATCCTAAATGGACTTGATTGAATATTTAAAACGTCTTTGTAAGAATTAATTAATTGATTCATATTTTGATTGGTGATTCATTTCTTTGTCTTATCACTGTTTAATATTAAATCCTAGGTATTGGTTATATTTGTAAGCTACTAAGTGTAAGCGACACGTAAGTTCCTATTTTCAGGCTGTTTCTCTGGAAATTTCTTATTTGCAAGAAAAACGACGACAAGCAACATCATCATCATGGTCAACACCACCACCACCAATAATAATAATAGCAATAAACAGTGAAAATAAAAAGTAAGGAAATTGCCATGAAATAATGTGATCGTAAACAAACAGACAGCGAGTGGGATGGAAAAACCCATAAATTTGATATAATTCCGAATAAATTTTGTCTTAAAAATTAGCTAGGTTTGCGTTTTAGCTTTAGCGCGGAAACAGGTCCTTCGGCGCCATGTTTGTATCTAACACGGTGTGCCCATGACATGTCTTGGCGGAAATGGGAGAAAGGTTTACAAGAACGAACAAAATTAAAAGAACACACACACACACACACACACACACACACACACACACACACACACACATTATGATACCAATCACGATTTCTGTATCAATATATGTTTATCTGTCTGTTTGAATGTATAGAATTACATATATATGCAAATACATGCACTCTTTTATATTGGCCCTTGTTTTATTCTTCCTTACAAAACACATACGCATATAAATATCTATCTATCTATCTATCTATCTATCTATCTATCTATCTATCTATCTATCTATCTATCTATCTATCTATCCTTCCAAAAGAAAGCAAAATCTAAAGTTAAAAATAAATTATTAAAATGAAAAATATTTCTGAAAGCTTTTAGTTTTAATTTCAAGCTAATAGATTAGATTTAATGTTTTCTATAAGCCACATACTTTACTGCCTTTTCGAAACCAATTGAAATTGATCGAAATGAGCTTTTCTCATTTAATCGATCAAAATGCTTGATTTTAACCATATTTACAATTCCCTCAAAACATTATTATCTTCATTAATTTTTTAAAATGAAATACACATTTCAGAAAGTATATTTCAGAAAGATTAGCTGATTCAAAGTTTTAAAAAAAACTGATTTGAAACAAATATTACTTTTAGTTTAAAATACCACAGAAAAAAAATTAACGCAAAAGGGTTGTTTTTATGTCTTGTTGAGAGTTCGATTTGCAGTCTGATGTTTGAGATATTTAACACATTTTTCTATCGGGAACATATTTGTTAAAATTACTTGACGGTTATAACGTCAGCACAGTTTTATATAATTTTTAACGACCCACTAGTTTAAAAAAAGAATATATTCAAGTAATTTAATATTTTATTAAATTTTATTCACTTTGTATTTAAATTTACTATAGTTACGGACGTCCGTATTTACAAAAATCAGCACATTTATTTACACACATAAAAAAATGCAAAACTGCTTTTAAAATACCGGGTCGCTAAATTGTAGTAAGCTTTTCTATTTATGATTAGTAAATATAGATTTAACTTAACAATAACAATTTTTACTTAATAACAATATCGCTTAACGTAATTCATTGTTCACTGAAAAAAGTTTGAATAATTCAATAGTGACCACAATATACTTTTCATGAAAACGATTAAAAACTTTTCTAATGAATTAATGTCGTTGTTTGGATTTTTATGGGAGTTCTATTTTACAAAACATGATTATTTAAATTTCCGAAAGAACAGTTTTTCGTTAACTGGGAGTTCTATTTTACAAAACATGATTATTTAAATTTCCGAAAGACTTTTGCTTATAACTAATATAAATTTAAGCGGCACAAAAATGAATTTTTTCGAAATTTCATAAAATGAAATAAGCTGAAGCTAGAAAACATCAATAAAGGATAAAAAAAAATGTCCCAAAATTAATAAAACAAATTTTTATCATCAAGATGTTTATGTTATTATAAAGAGAAACAAACCAACGTAATTTATTATTATTCCTTCAATATTTTTATTAATTTCTAGTATATTCTAAATTTGGATTAAAACATTTTTTACGTTAGTGTGGGATGTCAGAGTTTACTTTGGGAATTTCACTGCCTTTGTTTCCCGTGAAAAGCACATTAAATTGGAAATTCTTGCAAAAAATCAAATAATTGTCAGATTTTAATAAAACTTTCGGGACTTATTTACAAATGAATGCATTTATTTATGAAATTATTATTTTTATGAAATTTTGGAAGAAATATTTTTTTACGTCTGTTATCCCCACCTGCTCTAAAAATTAAATTCTGTCCGCAAACTTTGATTTATTAATTAAAGGCAAGTTTTCTTGGAGAATGAAAATTACCTATTTTTTTTCAATGAGTTACCACTTTCTCAAAAATCTACTCCTAATAGTAAAATAAAAAATGAAATAAAACTATGAGATTATTCAAAATAAATAAGCTTTTAATTGGTTTTGTAAATAATATGTATTAACGACATTATTGTCGGAAGAAAAGAAACTTTGTGAAGAATAATGAATTTTTAAAAGAACAGTTCTCATTTTTTTTAAAAACTTATAATAATTTATAGTTTAAAACATCTTTCAAGGATTCTTGAAATGTTGTCTACGTTAGGTTATTAAGTTATTAAATGAAGGCTCTATTATCTTAGCGGAAATTGAAAAGCTTAGTACAAACCATCACGCTCTTAGATTTTTAAAAAATAATTAACATTTATTTGTGTATAAAACATAACGATTTTGAAAGTAGAGATGACCATACACGATATTATCAAAAAATAAGATTGATGACAATAGTAAATTTAAAATTAACCTTCTTAAAATTAGATTATGGAGAATATTTCCAAATTTTTTTAAAGATTACTGATTAATTTTTTTTTTTTTTTTTTTTAATCATTTCACCCCGAGCAAGGCAGAAACGCCACTGATGTGCAGGGGGTTACATAAATGTAGAAAGATTAATTAGAAAAGAGTGAGGAGTACAAGCTAGTTAGAAAGGAACAATAGAAGGCTGAGAAAGCAGGTGCAATGACAGATACATGTGCGGAGAGAAAGTGAAGATTATACAGGGGAGGGGAGAGAGCTAGAGTCCAGTGGTTAGTAGGTGAGTATTAACTTTGCTTTTAAATTTCTGGAGGTCGTAGCCGTCAGGAAAGCAAGAATACGGGAGTGAGTTCCACAGGCGGGGAGTGCGAGAGAGGAAGCTGCAGGAGTAGAATTGTCGTCTGCATTTGGCTAACCTGACTGTGAATGGGTGGGACCCAGTTGCCAGTCTGGTTGCACGGGTAAACACCTGTTGAGGAGGCATCAGTGACTTAAGCTCATCCGAGCAGAAGCCATGAAAGTATTTATAGAAGAGACAGAGGGCGGCCACATTTCGACGATGGGAAAGTGGCTGCAGTCGAGTCGCCAGATCAGTACCTATCACATTACAGACTCTCCTTTGGAGCTTGTCAAGAACACTGAGGAGAACGGCAGGGGCACCTGACCATAAATGGCAGCAGTACTCCCTGCACGGACGGATGGTTGACTTGTATATATGCAGGATGGATTCAGGTGGAAAAAACATCCTGGATCGACATAGTGACCCAATCTTCTTAGCAGTAGATTTTGCTATGGATTCAATATAGTGCTTCCATTTGAGGTCTGAGGACAGGGTAAGTCCGAGGAGGCGTAGTGTATTACTCTCCGGGAGAATCATCTGGTCCATGCTTATGGGAGGCAGAAGAGGTTGCCTGTAATGGTTGACAGACAACAGCTTGGTCTTAGAGGAATTGAAGTTGACAAGCCACTTCTTGCCCCAGTTCACCACAGAGTGTAGATCCCGCTCAAGGTCAGCAGCGAGATTATGTCTGTCCGCCACGACAGGTTTCTTACTGGAGCGGGAGTATATTGTAGTGTCATCTGCGTAGATGCCTACTTAGGACTTGATCTCATCTGGGAGGTCGTTGATGAAAATAAGGAAGAGCGTCGGGCCCAGGATAGAGCCTTGTGGGACACCAGCATTCGTCCTGTAAGACGAAGAGGCACGCCCATTCAGAACGACCTTCATTTTGCGGTTATTTAGGAAAGATTGGATTAGGTCAAGCAGGCGACCGGTAATACCATAACCGCGTAGTTTGCATAGGAGGCCAGGGTGCCAAACCCGGTCGAAAGCCTTGGAGATGTCCAGAGCAACCGCGCGAGCCTCGTCAGACTCATCAAGGGCCTGTAGCATGTACTCCGTTACAGTTGTTAGCAGGTCGGCTGTGGACCTGTCAAATTGGAATCCATATTGCCTGTCGGAGAACAGTTTGTGGGCGGTGAGATGATGAACTATTTCAGCATTGATTATAGCCTCGAGTACTTTCCCGAATATCGGTAGAAGACTGATAGGGCGATAGTTGGATGGGTCCGAGGGTTCACCACAGTTCTTAAAGACAGGAACGACTGAGGAGAATTTCCAGCATGCAGGAATGCAGGAAGCAGAAAGGCAGTAGTTAAACAGTTTAGAGAGGACAGGGGAAAGTTCAGGGGCACACCTCTTAAGGACTATCACCGGGATTCCATCGTCTCCACACGCCTTATGAGGGTCGAGTTTTGAAATTACTCGGGATACTACTGTCGGGGTAATATATACGTCGTGCAGTTTGGCCTCAGTTCTAATAGGGAAGTCGCGTGGGTGCACTCCGGACGAGTCGAATGTGGAGTTGGATGAGAATCTGCGGGCAAAGCACTCAGCTTTGTCCGCAGATGACGTTAGAACATCAAATCCATGGATTAAAGGAGGTATTGAGGATTTCCTATTGTTGAGCACTCGTTTACAAATCCTCCAATAGTCCTTTGAGCCGAACTTGCGGTCAGCTATGTGCTGTCGCATTCTCTCAGCAAACAACTGTTTGGCGTCATTTAGGATTCTCTTGCACTCACTGCGAGCAGATGTGAACAGGCGCCTATTGTGATCAGTTGGCTGTCTCCGGAATAGACGGAAGTAGTGGTTCCTGTGGGCAATGGCGGCTGAGCAGGCCAGAGAGAACCACGGAGAGGAATGAGTTTTTAAGCAATACTTCCTGGTGGGTATGAAGGCATCAATGCCAGCTTTCACCCATGACGAAACCTCAGAGGCACAGTCATCAACTGATAGGTCAAACACTTTTCCCCAAGGGACGTCGCAGAGGAAATCGCGAAAGGCATCCCAGTCAGCTTTTTGGTAGAGGTAGGAGGTTCTATAAGTAGGGGGCTCCTGGGGGGGAGTGAGATTGGAAAGAAATACTGAGGGAGACTACAGCGTGGTCGGAGTTGCCGAGAGGGCAAAGCTGCGAGACTTGACAGGCGTCGGGCGCAGAGGTGAAACATATATCTAGCAGTGAGGAATGACCCGAGGATGTGCTTGGGAAGCGAGTGGGGAAGTCCACCACTTGCGTAAGGGATTGGGAAATAGCAAAGTTCATGGCGTGAATGCCGGCCGAATCAGTAACGGCGTTTTCAAGCCACTCAGAGTGATGGGCATTGAGGTCTCCAAATACAAATATGTGGGCAAATGGGTGATAGGAAATAGCCTTATCTATGTCGTCGGCAATGCTATCTAGTAGGGAGCAGTCAGGAGAGGAGGGAGAACGGTAAAGGAAGAATAGGTAGCTAACCGAACTGAGGAGAGACAAGCGGAGACATATGTATTGGTGGTAAGTAGATTCGAGTGAAGTCACCCTAGTTATGGGGAGGTGTTCGCTGACATAAACACCCAGCCCATGCATGTGGACAGTGGAATCCTTCCTTAAAAGGAGAAGATAGCCAGGGATGAAGAGGTCAGAGGAGGGGATAGCTGAGTTGAGGTTAGTTTCGCAGTGCGCGAGGATGTCAGGGGACTTTTCATGCAGGAACGCTTCTACACTAGGAAAGTTAGTACGAATGCCTCGGATATTAGTGAAGGAGAGGTTAATGGGCTTAGGTGGTTTGGATTTAACTGGTTTAGGGTCATTTCTGATTTGTTTCGTCATGTTTTTTGTTTATAGAAAGGGACCTAGGGTAGAGGATACAGGCGGTCATTACCCACGATCTGTGCTGGGAGGGAAACTGGCTAGGGCTGCAACAAGGTGTGGCCTCGGGGTTGCCCACCGAAAGCGCTTGCAGGGACACCTATCCATGCGCGACATGGCACTACAAGAACCCCGATATTATACAACTGTTGATCAGAGCAGCCGCTCTTGACGCTACGCAAGAGTTAGGGCTCCTAACTACCAGTCTGAAGCAGCAACCAGGAAACTGCCAACCCTGTACCCTCACAGTGATGAGCCACTGCCACCAACCGGCCAGATCGCAGGAAACTCACGGAAGCACCAGTACCAAGGTCTGAAGAGAGAAAAGAGAAAACCGGAAACCACATCCTAAACAGGAAACAAGGAACGAGCCTCTACTCCAGTTCAATAGACGTGGGAGGAGTATTGACCGGGCGATAGTGAGACCTATCTACTCCTATTAACAAAAAACAAAAAACAAACACGAACAACCTTCGAAAAAACACAAACTTACAAAAGTGGAGTTAACTAAGTTTTAACTTAGTTAAAGTCCAAATGAACTCCAAAAAGGGGAAAAAAAACGAAAAACACAGATATATATATATATAAAAAAAACGAAAAATACCTCACAGTTTAACACAGGAAATTTGAATTAAAGTTTCATTCTTCAATTCTTGCTTTTCCCAAAAATCAACATCAAGTTAAGCTGCTAAGTAAATTCCCATTCAAAGAACATCACATGGGGTGGAGGTGTAATGGCTGCTGATACCTTGGCCAAAGTAGCTTCGCATAACAGGATAAATAAAAATTTCAAACTTTTTTTTTCCTCCCAAATGAAGCATGAACTCCAAAAAGGGGGGGAAAACCGAAAAACACAGATATATATATATATATATAAAAAAAAAACGAAAAATACCTCACAGTTTAACACAGGAAATTTGAATTAAAGTTTTATTCTTCAATTCTTGCTTTTCCCAAAAATCAACATCAAGTTAAGCTGCTAAGTAAATTCCCATTCAAAGAACATCACATGGGGGGGAGGTGTAATGGCTGCTGATACCTTGGCCAAAGTAGCTTCGCATAACAAGATAAATAAAAATTTCAAACTTTTTTATATAAAAAATCATTTTCTTAAATTTTGTTTTAACAGATAAAGTCTCCGTAAATAGCAATAAACATGTAAATAGCTTATCAGTGCTTGACAAGTGCTTGTTGGATGTTAAAAGATATGTAAACGTAAACGACTTGTATTGTTTGTTTTAAAATCCATTTTTCTGCTTTTTCTTAACATAAAATTAGATAATGCTTATTGCAAATCAGATTAATTAAACATTAAATCAGCTAATATTCCCCAAATAAAGCTTTAGAAAAGTATATTTTATTCTGGAATATTTTTTAATAGTGAGAATTACATTGCAATGAAAAATAAATAAAAAGGTGTTAATCACCTATTTTAGAAAAAAAATCGATTCCAATCCTTATAATTTCTGTTTGAAAAATACGCTACAAAGCTTTTTGCTTAATGGAAATAGTAAATTTAATCCATTAGCTTTCAAATAATGCTAAAATGAATGCTTCAAAAAGCTTTTTTATCTATTAAAATTCATTTTAAATTTTAGGTATCGTGAATTATTGAAAAAGATGTAGATACCTTCATTATATATGTGTGTGTGGGAGTGAATTTCGTTAAAAATAAAAAAGTGATATGATTAAGTCTTTTTATATAAATTTTTCATGAAATCTTATTATTTTTTTTCAGAACATCAATTTTATATAAATTGTCCAAAAGTTTAATTTATCCAAGTGCTTTCTGCTATACTTTTAGCCATTTTCATCGATGGATTTTATTTATTTTTAACTGAATATATAAATTGTCTTATGTATGTAGAATCCTAGGAATGCTTTATATTCCAAACACGCTGAGCACATTGTGGCCGTGTTTATAATTGGTATTGTTGACTGTTAGATTTTCTTTTTTTTTTTTTCTATAATGCTTCCAGTATTCTTAGCCTTTCTATACATGTAGATGATGTTATCATATTTGTATTATCGACGAATATGTTACGAATAGAGTTTGATAGATCACCATATGCATTTTGTTGGGGAGTGGCCTCTATTTACATACTCTATGGATTCTTCCATAGTATACAAATAACCCTGCCTACAGAGTTGTCTGTTGAGTTGAGTTGAGTCGTCAGTGGAATTGAGTTGTTGGCTAGAGCACTTGAACCCCGCTCGTTGGTCCGTAAGAAACATAGACTTATTACCGAACTTACTTCTCTGTAGATACTTGACTTCCACTAACAAGTATTCCTGAATCTACTAACCGTGTACAGGTTGTATATCTTTTGTTGAATACACTTACCTTTTTTCCTTTCATATCTTTTTTGTGTTATTATTATATTGCGTGGTTTTTTAAACAAGAAACCACAACATAATTTGGCGACGAAGATTCGAAGAAGTTCACGCGGAGGAAAATTCATGTTTTACGTCAGTCGACACAACAATTTGGCTACGAAGTATTCGTACAAGTTCACGCGGAGTAAAAATCCATTCTCGCCAAACAACAATTTGGCAACGAGGATTCTAACAAGTGCACACTGAAAAAAAAGACGTTGTCACATCAGTCGTAAAAAGCAAATTGACGACAAAAAAGAACGAACTTACGCATAACACTCAGAGAAAAAAAACTTAGCCTCGAGGACCTCGAAAATCACATAAGAGGAGTCGACAACATGAAATTGGCTAAACAGATTCGCGTACAAGTCGCACAACAAAATCGTGACGATTTTTTCTCCCCTCCTCCGAATCACTTTAACAAAGTGTGTTACATATTGATTCAAACAAAATGGAAGAATTTCAAAAGTTAATACTCGAAATTATAAAAAGAACTGAAGAAAGACAATTTCAATTAGAAATAAAACAGATAGAAATGCAAAGGCTAACAAAATAAGACAAATAGTAATGCAAAAACCTTGCGAAATAAGACAAATGGAGATGCAAAAGCAAAATGAAGAAAGACAAATTGAAATGCAAAAGGCAAATGAGGAAAAACAAACACAACTGCAAGAACTGTTATTAAAATTAACAAGCACAGCCCTGGATAGGAACACGGAGGAGGAGACATTTTCACAAGATGCTGTGTGGAACGCGATTGAAATTTTTAAATACTCAGTTGAGGAATATAAAAATTTCGGAGAGTATTACAGGCGATACATAGATATTTCTAATATTGACTGTCAGCACTAGAGTGAGAAGAAAAATTAAGACTTCTACTCAGGAAATTAGGCACAGACGAGTACACCAAGTTCGTAGACTATATTCTCCCTGAAAAAGCGAATGATCTAACGTTCGATGAGGCAGTGGCAGGTCTCACAGAACTATTTTGCCCCAAAATCTCGTTGTCCCATAAAAGGTGAAAATGCCTTAATCTCAGAAAAGACGAAAAAAGGACTACTCTACTTTTGTAGCTATCGTCAATAAACATTGCGACGATTTTAAAATGTCGGAACTTAACCCAGACAATTTCAAGTGTCTCATATTTGTCCAAGGACTAGTTGCTGCTAAAGACAGCGAAATGAGAAAACGCATGCTGACCAAACTGCAAAACGAGCCAGGTCTAACATTACAAAAATTGTCAGAAGATTGTCAGAAATGCCTCAGCAAAAAGAATGATAGCAAGAACATTGAAGAGTCAGGAGTACCGTACATCAGAAAGGTAAAAAGAAATTTACGTTTTATAACCTCCCCACAGACAAAACAAAATTATAACACCAAAGAGAAAAAATACAGCACTACAGTTGACAAGAATTCAGTAAAAAAACAAGCCTCCTTGTTACGAATGCGGTGGATGGCATTGGTTTAAGGATTGTCTTTTTAAACACAAAAATTGCCAATCATGTGGTAAGATGTTACAAAGCTTCGGTATGCAGAAATAAAAATCAACCTAGTATTGTAAGGTCTACTAGAGTGGAGGATGAAAATAAGGAAATATCAGAAAATACTTTGAAATGGAAATTCTGAATAACAAAATTAAATTGCAACTGTATTCGGGATCTGATTTGACGATTATAAACTTACGAACATGGCGGAAGTTAAATAGGCCGACCATGCTACGCACTAAAAAAATTGCTAAATCCTTAACGGGGAAAAATATAAATTTCAAAGGCGAAATTATAGTGAACGTAAAATTCCAGGGAGAAACAAAAAAATTAAAATCTATGTGATGAGAAATTCAGACAACGTAGTAGGAACGGACTGGATGTAGAAATTCAGTGTATGGGATTTACATATTAGTTCGTTTTGTAAAAGAATAGACTGTGAGATTTCGGAAGCAACAAAACTGACTGTGGGTTAGGACGTTGCAACAAATTTGAAGCGAACATCGAGTTTAAGCAGAATACTCAACCTGTATTTAGGAAAAAGAGAAACATACCTTTCGCCACAATGGACAAAATAAACAATGAATTGGAGAGGTTAGAGAAAACTGGGATTATTTCGAAAACTTACTTTAGTGAATGGGCGGCACCGGTTGTTTATGTTAAGAAAAAGTCGGGAGAAATTCGCGTGTGTGCCGATTTTTCCACGGGACTGAATAATGCAATTAAAGACCATCACTATTCGTTGCCTAACCCAAAATATTCACTAAACTTAATGGTGGAAAAATTTTCTCAAGGATCGACCTAAGCGAAGCATATTTGCATATCCCAATTACGGAAGAAATTTCCAAATTACTATGCATAAATACGCACAAAGGTCTATACAAATATAACAGGCTACCATTCTGGATAAAAGTAGCGCCTGCGACTTTTCAGCAGATGAAGGATACTATGTTGACGGGGCAAAATTTCGCCACAGCTGATCTGGACGATATTTTATCAACACATCAACTCGTTTAAAAAAGACTACAAGACTTTGGCTTAAAAGTTAAGGAAAAGAAATGTGATTTCTTTTTTAAATAAGTAAACTGTCTAGGCTACATCATAAATGGGAATGGCAGGAAACCTGACCCAGAGAGAGCTTCAGCAATCAAAAACATGCCTGAGCCTAAAAACGACGCAGAATTGCAAAGCTTCCTCGGTCTTGCTAATAACTATGGAGAGTTTATCGATAGTATGCATAAATTGAGGGCACCCCTCAACGAATTACTGTAGAAAGATATCCAGTGGAACTGGTCGGAGGAGTGCAAAACGGCGTTTAACGAATTTATAAATAAATTGACATTAGATTTAACTTTGACACATTTCGAACTTAGGCTGGATTATTGTAGCAAGTGATGCAAGCTCACACGGTGTGGGAGCATGCATTTTATATAAAATGTAGGATGATACTCAAAAACCGGTAGGCCACGCATCGAGAGAATTACTACCAGCTGAGAAAAACTATTCACAAGTAAAAAAAGAAGCTTTGGAATTATTTTCGCCTTAACACGATTTCACAGAATGGTAGAGAATTCACACTACAAACGAACCATAAGCCGCTTCTTACCATATTTGGATTCAAGAAAGGACTACCTGTTTATACCGCCAATAGACTCCTAAGGTTGGGCACAATACTAATAAACTACAATTTTAAACTAGAATATTTACCATCGAAAAGAATTGGGCACGCAGATGGTCTATCAAGGCTGATTTTTATGGAAAGTGAAAACTTTGTAAGACTCAGTAATAACAGAGCTGAGAGTTGAGGATGAAATCAGCAAAGTACTAAGTAACACGGTTAAAGAATTACCGGTTACATTGCTAGAGATAAGAAGAAGCGCAGAAGCGGATGAATTTATTAACACGACAAAAAAAAAATGAAGACAGAGACGCAAAATTGGCAGATAGCTTCTCAATTTGCGACAAGGTATTACTATATAATGAAAGAGTCGTGATTTCAAAGTCACTTCAAAGGAGAATCTTAAAAGACTTTCATGTTGGACAACCCGGGAAAAATCGCATGAAAGCACTAATGAGAAGCTATGTGAACTGGCCAAAAATGGATGAGGCTATCGCACAGATGGTGGAAAAGTGCAAGGGATGTGCTGCGGCAGCAAAATCGCCACCGATTATACAAAAACCTTGGCCAAAGACTGACAAACCGTGGTCAAAAATACACACGCACTACGCAGGACCTATAAATGGCTACTACTATTTTATATTAGTAGACAGCTTTAGTAAATGGCCGGCAGTTTTTAGATATAAACAACCAACAACCGACAATACTATAAGCTGTTTGCACGAACTATTTGCGAGGTTCGGCGTCGTTGACGTTTTAGTTACAGATAATAGAACACAATTCACGTCAGGTGATTTTAAAGATTTTTGTGAAATATACCTAATAAGTCATATAAAAACAACTCCCTATCACCCACGTTCAAATGGGCTTGCCGAAAGATTTGTAGATACGCGTAAGTGGGCGTTAAAAAAAGCGATAGACGCACCATCAGAAAAAAACATTACAGCAAATCCTACAAGTCTACCGTATTACGCCAAACCAGAATTCACCATCAGGACTGTCACCGGCCGATGTGATGTTCGCGCAAAAATCCGATCCGTTTTCGAGAAATTATTACCAGGCAAAAGCAATAATCGGAATACACCTACAATAGTGAAAAGATCGTTCAAGCCTGGCGAAAATGTAGATGTCAAAATTTTTAATAAAAATATGGCGTATTGGGAGCCAGGATTAATTATAAGCAGAATTGGAAGCGTGATGTATACTATCAAAGGGAAACATCCATGCATAAAAGACACGTGAATCAAATCCAAAAAAGAAGAGGTGAAGAACCAAGCTCCTCACCTTTAGAATGTGAAGATTCTATGGAGGAAATCTTCGAAGATTTTGACATCCAAAAACCAAAAGCTAACCCGGAAATCAGAAGAACCAACAGGAAGCGGAAGTTCACAGAGCCTTTGATTATAGATCTAAAAAACGCTAGGGAGTGGGTGTTGGAGAGTCACCTCTATTTACACACTCTATGGACTCTTCCATAGTTTACAAATAATCTTGCCTACAGAGTTGTCTGTTGCGTTGTCAGTTGGCATTTGCCTCTGCAACTGTGACACTGTCAGCTCTCTACTTTCGAGTAGAGGGCGCTCTCTGCTTCCGAGCAGAGAGCAATAACCCAGTCGTGGTTCCGCCGAAGGGTAGAGGCACGACTGGGTAAAAATAGACAGACATTTTTGGCCGGGCCAAATGGCCCGGAAATCCCAGTTAAACTGACCATGTGTCACATGTTGCCCTTACTGGGAGGGACAACTAAATAATGAGTTGTCAGTGGAGTTGAGTTGTTAGCCAGAGCACTTGAACCCCGCTCGTTGGTCAGCAAGAAATATAGACTTATTACCGGACTTACTTGTCTGTGTATATTGACTTCCACTAACAAGTATCCCTAAATCTACTAACCGTGTACAGGTTGTATAACTTTTGTTCAACCTTTTTTCCTCTCATATATTTTTTGTGTTATTATATTGTGTGGTTTTCTAAACAAGAAACCACAACATATTTAAATGAGAACTATAAGTGCTATGGCCAGAGAGATATAAAATTAATGTTTTTCCTAAACAATATAATTATTTAGGAATTCGTATAGATCAAGAACGCAGTTCTTTGAAGTTCATGTAAATTCGTGAATAATATTGGTTCTCTGTAGTTTACATCTTGCAGGCGAACTGTACTTTTTGTTAGATTAGTTTAGGAGTTTTAAATTTTTTTTTTATGTTTTTAAACATAATTAATATATATATATATATATACATAATGTTTGTATTTAGGCAGCAATTTTTCTTTTAGATATGTCAGATTAAATAAATTGCAAACATTGTGTCTGCTTATTTTTAATAAAACCCGTTCATACTCACAGATAATCTTTCGCGTATTATAATTGAAAGATGTCAGAAATGATCTGTAAGGTTGACAGATATTATTATCATTCATTTTTCAATGTACCCAAGTACTTTCAATCTCTTTCCGAGATCATCTTCAAGGGTGTGAGTTGTGGTAACAAATAAATAACCTCAAAACTATGTCGCTAAAAATTACTGTAATTTTTTTCTGCTTCAAATATAACGGTTGACAAATTGCTAGCGTTCATTAGAACGTGAAAATTATCCCAAATGGAATTTTTTTATAGGTTGTAATATCATGGTTCGTGCAGGTTCGTTAAGGCATGAAAAAATGTTCTTTTTACGAAAATTTTAGAACATTACTACAATATTCATAGCTGATTCTATAAATAGTTTTGCGGTTATTTTTTGTTACCATAACGTACACCCCTGAAGATAATCTCGGAAAGAGATTGAAAGTGCCGAGGTACATTGAGAAATGACTGATAATAACATCTGTCAACATTGGAGCTCATTTCTGATATCTTTCATTCATAAGACGTAAAAGATTATCCGTGAGTGTGAACGGAATTTATTAAAAATAAGCAGACACAATGTTTGCAATTTATTTAATCTGACACACACACACACACACACACACACACACACACACACACACATATATATATATATATATATATATATATATATATATATATAAGTAATTTAACCTAGTGAGCCAACAAACCTACCAAGGTTTCACCTAAACGGATCTTCAGGGAAGGTTCTACTGCTCTGCTTACGTATTGAGCGCTTTTTTGTTATTGATTACTCGTCTCGGGTTTTTTCTTTGGGCTACGTACTGGCTCGGTCCAAATCGTTTTGGCTGATGTTCATGTGCTTAGCTCTTTCTGTTTTTACAATCATTTTTTCCTTCCGCGTATATACGCGGAGGGTTTTTCGAAACGAGTATAGTGATAAGTTTGCATTTATATATATATATATTTTTATATATATATATATATATATATATATATATATATATATATGTATGTATGTATGTATAATTACTTAGTTTTTCGTCATAATTAAATTAGACAAGCACACAGTTGTATTAAAATGTGTTCAATGCAATTATATTGTGGAACTTTTGAATATCTTTCATTTTTAAACGATTTATTACGCGACCTGGGTTTCTACCATGTGATGTCTTCAAGCGATTTGCAATAACCAACTTGTACAGCTTTTTTAGGACGCTCATGTAAATTTGATTTTTTTAAACAATTACGTCATGGGGACTTTTTTCAATGCTTTATGTAAGCGTTCTAAAAAACGCTAAAAATCAGTTATTGCAAATCGCCTGAAGACACCACATGTTATAAACCTAGGTCGTGTAATAACTCATTTACAAATAATATATATATATATATATATATATATAACGTATAATATTTGGGATTTAAGTCAGGTAAATTCTGATAGAGACGAACTCAAAAGAACTCAATGCTAAATTTACTTATTTAATTTAACTGAGTAATATAATCTAGAAAAAAATTAGATATTCTACAATTTCATGGATAATACGTATTTAGCAGGCAAACCTGCTCGTCAGACCCAAGTGATACAAAAGTTAATATTCAAAATAATCCAGAAAAGAATTGCATACAGACACTCACGTGCCCATAACGAAAATAGACATTTGTAACGGTAATCTACAAAAACATTTCCTCGCTCATTCAATAAACACCAAAGAAAAAAAAAAATTATAGAAAATTAATAAACGGAAAGAAGAGAAAGAAAAAGAAAACGAAAAGAGAACGAACAAATGCCCCCTCCACACACACACACACACACACACACATATATATATATATATATATATATATATATATATATATCTAAAGAGCCAACAAACCTACCAAGGTTTCACCTAACTAGATCTTCAGAAAAGGTTGGCTCTTTAGGTTATTTGCTATATATATATATATATATATATATAGTGTATCGAGGCAGCAGATACTTTTCTTAACACACACACATATATATATATATATATATATATATATATATATATAGGAAAAACTACTAAAAAGTTGTAATTTTGAAAATGTATTTTTTTTAACAGTATTTATTTATTTCTATTATTATATTTTCTCTTCTGTTCAATATGTCCAAATAGTGAATATATTCGTGAATCTGGAAATAGCTTTAGATTCCGTTTCAATAATCATAAACTAGGTATACACCAAAACAACCCGTATTCACCCATAGCAGAACATTTCAATCAACCAGGACACACCTTAGAAAACTGCAAATGTTTACTAATAGATTCTGATATTAGTTCTACATACTCACGTAGAAAGAAAGAAAAATACTGGATTTTAAAATTAAATACATACAGGCTAGGGTTAAATAGAGAGTTAGGTGTTTTGAATATTTATAAATATTTCAATAGTTAAACATTTTTTAGATACACTTAAAAAATTTTCTTTAAAACAACATTTATAAGTATTATTAAAGATAGGTCTACGTTTACAAATATTTAAAAAATCTATCGCTTTCTGCATCACGTGATATAAACAATCTCTCCACGAACGCTCCTCGCGAAAACGTTTCTAATTTAAATTTTAAAATCATTTGTTTCTGATGAAAGGCCGAGGACGGTCTGAAATATCAAATATAATAATAGAAATAAATAAATACTGTAAAAAAAATACATTTTTAAACTTACAACTTTTTACTAGTTTTTCCTATACATATTAAAAAAGTATACGTGGATCATCACTATGTTCTATATATATATATTCATGTACACACATACATCATCATACATCTAAAATAAATATATACATATCCCATTTTTTCATTAATATATATACTCATATGCACACCCATACATACACATACGCACACATTTATACATACACATGCATATACATATACATATATGCACACACACAGACACACACAGACACATACACATATATATATATACATACATGCACATATACACGTACATACCCGCATATTCGTACACACATATACATACAATATTACAATCTAAAATATTATAAAAACTTTGCAATAATATAATATAACTATAAACATAATAACTATAAAAATATTTGGGGGTAAAACGTTTCAAACGGTAAATTCCAGGTTTTTTCTCCAAAGGAAACCACCATTTTAAGTTAGATTAATTCATATTATAATTCTGATCTAACTAAATTATTTTATACTTATTCGTATGCTGCATTTAAATATCAATTTGTTGCGTTGATTAAGGAGTTCCTTTGGATTATTGTATTTCATATTTCTCCTTCAGGCATAAATTATACTTGTCACTGAAATTGTTGGGAGTGTTAGCATATTTTATTATCCTCCATTTGACTAGTGAAGTAAATCATCCATCCTTTATATCCCAGTTGTATTTAGACAGGGCAGTTTGATGTTTCAATGAGGCATTGGATAACGAGTGTCTATAACTGTAAAGTCTCTGTTTCCAACTACCTCAGGCATTAAACTCATCCTGTCTGAGGATGTTGTTTTAGCACCGAAACTTTATAGTTATTATGTTTCAGTATGCTATTATTATTATTATTATTATTAGTAGTAGTAGTAGTAGTAGTAGTAGTATCATATATTTTTGCTTTACTTTTGTATCGAGCACTTTCTAAAAAAATATCTAACTGTAGAACATACTTCCATCACCAGCCATTATATATATATATATATATATATATATATATATATATATATCAGAAATATTACGAAATGTAATTAATCGACATATAAGTTTGAATAATTTTTAATGGATACGCGTATTCAGTACAGAAATCTGAAAGTGGTGGGGGCACTGAGGAGCTGAGATTTTTCTGAGGAGGAAGAGGGCAAACTCAAGCAGCGTATATACAACATATGAATGAGTTTGAGTATAAGTATATAACTTCACTAAATTTAACTTTTAATTCATAGTAGTAGAGTCCTAAACTATTCTTGCCCTCTTTTCCACTCTGAAGACATTGGAACACAAGAGAGGTTAATTTCAAAACAAAATCAAATGGTTAACCTCAATACTAGCAGAACTGTTGGAGTTGTTTGCTGGGATTTTTTTAAAAAATGAAAAAGTAAACGCTGAGGAAAAATTTGCTGAAGATCGACTCATATCAAAATCAGATACTGATCAATTTCATAGATTTTTTTGAAGGTTATAAAAGGGAGGGCAACAGAAAGGCCAACCAAAATTCTGGGGGTGGCCTTGGCCTTGTCTGGCCCCTTCTGCCCTCTTATATATATATATATATATATATATATATATATATATATATATATATACAATTTAACAGTATATCTTTTTGTATATACCGGCATGAATATACGAGAAATCTTTGGAAGGAATTCGCATTTAGACAAGGCAATTATGGATATTAGGAGGAATCATGGATATATGTATTTATATTGCTTAATTACACCTTGTGTAACTGCGAATTCCTTCCTCAATAATTCTCAAAAAACAGAGTATCTACTCAAATAAGGGTATCCATTAAAAATAATGTTCATACAAATAAATAAATAAGTAATATAATATATATATATATTAAACTTGGCATTCGTAAATAATTTGTATATATAATATGGGAAATATATTTATCTCGGGTAAAATTTTCTTGACGATATGCTGATAATATATATATATATATATATATATATATATATTATGCCAGTGTGTTTTCAGGATATTTTCCCCAAGAAAATGTTACTCGAGATAAATATATTTTCCACATTATATGTAAAAATTATATATTTTCGCTTACTTCCATCTTTTTCAAATATATATTCTAACGAATTTGACAAATGCACATGACACTGATATCCCTCTCTCTCTCTCTCTCACTATATATATATATATATATATATATATATATATATGTGTGTGTGTGTGTGTGTGTGTGTGTGTGTGTATATATATATATATATATATATATATATATATGAAAGAAATAACGGTTTAATCTGGGTTCTTTCTTGCAAAACAAATTAAACCCTATGTAATAATATCCGAGCAGAGAAACACCGATCGCCGGTTCCCAGTATTCCAAGGAAAAGCATTTCGAAAGTAAATTAAAAACAAACTTGAAGGCTGGATATGAGAATCACAAAAATAATAAAAAATTAAAGAATAATAGTAGTTAACTCTTGCAAAACAAATGAAACCCTTTCTGCGAACTTAAATAATAAATATAAATAAAGGGAATGTAAACATTGTCGTTTTAGACGACTGACTCGTCAATCCAAAAAGACGGTCTCTTATTTGAGTTCCCCTGCCAGCAACATCCGCATAGAAAAGCAGCAGTTAGTTTCCACTGTTTCAAGGGAAAAAATATCGGAATTAAATTAAAACAAAAAACAAACTAAAATCTCGATATAACAACTACGAAAATAATGAAAAAAATCATTGAATAATAAATCCAGTGAAGTTAAATTTATATTAAAAATGAAACAGTTTTTATGTTTTTTTAATCCCACAGACAAATGACATATGTATATATATCTTATATTTACTATAATTTAATTTGATAAAATATAATCATATAAAAATAAATGAGCGATTAGCTTAACAACTATCCGCACGGAAACTGACATCCGGGTTCAAATTCTTGTCTAATACCTTTCGTAACACTTCGTTGTAATGCTCGTTGAAATTCAGTCTCTTTCAAACATAAGGTTAAATATCAGCGCAGGCTAGGTTTTCTTATCTTGGTTTGTAGCCAGTTTAGGGAGAAAAAATCTTTTGAAATGACTATAATAGTTTGGGAAAGGGCCTCAGTTTTAACCGATATCTTTCTAGCGTCTCTTTAAAGTGATGCCTTCATTTTTATCCATATTTTCAAATTACAATTTTAAATTTTAATTCTAAACTATAAATACGTCGACGAATTTTAGTTTTTTTTTCTTTTTTGCTTAAAAAAACTGATCACAATATATGGAAGAAAGAAGTCGCCAATTCTTTCTGCTGTTAATTTAAAATCTTATTTCTTTTTTTCATTTAGCTGAACTATAATCATGAACTATTATTTTGTAACGTGAATATTTCTCTGAAATAAAGTGATCAGAAAAAAAATACAAATTTTACTCAAAAGGGATAGTATATGTGTTTAACTTGATTCTACTGACTATATATATATATTAAAATACTTGACTTACGGTCACATCACGTTGAAACACGTTATCGTATAAACAACGAAGTTAAGCAACGTTGAGACTAATCAGTACTTACATAGGTGACCGCTTTGGAATATCAGATACTATAAGCTTGGACATGCGGGGAGTGTAATGAATGATAATTCGGAAGTGCTAATCAAAGTGCCGAGTTCCAATTATAGTTGGTTTCGCGATATTCACTTACGTGCAAATAACACAGAGAAAGATAAGAAACCACCACTTCTCTCCATCAGCTATGGGCTAATTAGTAAGATTTATATCAACAAAACCATTAATATTTTTAAAAAAAGATGCATACAAAATATATCGATTTTGGAATGGAATATTCCATATAGGTTGATATGGCGCTAAACAAAAACAAGCAAATAAAAGTGATTTGTTGTTAGTGGTTAGGTGCCTATGCTTCAGACGATGGCCCAGATTAGATAGATTTATTCGGTCAATTTCGTTTTACGGTATATTTACCTGGATAGGTTACTTAATGCCGACAAGATTTTTTACGATAGGTTCGTATGAATAAAATATATATTCTTTGAAAGAAATCAGTTTGTAGTGTAGATCAGATTTTATTGACGTATTTTTGTAAAGAGGCTTTTTGTCAAGAATCAAATGTATTGCTGATAATATCTGTTTTATTTCACAAATGTGTTGCTGGTATTTTGACAATGAAAATATATTTTCATACTTTCATAGTGTTTTGACCCCAGTTTGGTGGGGTAACTACTTGCCTAAAGCTGGGACTCTAATAGGTGCTACCAGACCGGGTCAAAGTGGACCTAGGAATAGCAGCAACTAATACATAGTTCTACGCTCCTCACAACCTCACAATCAGAGACCTTGCTGCCTGATACAGATTATCGTTATACCCAGAACGCCCAAATTAGATAAAAAAACAGATGCTGATTTTTACGGTCAGCAAAAAAAACAAGTTTCTGTTTTCCAAACTAGCGCAGAATAATTTTCATTAGACCCATCATTTATCTTAGTGCCAGGCAAAATTAAACTTAACACACAAACACACACACATATATATATATATATATATATATATATATATATATATATTAAATAGAAAACAAGAGAAAAACTATATTTTCGCCTACTGACAGACTATAAAAAAAGACATGAATGAAATGAATTATTATTTTCAATAAATTATGTATAAACAAAGGTTGTTTGTAGTTGAAAAAACGCTCATAAAATATTCATAAGATCAACTTAAAATTATGTCATATTTCATACACGAAGATAATTTTTCATGTGCAGTATATAATGTAATGAGATGTTGAAATGATGGAAACAATATATTCTCAGTAAATGTTCTTGATGATTGTAACATCTTTCCAAAATAAATTAAGTTTTCATTGCAATTCAAATAGGTCTTTGTGTCGTACCTCATCAAATACAATTTGAAACGAATAGAAACAAATGTATGCCGGCGTAAAATAATTGGCGCTGTCTGGTATCTGTCAAGGTTGACAATAAGGATAACAGGTTATCTTTAATTTCGGGTAAAGACATTAAGGTTCCAATATATTTTCGAACAACAGGAGACATTGTACCAGTGATCCATTCTGCAATGTCTTTTCGGTGTATAATTTCTTTTTTTCGGTGGAAAAGATGAGATAAAATGGTTGCTAATACACAGGTTGGAGTGATTTATTCCATCAACATGCTCCACAGAGACGATATTATTAACTAGCATATATATAGTACTGATAATTGGGATTTATACACGGGGTTGGTTCCCGAATTCCTGCCTTTCTGAGCAAACTAAGTCAAAACGCGCTGTAGTTTGAGTTGTCCTGACTTAACAAATTTCCGACAAAGCGATATCTCCTGCTTCTTTCAATTTTCTAATTCTCCAGCATCGTTTTTATATATTTATTTTGTTGTAATTAATTTAATTCTTCTTAATTATTGTTCTTTTCTTATATGATCTAACACTAACACCCAGTAACCCCCGTGCCTCATAAAGGCTTTATTGATTTGCTTGGGTTAAAATGATTAAGCGCACACACACACACCCACACACACACACACACACACACACACACACACTCATAAATAAATAAAATAAAATAAAAAGAGTGTATTTCCGACTGCCTTTCAATATGAATCTATCAGAATTTTTTATGTCATTTATATACTGTTGTGATCAATGATTTTTGAGAAAAAAAGACTAACAAATAAAATAAAATAAAAAATATAACAAAGAAAGAAGGCGGTAGGAAAACATGTATACACATAATATATTTTTACAATAATATCGCTAAATAATCATCTCTGTTTAATTTGTTTTTTTTAAATAATATATAATGTATATAATAATGATAATTGTTGTGGATTCTTGTTAAGAAACCACACAAAATAATAAATAACAAAAACAGATATAGAGATAGAAAATGTAAGTTATATTGAACAAAAATATACAAACTGGAACACGGTTAGTCAATTCAAGAATACTGTAAATACTATTAGTAGAAATCAATTTTACAGTCTTGTAGTGAAGAAGTATGTCCAGGTAATGAGTCTATATCCAAAAACACTCCAACTTATTATGCACCAACATACTGACCAACTAACTTCTTACTAACTCTTCAACTACTCCCCTGCCGTTCTCTGTATAGACAAGATTATATGTAGACATTAGGCGAGTCCATCCTTATGTGCAAAAAGGTGTGATCCCCAACAACAACAACAACAACAACAACAATAATAATAATAATAATAATTGTTAGTATTATTATTATTATTATTATTATTATTATTATAAAAATATATGTAAGAGCCTGTTCGGTGTCGGAGCACGTGGTGAGGTCGATTAGAATATACTGCACCATAACTGTACGTGATTAGCTGATTTTTATACGTAGCAGTCGGAAGGTGAAAGAGAGTTCGAACACGCACCTTCTGGCACTCATTTAATATTGCTTGCATAAAGGAAGAGCTTTTCAAATTTAAAATCGTCTTTGAAAAGCTCACAACGACGCTTAAAATCGCCTTACCACCCCCAACGAATTAATTGTTGCGCCCTACTCTACGCACTTTAATGCGATACAACCCCGGAAGTTAGTATCCAACGAATATCCTGCGAATGTTGATGCTTCATACTTAGTTCTCCAAGGTGACAAACGGTTTTATTATCCCCGTAACAATAACAAAAACTTAAGTTTCTTCATTGGCGTGTCTTAATTTGTCTTAAATTTTTCTTCATGTTCCTGAATTATAGAATAATGTTGCCTTACATTTGACATGTTGCCTTAATTTTGCTATATTATTGCGTTAATTAGTCGTAATTTTACCGTAATGTTACCTTAATCTTATTTATTTTGCCTTAATTAGCATCAATTTTGCTTTCACTTTGTTGTAATGTTGACTTTATTAGTCTTAATGTTGTCATACTGTTGCTTTAATTAACTTGAATTTTACCTAATTATCCTTAGTTTTACTATATTGTTGCTTTAATTAACCTAAATTTTGCAGTAACGTTGCTTTAATCTCCCTTATATTTGACATAATATCACCGTAATTCACCTTAATTTTACCTTATTTTGACAAAGATTATTACCAAAGTGTTCTTTGGAGCAAAGAAACGGTAAATCTAATTTATTTTTGTGTTACGATATCGTCAAGTACTTTATGAAGAGGCTACCTTGGTTAGAGTGTGATTTACAGTGCGACATAATATTCAAATTAATGGCCAAATTGAAGTTAAAATCAACTTTATTTTATCCATGAGGACGTGGAATGAGCAGACGGTAGAAGTCATTTTTTGTAATACAGCTCAAGGAAACTGGGGAAAATATTGGAAACTTGTTATTTAACAACTGTATAACCTAATGGTTAAAAAAAGAATTATGTCGATTTGGATAATAATGTAAAAAATGCTAAAAGGATATATATTCACAAAAGTTTTATTAGCAATTATGAATAATACATTATTAGATCACGAACAAGATGATCATTTTCAAATCTAAATTGTTTGTCCATTTAAAATGCAATATTTATTAGAAAATATATTCCATTTAAATACAGAAGGAAACAAAAATGAATTCAAAGCACTCGCTTATTATATTTTCCTATTATCCGAGCTTTGTTACCAGACAGAATTTGGTCCTCACGACACAAATATCCATTTCAGGTTCATTCGAATTTTATGCGTATCTAAATTTGCTTAAACGAGTGTATATGTTAACACAGTAACAGTTTTTAAATATTTCTAATGTAATTAAGGTGGTAAATAACGTCTCCTATGACAATAATCATAAGCGGCACGATAATAAATTACCAACATCTGATGATGATCTCAGGCGGTGAGATACTGAATTACCGCCCCCTGACGATAATTACATGTGGCGATATACTGAATTACCGCCTCTGAATTAGCGTGATGATAATGACAGGTGGCGAAACTTTTAATTATCGCCCCCTGAATATACCCACAGGCCTTACGAGATTTAAAGCCGCTACCTCTTTCCTTTTTGACTTTTGCAGCGACAAGACGTTCTTTTCTCGATCTTTCGCAATCTAAGTACCTCAGAGACACATACTGAAGGTTTTATTGAACTAGTCAAAAGTTTGACTGAATTTCTCATTTTTTTCATATAAATATATATATATATATAATGTGTATTTGGACACCAAGCATTCTTTTAATCATGTTGCGTTGAAAACGATCGAAAGAAAGATTTTATTAATTTTGTTTACTTTTTTACATTTTTACATTCCGTAACTTCAGTAAAAGAAATGTTAGAATACTGTAAAAATTAAGTAAAGAATTAATTAAATTTTCCTTGGATATATATATATATATATAGTTTTTAATGGTACAAAATTTTGTTATGGCGTTAAAGACAAAATATAATTTAACATAATTAGCCATACCAAATTTTAAAATAAAAACACCAGTCGACCGGTTTCGTCCCCTCTCATCAGAACTGTAAAATCTTGAAAAAGTCAGGAAAAAAAAATCTTTTATACGTCAAATAAATGAACGGAAGGGGAAAATATTTTTGATTTTTACTAAAAGTTATATATATATATATTAGCTCATTTAATCAGGCCACACGATGTTCGTTCCACTCGGTACAAATATTTTCCTGGAATATGCATTTCTTTAAAATGAAAATGAAAACAAGTAAAGATACAAAATATATAAAAATAGAGACCTTGGCGTTATCACAGTTAGGGATCAGTAGACTATTCAGGAAGAGGTTCTTACACACACACACACACACACACACACACACACATATATATATATATATATATATATATATATGGTGGACACTCTTAACGCAAACGATAAATGACGGTCATCAATTTTAATCTTAAGCACAGAATTTCTGTCCTGCACGCAGAGTGTACCTAGGAGTAATGCCATTTAAGGGCTAACTTAATATTCCCCAAGACTCTAAATATTAAGTTTAGACCCACACCACCGGTTGCAATTTATATGTCATGCCCAGAATATATATATATTAAATAAAAAAAAGGAAGAGTATGTAGGTAAAATCCCCAAAACCAGACCATGTTAACTAATTTTATTAATATTAAAAATGATCTAGGTTGAGGGCTTGATGTAAACAGTATTACCGATTCACAAAAAATTATACAAAAAAATTTCGAATTCTAGATTCGCTGAATAGCTATTTCAACGAGAAAATCCTCGCATCTTCAGCAACGATCACAAACAAAATTGTATTTATTCAAATATGGTATAAAAGTTCACACACGCACGAACACACACAGGCACACACACACACTCACAGACACGCACACACACATATATATAGCTAAATTATTATTATTATTATAACATACTGCAATTCAAAAGCTCTCAAGTTTTGTACTCTTCCCACTATCATCAGGTTCAGTACCGGGGTCATATATATATATTGATTCAAGCACTGAATTTTGAGAGCTATTGAATTGCAGTATGCCATTATAATAATGACAATAATAGCTATATTTATATAAATGCTCTACATCTGTATTGAGCACTTTATAAAAAGTAAATACCGAACTGTGAAATATATTTAAAAATGATTTTACTTATTACCAAATAGATTCCAAAAGTTTTAGGAATAGTTTTCTGATATTATTAAGGTGGAAAAATTAACGGACTTTTCACCAATAAATTAGTCGTTATTTTTCCCACTTGGTGCCATTTTTACCCAAATTCCCCTTGTGTGGCTGTTGTCTTTTTAAAAGGGACTAGGTTATTAGTCATAAACTAGTCATTTACTTTTTGTTCATCGCTATGCTGTCTGGTTCTAGATACCAATAAATAGATATGAATAGACCTATATAAATAAAGGAACCTGAAAAAAGACACTGATATCAATGTTAGAAACATAGTGAAATAACTATCAATAAGATACCACAAAACCCTCTCCCTGGATGTAAAAATTGATGAGTTTTATTTATTTTTTTATTATAGTTTACGATCGAATTACACAAAGGAAATATTTGCCGGATAATTAATAGGTTGATAATTGATTTTTTTTTACTTCTTTTTCCTATATTAATGATTTTATTGCTCAGTCAATGGTTGAGGGTTGTCTAGACTGAGTGGTAGTGTCAGTGTATTATTTCAGTGCCTTGCTTCAAACTCAGTCAAATTGTGGATCTATGTGTGCATGCGTATGATTGCGTATCCATTAAATAACCCATGCACATATCAGTCACCCACGTATAACACACACATGATCATATACGCGGATACAAAGGGATACATAGAAAGTGTTGTGGAGATATACTCACCTCTCCAGAGTGTGACGTAGATTCAGCCAAATGGTATAAAAGTGACGCCGAAAATCGCTATTGTAGACTGCTACGAAATTAATATTCGTTTATTGCTTGTTTTTTTATACTACTACAGATTTCAGCCAGACCATGTCGACATCAAACAACATTTTATTTCTTGATTGTGTTATCTGCGTTCAACGCAACGTAGACATAACAGGAATGACTAGGATTCTAACTCACATGAAAAGGATTCTTTCTCGCCTATCAACAGTGGCAACGGAGAATTTGAATTCATAAGAAATAAAAACAGACATGTTCTTCCTAGTTATGCGAACAGTAGAAAGAAACTCATGGAGAGCGTGGCAGCAGAGAGTCCTCAGAAGAGAAGCCCCCGTCAAGCAAGTGTTTCGGCCCTTAATATAATACAGAAGAAGTGAAGATAATTAATCAGCAACAGCAAATATGCCAGAAGTCATTGTTACACCAAATGCAAAAACAGTTCAATGCAATCCTTGTAATGCAAGGAAAAGATAATGCATTATATTCATTTTTGTCGGACTCAGTCATTAATTCAATTACTGAATACAAGTTCACCCCAGAATAAAACATGACATTCATATCGTACTTTAGAAGAGACGAGGTCATTTTCAGAGAATAATGTCAAGGATGGTCGAATGAAAAGAGAATACGTTCTAAGTCAAAACATTACCATTGATAACACTTTATTGACCCTAGTTACTATATTCTTATTTTTTGATATAATGCAAAAATTTGACAATGATAAAATCGGTCAATAATTATTGATAACTGTTTATAGTGAGACTCATGGATGCAATTACAAGTACTCCATAATAATATATGAAGTATAGAATACTGTTGTCATATCTGGTCAGGCTCCCCTGCTGATCATCTCATGGTTCTTGACAGGCTCCAAAGGAAAATCTGTAATGTGATCGGTCCACAGTTTCACTCCAACCACTTTCTCACCTGCGAGATGTGGTACCCTCTGTCTCTTGAACAGATATTTTCAAGGTTTTGTTGGGGATCGCCCCTTTGTACATAAGAATGGACTCGCCTGATGTGTACATATAATCCTGCTTATACAGAGAACGGCAGTAGTTGCTATATGGCCCAGAAGACCCACATAAATATGACATTGTTTCACATTATGCTTTAAGTGAGAAGGCCAAGTAAATACTGTGGTCGCAAAGCGCTACCTTTGTCACTGTCAGCTGTGTTCTTTCTGGTGGAGAGCGCACTTTGCTTTCGAGCAGAGAGCACTAACCCAGTCGTGGTACTGCCGAAAGGTAAAATCACGACTGGGGAAAAATAGACAGGTATTTTTTGGCAGGGCTATATGGCCCGGAAGACCCACTTTTAACTGACCTTGTGTCACATGTTGCCCTTAGTGGGAGGGCCAACTAAATATTGTAGTTGCTATATGGCCCGGAAAACCTACATAAAAATGACCTTGTGTCACATGTTGCACTAAGTGAGAAGGCCAACTACATACTGTGGTCGCAAAGCGCCACCTTTGTCACTGTCAGCTGTCTTCCTTCGGGTGGAGAGCGCTCTCTGCCTTTCTGGTGGAGAGCAATAAACAAGTCGTACCCAGCCAAAGTGTAGAGTCACGACTGGGTAACGATACACAGATATTTTGGCCGGGCTATATGGCCTGGAAGACTCACATAAAAATGACCTTGTGTCACATGTGACCTTAAGTTGGAAGGCCTACTAATACTGTAGTCGTAAAGCGCTACTTTTGTCACTGTCAGCTCTCTGCCTTCAGGCGGAGAGCACTGTCTGCTTTCGGGCGGAGAGTACTAACCCAGTCGTGGCTCCGCCGAAGGGTAGAGTCACGACGGGGTAATGATAGAGATATATTTTTGGCCGGGCTATATAGCGCGGAAGACACACATAAAATGACCTTGTGCGCAAGCCGCTACTATTGACAATGTCAGCGCTTTTCCTTCGGGTGAAGAGCGCTCTCTGTCTCCGCCGAAGTCTAGAGTCACGACTGGGTAACGATAGACAGATATTTTCTGCCGGGCTATATGGACCGGAAGATCCACATACAAATGGCCTTGTGCAACATGTTGCCTTAAATGGGAGGGCCAATTAATATTGTAGTTGCAAACAGCTACCTTTGTCACTGTCCGCTCATGCCTTCGCGCGGAGAGCACTAACCCAGTCGTGGCTCCACCGAAGGGTAGATTCACGTCTGGGGAACGATAGACAGATACTTTTTGACCAGGCTATATGGCCTGGAAGACATATAAAATGACCTTGTTTCGCATGTTGCCTGAAGTGGGAAGGGTAACTACATACTGCAGTTGCAAACTGCTACCTTTGTCACTGTCAGCTCTATGCCTTCTGGCGGAGAGCACTAAGTCGTGACTCCACTGAAGAGTAGTGTCACGACTGGATAACGATACACAGATATTTATGGCCGTACTATACTGACCGGAAGAACTACATAAAATGGTCTTGTGCCACATGTTGCCTTAAGTGGGAAGGCCAACTAAATACTGTAGTTGCAAACAGCTACCGTTGTCACTGACAGCCCTCTGCCTTCAGGCGGAGACTGCTCTCTGCCTTCGGACGGAGAGCACTAACCCAGTCGTGGCTTCTCCGAAGGGTAGAGTCACGACTGGGTAATGATAGAGAGATATTTTTGGCCGAGCTATATGGCGCGGAAGACACACATAAAAATGACATTGTGTCACATGTTGCCTTAAGAACAAAGGCCAAGCAAATACTGTAGTCGCAAACCGCTACTATTGACACTGTCAGCTCTCTTCCTTCGGGTAAAGAGCGCTCTCTGCCTTCGGGCGGAGAGCACTAACCCAGTCGTGGTTCCGCCGAAGTTTAGCATCACGACTGGGAACGATAGACAGATATATTTGGCCGTGTTTTATGGCCCGGAAGACCTACATAAAATTGACTTTGTGTCACATGTTGACTTAAGTGGGAAGGCCAACTAAAAACTGTAGTTGCAAACAGCTACCTTTGTCACTGTCAGCTCTCTACCTTCGGAGGGAGAGCACTAACACGGTCGTAACTCCGCCAAAGGGTAGATTCATGACTTGGGAACAATAAACAGATATTTTCGTCCGGGCTTTATGGCCCGGATGACCCACATAAATATGCCCTTGTATCACATGTTGCCTTAAGTGGGAAGGCCAACTAAATATTGTTGTTGCAAAAGTAGTTGTAGATTTGTAAAGCAGTTGATTAGTTGGTCAGTAAGTTGGTGCAGAGTTAGTTGGAGTTGTGTGTATATAGACTCATTACCCGGACATTCTATTTCACTGAAAGACTGTATATATTGATTTCTACTAATAGTATTCCTGAATTGACAAACCCCTGTTTCAGTTTGTATATTTTATTCAATATAACTTACATTTTTTATCTCCATATCTGTTTTTGTTATTTATTATTTTGTGTGGTTTCTCACCCGGAATCCATAACAGGTTTCTGCTCCGACGAACTTAGGTCACTTGTGCCCCCTACACAAGAATTTATTTGAGTAAACAGACTGGCATCAAGGTTCCATTCTTTTACATTTAAATCTACTCCAACAGCTTCTTTTCTCGCTCTGTGGAACGCCCTTCCCTATACTTGATTTCCTGATAGCTAAAACCTCCAGGAATTTAAATGAAATGTCAGTTCTCATCTCTTATCTATTTGACTCCAATCCTTCTCTCGTCCTTTCTACATCACCCCGTGTATTTTGTTTTTTATATTTCTCACTCTACCTTCGCAACTGTCATCACATCTGTGTTCACATCCTTTTCTTGCTCTTTTTCTGACACTTCCTGTAACTGGTTCATTTTTTTTCACTCTCCTCCTGCCTAAACTTTTACTCTCTTATGTAGCTCCCTGCGTATTAGTGGTGGTACCGCCTTGCTTGGGGTGAAACGATTAAAAAAAATAAATTTTGAAATCATATTTTTGACATATGAAGTTTTTGAAACTGTTTCTATTTTTTATTGTCTTTTAATCATTCGGCCTCACCTGCTATCCGCACCATTTGGGAACCACTGATCTAATCGTACTAGTCGTTTGACAACTAGGTCTCACCACTGTGCTCTTGAACTAGCAAGATGTAAATGATGTAAGTTTTTATCTAATAAGTATATCTACTCGCCTCTGAGACTCTCTTCCGGTTTCTTACTTCCAAGACGCTTACAATCTTAAAAAGATATCAATACAACTTTAATTGCTATCGTTTGTTTTCGTGAAACCTGTTCTTTTCATTCAATAGTTCTCATTCTCTTCCACACGTATTGTGTCTCAGTGACATTATCTCCTTGCTCGGAGTAAATGATTAAAAATTACTTTATTTTATTTTTCTTAATTTAAAATACGTTTGTTTTTTTTCTATTAAATATGTTTTGTTTTTTGTACATTATAAGCTATCTGTAATGTTCAGTTATATAATAGATATGTGAATGTACGTTGTGGTGCAGAGCATATCGGCCCCGAACGAGAAATCGGGGAGCCGAGTTTGAATTCCCGTTGAATTGCTTTCACTTACGCGCAAATATCCTTGGGAAAGGTATTAATTCGTCTCTTCTCTCTAGTTATGGGTTAAATAACGGGTCAGATTGAGTTCTATAGCCTTGGCTGGTAACCAGTCTATCGCAGAAAGTAATAGCAACCTACTGCGGGATAATCTTCTGCCCAGTCTTTCGAGACATGGTCGCCCAAGCATGTATCACGTATGGCACTTAACTGACAGACTGAATAGACATTTATTAACTTACAAAAACTTTGCGTTATCGAAGTTGACACCGTATTTAAGCAACGTGGAGCCTGGTCAGTAACTAGATGATAACTTGGGAATACCAGGTGCTGTAAGCTTGTATGTGCGGTTGGTGTAATGAATAATGACATGTAATTGTTAAGCGTAGAACCGAGTTCCAACTCCCGTAGAATTTGTTATATTCACTTACACGCAAATACCCTTGTGAAAGTTATGAATCTTACTTATTCTCCCCCGGTTATGGGTTAATTAGTAAGACATGTATCGCTAAACAATTATTATCTCCAAAAATGAAATAAAATTGCGTACAAAATATTTACATTTCAGCATTAATTATTCCATCACATTTGATATGCCGCTAACCAAAATCAGCTAGCCATTACACTCTCCTTGGTTCTCTATTCTGCCATCACACAAGTTTGTTAGATGGATTATTCAATGTTTCCATTTGCATTTATTCCCCCAGTTATGGGTTAATTAGTAGGACTTGTATCCGTAAATCATTATTATTTCGAAAAACTTTTTACAATTTAAAAATATTTTCTGGCATGAAATAACTCGCAAAAGGAGATAAGCTTTAAAATGAACAAATCATTCGACTAATCCTCATTAAATTCGATTGAAGAGTAACATGAAAATTATTCATGAAATTTGAACTGTGATGTTAGTAACTTAATGATCCATCGACATATGCTCCCCAACTCAATGCATGAGACCCACAGAATTATCTTATGGTGTCAATTCGACTTCAAGCATTGATTAAAGAAAAAACTCATCGTTTTTGCCCCTCGTTCTACCAATTGAGCTCTTAAGAGCTGAACTTCGTCTAATACGATATCTTGCCACAGCATTGTTTCTTGGGATGCCCCGAAAACAGCTGTTATGAAATTCAATGTGACGTAGTGATTTGGTCTTGTCGAATTCATTTCTTCGACTATCGTTAAAATTGTTATTCTCGCGCTGGCCAAAGCTTCAGTCTCTCATTTCTCTACTCCTCCAACTGAACCCCATCCTCTTGCCCTACTCGTCGTTGTTGCTGTTGATAGTGTCTACAGACTGCTGGAAGTGGTTCCAGGAACAAGGAAGCGAAATGCAAACTAGTTCCGGTCCGTAGATTGGAAGCGCCAAGCGCGTGTCGTCCGGTATTAGACGGGAAGGAATTTTATACTAAAAAAGAATCGTCTTGGGACTGTATCGCTGGCAAGGCTGCATGACTATGCGATGAATAAAGACAAACAACGAGATTTGGAATTGCGGATAGCCAGAGTTGAAGGGGAAACTGATTGGTTGCTGGGATGGTTGGGTAGCTGAGAGGAGCATGAAGAAGCAGAGGAAGGAAGTGTCGAAGAAAAGTGAAGAGAGAACGAAAAGGAAAAAGGTAATAGCAACAAGGTAAAGAAAAGATCGAGAGAGGAGAGAAATACACAGAAACACAGCGAGAGATCATTTCAGGAAATTAGTTGAGATTGTGGAACACATAGGAAGGATCGAACACACAACATGTAAAATGATTTGCAATACGGATGCTATTAACTGCGTCAGAGACTGTAAATACATTTTAAGCTGAATATAGTCTGGCACAAGAACAGGACTTTTCATTGATTAATATGTTTTTTACTGCTTATCAACCGATTAAAGTTTATTTAAAGAGAGAAAATATTTTTTCTGTTGAAATTGTAAGATGCAATCGCCACTTCTATTCTAACATTTTTTTTCGACGCTTCTTATCTGTGGAACTCCTTTCAGATTTCTTGCTTCCCCGATAACTACAATCTTCAAAACTTTAGACGCAACGTAAATCACCATTTTCTATCTTCCTGAACACTGTTTTTTGGTGTAGTTTTCTCAATTCCCCGGACTAAAATATTCTCATTATGTTTCATTTCCTGAAACCCTGTGTCTTAGTGGCATTATCAGCTTTCTCGGGGTGAAATCATTCTAAAAAATAACAATTCCTTGCTTCAGTTAGTCAATTAAGTGTCATACATGATACACGCTTGGGCGATCATGTTTCGAAGGAGACACGACTAACTAAGCAGAAGATATTCCTGAAGAAGGTTTTCATTACTTTCTCCAGTAGACTGGTTGCCGACCAAGGGTATAGAACCAAAACAGTCCTGCTATTTAACCCAGAGAGAGAGAGAGAGAGAGAGAAAGAAAGAAAGAAAGAAAGAAAGAGAGAAAGAGAGAGAGAGAGAGAGAGAGAGAGAGAGAAAATAAACGTATTGATACCGGTCTGTTCTGCTATTTTCCCATAACTGGAAATGAGATAGATTTGTAGCTTTCCCAAGTACGTAAGGGAATTTGACTAGAATTCGAACTCGGTTCTCCGATTCCTCATTTCTAGTCGCTTTTACTGCACCGTAGTTTGGAGTGACTTTATTACCGTCATATTAGTAGTCTTTCGGGGATAAAATTCATCAGGTTTCGGTGCAAAGGAACATTCGATATCAATTTTAATCTCTTCACAATTATCAACGTTTCTCTTTTAAAAGTATTTTGCAAGTATCTAAAAAGATGATAGATGGAGCAAGGTCAGGAGAGTAATTAAGAGGGAGTAAAACATCTACATTTACTGCTTGTCTTTTCGTGACTGGCTCGACAATATTTTATCATGCATTATCCTCTTTAAAATTAACTAATGATAGACACTGTCTGCAAATATGGGTATTTCACAATTTTAAAACAAAGTTATCGGACACAAATCAAGATTAACAAATTATAGAGAAATGGAAATATATTTATTGAAAGGTAAAGGGATAACATTTTAGGATCCGCAACTATTTAGTCTCAAACATGAACCAAGAATGTCAAAAGGAGCTCTTTAGATGTACATTGTTCAGTTGAAGACACTGTTGAATGCGGCGTGCAAAGTTGTTGATTTGACATTTTAGAAGTTCGGGGTGTTATCGGAGACCCAGATGGCAAGGAAATCGTAGCCCTACGATCTTCACAAAGGCTATGAGCTTCAAAGTTCTTGGCCAACTTGAAGATATTACTCCTGCTTGGAAATGTGTTGAAATTGATCTTCTTTCTGTATTTTTTTAAACAATATTGAAAGACTAAGTTTCGTAATATATCTTCACACAAAAGTTCTTCCACTCCATCGCCCAAGACATGATTTAGTTATATTTGGTTGAATATTTAAAAATGGTAATGACTTCCCAGCAATAATCTGAAAAGAGAAAGAGAATAAAGTCAACAGAGAAGATCGGAGAGGTCTGTTGCTTTGTCTAAACAATTGTGAAACACCCTGTATATCCAACTGACGACATTCTCCGCATTAAATGTTTTGTTTTTGTTTAGTACATTGTAATAGACGAAAGATATCATATATCACAAAACAGGGGGCACAAAATTTATAAGAGTGTGATCCTGATTTGGGGATAATGTCACCTTTTTCTGCAGGCACTAGCAATTATCATTTTTGTTGGATATGACTATAGAGAATCCACTTTTCGTTACTGGTCACGATTCTACGCAGAAAAAGGTTACGTAGAAAATCGGTTGTTCAATGCTGATGTCAAGCCGATTAAACAGAAAAACAGCCAAACAACGAGGACCCGCTGACCAAAGTGCATGAAGGAGTTTTATAAAAGGGGTGTGGTTTGTATTAAAAAAAGATTTTTCTACAAGTTTTCTCAAATTTTTCTCATTTAGGATTTACAGAATACCGTTAGCAACAGAACTTGGGTGTCCAAATTGGGTCAAACGGTAAACGCAGGTCAGCTTTATGCTAGACTCAAAACTGTAAACCTTAAGTGGGTATACACTTGGGTCGAAATGCAAACATTGGTTCGGTATAAAAGTAAAGGTTAATCTGGTTTATACATGTGAGAAAAGATTGGTTTATTTAAGAATCAAAAGGTAAACATTGCTCGGATTTATATTTGAGTCAAAATGTACACATAGTCTAGATTTATACTCGAGGCAAAAAACATGTTCCTTGAAGATAGGTTGTTTGGAAATGGTTGTTATAATTTAAAGGGAATGAATTCAGCGTATTCTATACTCCATTGATAGAGAAGAAATGATAGAATGTAAAGTAGGATCTTCCACTAATTTTCGATTCCTTAAGTTTAAAAGGAATTTTTAAAATGAAAAACGTTTTCTTAAAGCTTTCATTTTAACTTTAATCGAACACTAAATGATTAACTTTACAATTTTCAGTAAGCAAAATACTCTGGTGTATTTCAAATAAAAATTATATTGACAAAAATCTTTTTTTTTCTCACTTTCAATTGAAATTGTCTATTTTTACACATACGCGACGCATTTTTAAACAAAACATACTTTTCAGGCTTAAAATACTCTAAAAATGAAATATACTTTTTTGAAACTTCATTTGAAGAATATTAGCTGATTATAAGTGTAATTAATCTGACTTGAAAAATATATTATTAACTTTAAGTTTAAAATATCTCAGAAGGATTTTTAATACAAACAGTGGCGGTGATTTCGTATCTTAAATCATAATAAATCTTTGCACTTGTGAATAATGTAACAAGTACTGTAAAAGATTTCTACGGATACTTTATCTGTTAAAACATAATTTAATAAAATGACGAGTGATCCTTTTTTCATATAAATTTTAAGTATTCAGTAATCTTAAAAATATTAGAAATTATTCTCTGTAATTTAATTTTAGGCATGTTGGAAGAGGGAGGGTTTGTAGAGTCTGATGCTCACAGGGCACATAAAGGGAAAGTGAACAAAGGAAAGCAACGTGTTACAAACTTACTGGGCTTCAGTAAATAGATGTTAGAACAAGTTTTGGGTGAAATAACAAGACAAAACATATTAAGAAGTACAACGGACTGGAAGATACAGAGGTCTATAAACGTCTACGTCCGTAAAGAACACGGCACATAAAAGAAGACGAGTTCAAATTTACTATAGTTATCCTTCTTATTTTCTGATAGTTTCGTGTATGGTCGATCCTACTTTTAAAAATAGGACGTTATATAATGGAAATAATATTTTTAAAAATTTGGTGCAAAATGTTTGAAAATTTTTGATAGTAAATACAGTTTTCAATTAATAGTAATGTCACCTAACCAAATGAAATGAAAGGAGAATTTTAAAAGATTTAAAATTTTCTTTTTTCATTTAATTTAAAAAAATGTAAACAATACTTGCAAAAAAAATTATTCGTCGAATTTTTTTTTTAAAACAATAGGGACCTTAATAAATGTTATTTATCAAAGCAATTAAAAGCTTTTCTAATTAAATAGTCTCATAGTTTTATTACATTTTTTATTTTTCGATTCGCAGCAGATTTTCAGAAAATGAGTAGTGGTTAAAAAATGCGGATTTACATTTTCCAAGGAGTCCTGTTTTTAACTGATAAAACAATTTTCAGGTGAAAATTTAGTTTCTCGAAATTTCATGAAAAAGAGTTAGTGGGAGTGAGGGTAACATATAAAAAACAAATTTTATTGTGATTTTTTATCAAAAATTTCCAAAATAATTTAATTCTTTTCTGAATAAATGTTATAAGTTTTAGTAAAATTCAACAATTATTTGATTTTTGCAACTATTTCCAATTTGATGTTTTCTTCACCGGAAAAAAAGTGAAAAAACACTAATTGTAAATATTACATAAACCGCTGACACCCACAGAAAAAGATCTTTAAGCAAAACTTTGAGGATTAAAAAATAATTTGGTTTTTCCTTTTAAAAATAGTATAAACATTTTGCGATAAAACTTTGTTTTATTCAGTCTGGGACTTTTTATCAAACATGCGAAGGTATCTAGTGTAAAGTTTATGTATAGCGTAAAACGAACAATAGATCTGTCATATTTGTTTGTAATTTAATTCAAAATTCTTTTTAAATGATGTTATGGGTGAGGATGTGCGTCGTGGTACAGTGGATATCGGCTCGGAACGAGAAACCGGGGAGCCGAGTTCAAATTCCAGTTGAATCCATTGTATTCACTTACGCGCAAATACCCATGGGAAAGGTATTAATCCGTCTCTTCCTTCCAGTTATGGGTTAAATAACAGGACAGATTGGGTTCTATAGCCTTGGTCGGCAACCAGTCTACCGCAGAAAGCAATGGCAACCTACTGCGGGATAATCTTCTGCCCGGTCAGTCATGTCTCGAAAGAGACATGATCGCCCAAGCGTGTATCACGTATGGCGCTTAACTGACTGAATGGGTGAGCTTGTCTCTTTATATCAATAAGCACAATTCTAGACTCAGTTTCAAGGAAATACACTTGCACATTTTTCTGAATTGACAAACTTGGTCTAAATGTATTTTGATGATGCTCATTGAAGGCCAAAAAAATTCAGATTTGAAATAGAGTCTTTCTAGATTTTTAGTATTTTTTTTTTCGGCATTTTCTATAATTATAATTGATGGTTACGTTTATATTAATCAACTCCGTCTACATATTTTATAAATGCACCAACAAGAACATTATTATATTCTAATTAAGTACTTTTACAGCAGCAAACGCGTTAGATATAATTTTTTACAATTTGTCATTCAGTTACCCAAAAGAGATAGAATGCCGAATTAATGTGGAACAATTTCATATCAGGCCCTCCACATCTTCCTATCCCGTGTAACTCCTAACAACCCTCCTCCTGTTATACTGCTCAAATTTCGCTCCGCCATCTATCTGCTCAAGTCCATCAAGTATGACACGCGTTGCTTCCCCTTGTCTTACTTTCCATCCATCTGTCCCATGAGCATCAGATTCTCCAAGCCCTCCTTCCTCATCACATGTCCCAGAACCTTCAGCTGTCTTTTCTTGATTTTAATTTATTCAAGTCTAACAAGTATGTCATGCGTTGCTTTCCACTTGTCTCTGATTCCCTCTATCTATTCTGTGAGTATTAGATTTTCCAAGTCACTCCTTCTCATTATATGTCTCAGAAACTACAGTTCTCTTTCCCTGATGTTAAGTATAAGTTTCCTTTTAATGCCCACCTCTCCACACCCTTGTCGCTGCTCACATGTTCTGTCTATGGTATCCTCAGCACCCTTCGGTAGAACCACATTTCAGTTGCTTCAAGTTTTTCCTTTCATCTTTAATAAGAAGGTCCAACATTCGTTGCCATACTAGGTCCTATATATTTCTTTCTGATTGTAAGTATAAGCGTCTTGTTTTTTTTTTGTTTTTTTTGTTTTTGTTTTTGTTACTTTTAAAAATTTTCCTTAAAACTTCCTTGTTTCATCTTCCTTTCATGATATTCTCGGCATCCTTCTGTAGAAACACTTTTCGGTTGCTTCAAGTTGCTTTCCCTCATCTTTGATGAGATTATCCACTATTCACTGCCATATCGAAGGACAAGCATCACATAACAGCCCAGAACTCTCTTCCTTGTTTCCAGCGAAATCTTCCTGTCTCTCAATATTCTATTCAACTCCTGGAATGCATCCTTGGCCATCCCATTTTCGTCCTTTGTTAAGACACGGTTGTTTAAATTTCTGTACCTGCTTGGATTTTAGTCTCTCCTGCTTGGATTTGGCATTTTGGGGTCCTCTTTTTACTGATGACCATGCATTCAGTTTTCTTAGAGTCCTTTCTTTTCACTTTCTGTAACTGATGGAAGTCCTGTAGTTTTCTTTCTGGGTCTGTTATAATTACTGTATTATCCGTATATCTTATGTTGTTCATACTGCTGCCTCCAATGACGAATCCTAGCAAGACAACTAGCGCTCAGAGAATTGTCTCGCTGTATAGGTTGAAAAGTTCCGGTAAGAAGAAACATCCTTGTCTTACATCCCTTTTTATCCTCGTATATCTACTGAATTCGTTTCTTGTCTCTATGCAGACACTTTATTGCCTATACAGGTTCTTGATTATTCTAATGTCTTTCCCGAATATATCAAGTTTGCCTAGCGTTCTCATCAGATATAGTCAGTCGAAAACTACCTGACAGCATTCTTCCAACACGAAATACGAAATTTCTACAAAGATGGCTTGTAAAACGATAGGAGATTTTTATTAAAAACAATGAAAACTATGTATTTGGCTATAAAATTAGTTTTGTGAATTTTTTATTTAATTTTCTCATCTGGAATGTTTTTTTTTTCCTGTAGGATAGAAGCAGATGTTAACTGGGCTTATTGGAGATATAGTTTAGATTAGGTTATTTTAAATCTCGGTTTCTCAAATAAGCTAATAGACGTTTTTTCTTAAATATACCCAGGTATAATCTTGTTCGATCTTTAAATTGGCATCTATAGAGTTACATCAATTAGATGTTTAGTAAATATAGTTTAGACTAGCATAGTATATTTTCTTCTTATCCATTCAGGACATAAGCGATCATAGCTAGCCATGACTTCCAGTATTTTCTTGCATAAGTAATTTGTGAATGATTGCCCTAAGGTTCTGCAAAAGGTCCTTGAGGGTTCCGCGAGAACAAGTGAGATAAGCTAATGTATATTTGACTTTTTTAAAATTTAATATAAGTAATATTACTAAACACGTACAATATATTCTTGGTTATTTTAATTTTGTAATATATAAATCATCCCATCTAACTTATTATGTTATTAAAAATATAACACTCATTGGGAATATATTTAGTGATGTCTGTATAGTGCCAGTGTATACACTTTCACTTAGATACCTCTATTCATTCGCTGAAAAAACAGCACAGCATGATGTTAAAAGGCCTCAAACTTAACAAATTTTTATCGTCAAATGTAGATGTTATTATTAGTAGGAAAGATGAAAGTATTTTTAATAATTATAAATAATTTAATGCTTTTTAACACAAAAATTTGACAAGTATTAATTTTTTTCTTAAAGTAGTTATTTCAAAATATATACATTGATATCTACTACGTGAACTACGAGAAAAATAAAACGAGAAAAATATGGTGTATAATTTGGTTTTTGTGCATAGGTTCTTTGAGACATTTAATTTATTTTAATTTATTGTTACGCAAGGGTAAAAATGTTAGGAAACGCTGCTTTATTTAAATAATTTATTCGCTATATGTCTATAATTCAATTGCCTTCAAAATGCCCTATGTGTTATATTCTCAAAGCTCGCCTTCTCATTAATGTGCACCAGAACTTCAAATATTTCATTCTGATGATAAGTGTCATTTTCTTTGTAATATTATATTTTAAGAGCTCTTCCTTACTGACTTTCACTGTCCACATCATTTTAAGCCTTTGTCGGTAGAACCAGATCTATGTCGCTTCAAGTCATTTCTTCTCTTCTGAGATTTTCCCACATACACTAGCATATAGTCTATCAGCCAGTTAAGTGCCATACGTGATACACGCCTGGGCGATCATGCCTCGAAAGAGACATGGCTGACTGGGCAGAAGATTATCCCGCAGTAGGTTATGATTACACTCTGCGGTAGACTGGCTGCCAATGAAGAAATCCAATTCTTCATGTAATTTAACCCATAGCTGGAAAAAGAAGCTCTTTCCAAGAGCCTCTCAATTAGTTAAGTGCCATATTTGAGATACGCTTGAGCGATCATGTCTCGAAAGAGACATGACTAACTGGGCAGAATATTTTCCCGTAGTAGGTTGCCATTAATTCATTCGGCAGACTAGTAGCCAATCAAAGCTATAGAACCGAATCCGTTCTACTATTTAACCCATAGTTGGATGTAAGAGACCTTTTCCAAGGGTATTTCCGTGTAAGTGAATGCAACGAATTCCAGTGGAATTCGAATTTGGCTCTTCAATTTCTCGTTCCGAGCTGATATTCACTGCACCACAACTCAAATGCTTCAAACACTTTGGGGCGGCCCTGTCAAATGATAAAAACTTTCAACGCAGAAATCCTCCTCAGCCATAGCCATAGCAGCAGCCACTACATCGATGGCCAGCCTGGAAAGTATATGTAGGGGCAACCTCAGTTTCGATACCACTTTCAAGCTTTACAAATCACTGGTCGTATCCATCTTCCTTTACGAACGTGAGGCTTGGACACTCCTGGGTGAGGCAGAAAAAATCTAAGAGTTCGAAAAGAAATGCGCGAAATATATCTTCTGCAACTTTTGGAAGCACAAAACTGATGACTATGTACGGATCAAGGTCAAAAGTCTCATGGGCAGAATAGAATCACCCTTGCCACCATTAAGCGTTGGAACATGTCAGGGTTTGGCAACCTCACGTGGTATCACAGCCTCTGCAACACCATCATGCAATGTTTTGTCACAGACGGACTAAAGCAGTTACGGCAACGCAAAAGTTGGTCAGACAACATCAAAGAGTCGACGGACAACAATGGGAGTGCCATTGCCAACAGATCATCCTGGAAAAGGTTGTTTGTTTCTTCAACTTCCCAACTCCGAAGCATCAAGGGACTAATGACGATGATGAGGATTATTATGAGATACGCATGTATCCGTGCCGTCAAAAGTTAAGGTCAAATATTTATACTAATACACCATCTAAAATGATGGCAACATGTATATAGATGCATCTATTATTAAATATTTTACATTAAGACGTAAGAAGAAAATCCAAATTCCCTGATTATTTAATTTTAGAATTGTGATTATTTAATTTTAGAATTGTTAAATTTTTTTTTTATTGCTAGAGTTGGTACTTAAACGAAATTGGATGGATTTGTGTAGTAATGGGTGTGATTTGATTCCCTAATGTATATATACTTATGTTAGTCCCTAGTAAGCTTAGTGTAAGGTTTGTACAAACCGTTGCTCAGGTCGAAGGTAACATATAAGAAATTTACGACTTTAGTGTTAGTGATGGTGGTAATATTAAGATCGTGGTCTTTCAAAGATTTTATTAGCTACTACTTTCTGAGTTTGTCCATTTCTTTGCGAACTAGTTTTGCGGAGGATTATTAGTCAGTCTAAGAGAAAACAAGTACGGAGTTGGCAACGAGATCTACTGCAATATTTTTTTCCAAGAAATCATCGTAATTTTCATGTAATAAAATGGGGTATCCCTTAAGAGATTTGATACCCTACGCCCAAAAACATGTGAGGAAAAACTTTTTTTTTAACTTACACGCAAATTTAGTTAAATCTACCCACGTCTATTGAACAGGTGTAGAGGCTCATCCCTTGTTCCCTGTTTAGGATGTGGTTTCCGGCATTCTCTTTTCCAATCTTTTCACTTTTCCTTATTTTTTTTTCAATTGGTGTAGATAGACTGAACTATCGCCCGGTTCACACTCCACCCACGTCTATTGAACAGGTGTAGAGGCTCATCCCTTGTTCCCTGTTTAGGATGTGGTTTTCGGCTTTCTCTTTTCTAATCTTTTCACTCTTACGTAGCCCCCTGCACACCAGTGGTCTTACCGCCTTGCCCGGGGTGATATGATTAAAAAAGAAATAGTAACATTTGTATCTAAAAACTATTTGTTATGTCCAAAACTATTAATGCGATGTTTAAGATCAAAACATTAAGAAAATGAATAGATTTGTTCTTAAAATCCCTAATACATTCCTCCTTTAAATAACTCCTGTAAGGTTGATAAGCTGTAAATTAAAATAGTTGTTGTTCTTTTTTATCAAAATAAGACACATTTTTTTTTAATTTTATTTACCGTATAAAACTAGACAAAACACTCAAAATCATAGTTTAATAATCATTTCACCCCAAGAAAACCAATAAAGTCACTGTGACACAAAGAAAATTACTGAGACTTTAAGAAAAAGAAAAAGACAAAAGATTAACAAGGATCAAGAACAATAAAAGAAGATGAATCAAGAAAGCAAAAGATAAAGATAATTTTTTGTAGATTAAAGTTGGCTAGAAAGCATGTATATAGAAGAGAGTTTTACAAGCGAGACGTGCAAGTGAAGAAACTTTTAGCGAAGAAATTACAGTTACATCTAGTCAGTTCAACTGTGAATTGATGAGATCTTGACACCAATTTAGTACTGTGCTTAAATTCATAAAGTCTCGGTACCATAGCAAACAGTTCATCCGAACAAATACCACAAAAGTATTTATAAAAAAAGGCACAAGAAATCTACATTACGGCTTTGTGTCTAATAGTAACGGCTAGAAACTAATTGGTGCATCTTGTAAGGATTGAACGAGATATTAATGGATCAGCGCAAGTTGCTTTCTAAAGATTATTCAACAACAAAAACGCTTAAATAATAATCAGACACACACACACTCACACACGTACGGAGACATGTTTCGAAGCTCCGAGAATCGATGCGTGAACTAAGCCATTGTTTGATGTGTCTTTCAGTTTATCCTTGCCTTTCTATCGTAGCCATTTAGTTGTTGGTGTCAGCAATCAGAGTCTCAACGTCATGTTTAGAACCACTTAGAACTGATGCTTGCTAGCGCCCCCTATCTCCTCGGATGCTTTTCCTCTTCGCGTGTCTGTCAGATCCACTAACCGTTTGGTTTCGTTTCAAGTCTGCTGGTAGATTAGCGAAGATCGGACCTTCTTCTTCTACTCTTCATGTCTTCGATGCCGACTGTATTGCTTCGCCAGATTTCCGTCTTTATCAAACCGTTCTGTCTCGGTTCTTAGAAATGCATATTTTCTTTCTTTTTTACACAACTTCGAGGATTTCTCTGCGAAGGCTGAACAAGAGGCAGAAGCATGTTCAGCTGTAGATAACATCATTTGCGTCTCTATGACCGTTAAAATATTACAAATTCGGGCACCAACTAAATAAGCATGTTGAGAGGTCTACCGTAGAGTTTTCGAAAGCAAACTCGTCTAGAAGACTAATCGAATCGGAAAGAAACAGTTAAATAGATAGTCATATATACCTTCAGTCTTCGGTTGTACTATAACAAACTAAAATAAATGCTAGTAAGGTGCCTACTGTAGCTCGACGGAAAACCAACATGTATTTCGTGAAGCAATAAAGCAGCCATACGAAAACTATTATAGTGCATTCAATCCACACACACACACACACACACATATATATATATATATATATATATATATATATATATATATATAACTAAGTGAGAGTAACATATAAAATAAATGTTTGTTACCAAGTAAAAAAGAAATTATGAAATATTTGAATTCTTTTGTGAATAAGTACTGAAAGTTTCATTAAATCCGACAAATATTTGATATTTGCAAGAATTTTTAATAATCATTTTACCCCAAGCAAGGCAGATGTACCAGAGGTTACAGTGAGAGAAAAAACGAGGTACACCAGATGTCGAAGAAATCATAAGAGATGGATGGGAAACCGATCGATTGAAAATGACATTTAAACTTTTGGAGATTGTAGCTATCGTAGAAGCAAGCAAACAGAAGCGAGTTTCACAAACGGTAAGTGAAAAAAAAAACAAAAAAACATAAAACAAAAAAAAAAAAGAAAAAAAAAGAAACTGTTAAAGTGGAAAAGGCGGTTATATTTAACTATTTTGATAGTAAAAGGTGAAACCTAAATGCCAATCTAAAGCATGCATCAGTACATATGGTCGAAGAACTAGGAAAAAAAGCTTGTCAGAGCAGTAGTCATAAAAACCATTTGTGGAAAAGACAGAGGGAAGCCACATCACATCAGTGAGAAAGTGACTGAAGGTTGACTGCCAAGTCAAGATCGATTACATTGCAATACTCGCTTTCGATTATGTTGGGAAAAAAAATTTAAAATCAAGGTGTTTTTGCCGCAAAAAAGACGCTAAATTTTCCTATAATAAATTTTGTACCGCTGACGCAAGAAAAACAAGTTATTTAAACAAAATTTTGAACCTCATAGAAAGGATTTAAAAATTTAATTAAAAAATTAGAAAGTACTTTGGTCTTCCCTCTGCATTTTCTTTAGGAGATTAGGGGTATATATATATATATATATATATCGGGAAAAGTGAGAAATCCATGAAAATGAAGAATATGATAAAAAATATGATCAATATAAAATAATAAATAGACAAAAATAGACATTTCATTGGATATTATCCAGAGCAGTATTATCCAGTATAAAACTCAACACATAGTTAAACTGTTATACATCCATAATTTATTTCAGAGAAGTAATAAGGTTAGGTGAAGGCTAGAGGTGTATATAATAAAATGTTGCAGCAATACAGGAAATGTCACAAAATTAAGAATACATACAACAAATCATATATAAACAGAAAAATTTAAAGGAAAAAATATACACAAACACAAAACGGGAGATTTGATACAGACATACACTAAAAAGAAATTACACAGACATAATAAGAGGTCATATAAGCACACAATAATAACACAAAATAAAAATAACCACGCTAAAGAAGAGAAACAAATAAAAATTGTAAAAAGTAATTAACAAGTGGACAAATATTATACGTACAGTCAAAAATTATTAGCTGTAACAAAATTTTTAAGAATTTGAAGAATAATAAAATTGTATATATATATATATATATATATATATATATATATATATATAGATAGATAGATAGATAGATAGATAGATAGATAGATAGAAATGTTGTTATTACAATGGTTTATAAAAGCATTATATCACAACGTTTTAGAAAAATACTGTTATTCCTCAGGTGATATTTTTAAGTAAATGCTGAAAATGCATGAACAGTGGATTTTAATCTTCATGTCCTTTCACTTCCCCATAATATATATATATATATATATATATATATATATATATATATATATTATGAGGAAGTCAAAGAACATGAAGATTAAAATCCACTGTTCACTCATTTTCAGAATTTATATATATATATATACATATATATATATGTATAAGTTCAATTAAAAACAACTGAAAAGAGGTATTGGATGAAGTTTTTATTCTGTTTTTCTTGCATTCGTAAATGTCTTTTCTTTAGAGTCCATATGGTCTATATATTCGAGCGCTTTCGGCTATTCTATTTTGTTTAAGAATACTTTTTTCACCATGGTCTGCACGTTGTGAGTGCTTTTTGCTAAATTATTATTAATGCTAAAAATTCAATAATATCAACAATAAACTTTCAATATAATTCTGCCTTTATAAATTACATTCTCTTTTAATTAAAACTGTATTTTTCATGTTGAAGGCTGAGCATAAGGTAGGAGCATGATGAAGATAGTTGAGTAAATTTTAGAGAGATAACATTTAAAAAAATTAAAAAGCAAACATTTCGAAAATAGATTTAAGATTATTACAAGTAATACATTCGAAGAGAAATGGCGAAAAAAGAAAGAAAAGGAACCAGAGAATTAAGAATTTAGAAAAGAAAACGGAAAGCTATACAAAAAAGTGAGAAAAAACAGACAGAAAAATAGAAGTGACAGAGTTGGGGGAGAAAAAAGAGAATGTAAATTTGAAAATGTTAGAAAGAAAGAGTAAATAAAAGAAAGGAGAAAAGTGATAGAAAAGGAAAAAGTGTCAGAAAAGGAGAAAAAGAAAAAGCGAGAAAAAGAAAGACAGAAAAAGACAGAGAGGGAGAGAGAAAGTTAGAAATAGAGAGAGAATGGGTGTAGAAAGAAAATATAAAAAGAAAGGGAGACAAAATGGTAGGACACAAAAGATGGCGTAACAATGAAAAAAAATGAAATAAAGAAAAAGTAAGAAATGGATAAAAAGAAAAAAGAAAATGAAAGACTGAGAGAGAGAGAGAGAGAGAGAAAGAGAGAGAGAGAAAGAAATGGAAGGTAAAAGAGAAGCAACGAAACAAAAAAAGATAGAAAAAGAAATAATCTTGAAAAATAAAGAAAAAAAACAGAAAAAATTAAAAGAGAGAGAAACATAGAGTGAAAAAAGAGGCAAAGAAACAAAAAAGGAAGAAACATAGAGATAAGAGACCTTGAAAAAGAAAGATAAAAAGAAAGAAAGAAAGCAAGAAAGAAAGAAAGCAAGAAAGAAAAAGAAAGATCAAAAGAAAGAAAGAAACAAAGAAACAAAGAAAGAAAGAAAGAAAGAAAGAAAGAAAGCAAGAAAGAAAAAGAAAGAAAGAATTGCTACTAGCAAAAAAAATTTTGCTCTTTGTACCAAAGTGAACATATTTAAATGAAAGCACTGTTGGACTTCGAGAAACGGAAAACGGCGTGTGTGACCGAGAGGAAAGACCGGAAGAACGAAAACGGGCACGAGAGATAAAAGCTCTCTGATAGAACACTGACGGGGGCAGCGGGTAGCGCGGGGTGATGATAACGTGTAGAAGAGAAAGGCACAGAATAACTTGGCGTGAGGAAGTGTGTGGCTTTCAAGAAACACGGATCCCGAAATGCAAACGTGAAAATGAAAAGTTAGAAGTTTGACGAGTTCGCCATGAAGGGATCTAAATGAGTCTTTGGGAGTCTTTCTCTTTTCGAAAATTGACGGCCATCTTTGTTCTGTCAGTCACTCGCTTCATCAACCTGCCTGAGATCTTCTTTGGGGCCTCGTTACGAACGTCGCTCACACTCACCATGCCGCCCGTCATTTGTCCATTATAATCCCTCACGCATTAGCGCACACGCACGCACGCACACAGATCCCCATCCTCGCCATTTTCTTCCCCCTTTCCTTCTCTCTTTTGTAATCTATCAATCACACTGACGCTCTCACGCACACATATTTACAAACCAACCCAACATCTATCAAGTTTCTTTCTTTTACTTTGGCTCTTGCACGAACACATGAGCAAAAATTGTCTCGTAAGAACATCAAATAACAGAAATAGCAAACCAATGTCAATGCTAGTTAATGACTATTATCCCAAACCTCCTCCTTCTATATGCCGTGTTTCTTCAGGACGTCAGTAATCACGGCTCTCTACAACTTCCTATACTTTGTAAATTTTAGTAACTAGACTTACTGATGTCATCTTTTTTTAGCCTACGTTAGTCACATGGGGCGTTTTTTACCAAACATTTTTAAAGTGCTCGTAATTCCGAGTTGGCAACTTGTTTCTTTTGTTCCCTTTCACTACCCCTAACTCGGTAAGAGTGTGGAGCACGAGGAGTGGCGTGGTTGTAGCTCAGTTGCCGTTAGAAGCAGACGCTAGGAGACTATCCACTTTTGGAAATTCGAGGTGACTAAGCAGTGTTAAGAAATTTCACCGCACTAAGTTCGATTCAACGCATTAGTTTGAACAATTACTTAGCAACTTAGAACGATTACTTGGTTACTTAGAACGATTACTTGGCTGCTTATGTAAATACGGTCTTATATATTTAATTCCGCAATACATATTCCAACAAAATCCATGTTCCATTTCTTCTTTCTTTTAATCAGTTGCCATTAATTTGTTGAGCAGCGATGAAAGCAGCGCCACATGAAGCCGACAGCAGCAGTCTTGTTCAATAATTATATGTAGCTGCATATTTACCCATTCAGGATAGAAAGTATATATTATATTTTGGTTTTAGGATTTGTTAGCCTTTTTATTGTGGAAATGCGTTGTGGGACAATAAATATTGACTCGGAAGGAGAAATCGAAGAGCCGAGTTCGAATTTTAGTTGAATTCGATGTATTCACTTAGATGCAAATACCCTTGGGAAAGGTATTAATCCATCTCTTCTCCCTCTAAATATGGGGTTCTATAGCATAGGTTGGCAACCAGTTCACTGAAGAAATAAATGCCAATCTACAGCGGGAAAACCTTCTGCGTAAGGGAAAGAGAGACAGGGGAAAACAGCGTAAAAACGGAGAAGATATTCAAATAAAAATCTAATTAATAAAAAATAAAAATAGATAAAAATAGAGATCCCAATTGATATTATCCAGAGCAATATGAAATATTGATAGGAAAACTCAACACATAATTAAACAGTTATAAATCCAGAATTTATTTTGGCAGGTGTAAAATTTACACTCTGCTTTATCATACAATACAAAAAATCAGATGTTGTATTTAATTCAGAATATTCCAAAAAATTTGCACAGAGAGTAAATGAGGTTAAGTGAAGGGTAGAGGTGTATACAGTAAAAAGAGGAAGTGTCACAAAATTAAGAATACACACACCAAATCAGACATACACTGAAAAAATTTAAAAGAAACGTGTACAAACACAAAACGGGAGACATAAAACACACAGACATAATTATAAGATGCCATATAAGCGCACAATAATAACACAAAACAAAAATATTAATAAAAATAACCAGCCTAAAGAAGAAAAACATAAAAATTGTAAAAAGAAATAAATGCGGACAAATAATATACTTACAGTCACAAATTATTAGATGTCAGAAAATTTTTTAACAATTTTAGGAATAATAAAATTATATATATATATATATATATACTTGACAGGTATATGGCAGAGCGTAAGTTGGGTGGGGTAACAGGAGAAAGCGGGCTAAGAGCCATCAGGGATGGAGGGACGAAGAAGATCATGATCGCCTATATCCTGAAAGATAGGGCACATAGTAAAAGAAGAATCAGTTATGGATCAAATGAGACATGGTCGCCCAAGCGTGTATTGCGTATGGAACTTAACTGACTGACTGATTGCATGAAACGCAATGAAAAGCAGCAATGGTTGGTTTTATTTCCTGCCTTAAACTTTGTTTTACCTTTGTTAGTACAGCATTATAAATTATATAAATAATCTGCCAAGACTATGTTTACATCGGCATTTTAAGAGGTGATTCCTGTCATCCGGAAGTTTCTGTGGTCCGGCAGTGGCCTGGTTCCATCTGTGCAGGATTAACGACATCGTATCGTATAAACACATTCTAAGCCGTTAAAAGACGCCGCGCGGACATACCAATATAAGTCCGGTAATTTAAGCAAAGATATTACAATCATAGGTACTTTTTCGAACCCAGGTCAAAAATACCAGACAGCCTTTTCACGGAGATTCTGGAAAATGAAGGAAGAAGGGCTGGACCATGTAATTAGTTGGAGTTTGATAAGTTCAGCCCAAATTCCGAGGAATTTTTGTAATAGGTGCGATCTGTGTCTGCAAGAAAAAATACTAATATTAAAGTACCCAAACCAGCAACTACTCTTGAATTTTAGAAAGGAATTCATTAGTAAGTGCCGCCATAGGGCGAAATTTATGAACATTTAAAATTTAAATTCTAAATTCAGTCTTTTGGAGAGAAAATATAAATTAAATTATTTTTGTATAATTGATTATATAATTAAATTTTTAAATAGTAAATTTTGACCCCTCTACGTTCCTCTTCCTTTCTCCTACTAATATATACCTTTTATGAAGTAAGGATACTTATATTAACTTAACGCCCAATTTTTTCTGCAAGTATGTATATATATCTTTTTCACAGCACATAAAATTTTTTAAAAATATTTTTTTAATTTTAAAATTTTTTAAAAAACCTTTTATTAATTTTATTTTTAATTTAAATCTAGATTTATAATTAATTAGATTAATTTAATTAAAATTTAAATAAATCATATATCAGCTTTTCCCCCCCAAATGAAGTTTTTTCTAAAAATCTTTTTTCTAATACTTTAACCCACTTATAAACGCTAGATTTGTTGACACGTCTCTAGCGTCTCTACGAATATGAAACTTTCTTTTTTTCTTTTCTTTTTTCTTTTTCCTCCCTCTCTTTCTGCTTTGTTTAGCTCACTTCTCAGTCAAACACCACTTCCTATTTCATCCGTTACTCCTTTCCCCTTTCTAAAGCTAAACAAAGCCAAATTTTTAAATTTTTTACTTACAACTCAATCTAAAAATAATGTTGTCCAAAATCTAAAAATAGACATTGATTACTATCTAGTTTTTGTGACGTAAATTTTTTAACTTCCGCCGGTAATATCTTAATTTTCAATTTTTTTTATTTCTTTTTTTTTTTATCTCATTTTGAAATTTGATAGTTGCCGATGAGATGTGAACTCTCTCTTAGGAATTTCATGTTGAAATGATCATTCAACGATTTTGAACTTCGAAATTTATTTTATTTTATAATTGGCTCTGTAATTTTAATTCCATTGAGCTCTCCTCCTGTATCATTTTTTAATATTAAAATATTAATATTAATTAGGATCGAGTCTTTGGGATTTACCTTCACTACTTTTCTTTTTAAATTAAAGTTTTTAAATATATATATATATATATATATATATATATATATATATATATATATATGAATATTTGAAAAAATATATATATATATATTTATATATATATATATGAATATATATATATATATATATATATATATATATATATATATATATATATACTGTTCTTCTTCAGGTGAGGTGTTAAAATTGTTCTGAAACATGAATATTTTGTGTAATGATATAATGCTTTTATAAAACCTTGTAATAATAAAATTAAAATATTAAGTTCTACTCTGTATCGAGCACTTTTTATAAAAGTAAATGCTTGCACAGTGGGTTTTAATTTACTTGTTCCTTCCTTTTCTTATATATATATATATATATATATATATATATATATATATATATATATATATAGTAATGATAAATATATACAATATAAATATAATAAATATACAGCGGTGCTACTGGTGACTTACTAAATCTTTATTTATAAGAAATCTGCCAAGACTGACATAGTTAAATCTGGCTGCTGTACTTCAAGAGGTCCTCCAGTCTGTGACTGAATGGAGTAGGAAATGGCTTGTACATTTTAATGCTTGCAAAAAGAAGCTGCCCTCGTTTAACCACCATAGAGCAGCTTTCTTGTTTATCATCAGAATGGGTGACGCTAATCTCCTAGTAAGCCAGACATTGTGCTTTTTGGCCTCCATCTCTTAAAGGATCTCAAAGAATCCATAGCTGCATTTATTACTAAGAAGGTTCGGTCAATGTGTTGAGCCAGGAAGTTGTTTTTTTGTTTTTTTATTGTCAGAACCCATTTTGTATTTTTATAAATCTACAATTCGTCCGTGCATGGAATACTATTGCCATATCATTTCGGGTGCTCCTGTTATTCATCTTGAAGTTCTCGACATAATTCTAAGAAGGATCTGCAATATAATCGACCCGCCTTCATTTACTTTTTCAGCGACTTGATGTGGCTTCCCTTTGTCTTTTCTAAAAGTAATGACAACTGATCTTACGAGCCTTTTCCCTGGTTCCCTGACCACATATATTTACACGTGGTACAAGATTGGTTTCTAGGTCCCACTCTTTTACTCTCAAAATAGTTAACTTTAATCTCTTCTACGCTCAGAATTTCTTATCTCGCACTTACCCTTTTCGTGGAATTCCTTTCCATTCGCTTGCTCACTGATCACAAAAATCTCCAAAAGTTTAAATGCAACCTCAAATGCCATTTTTTGTTTACTAGAATCTCACCTTTTATCTTTTTTCGACATCCCGTGTACCTTGATCTTTCTCTCACTGTAACCCCCTTGCGGACAAGTGGCATTCCTTGGGGGGAAATGGTTATAAAAAAATAGTAGTAGTATAAAATTTAACTCTGTTAGTAAGCATCGACCACTATCTTATTACAACTAGCACTCAATGTGCTATCTATCTATCTATCTATCTATCTATCTATCTATCTATCTATCTATCTATCTATCTCAGTCTGATAATAACTATTTATGTCAGTTTCTTCCTCTCTCTATCACTCTCTCTCTCTGTAAAAATACGGCCCCTAAATTATATTAACCACTTATATATATATATATATATATATATATATATATATATATATATATAGTTTGCATAACGTATAATGAAAGTCAGTGAGAGAACACCGTTGAATGTTAGACTACAAATCCCACCTCCATCAGAAATGAAAAAGCCGATATAGTATAAGATAGCTACCCTGAAGGGTGAGTAAATGCATTGTCTGACAGAATGACAGATTAATTGAGTGTGACGGATTGATAAGCAGCCTTGTTGCATG
>JBBBDQ010001273.1:1705000-2175000 GCA_037127315.1 Ascarosepion bandense | reverse complement strand
TGTCTGTGTAGATGGTGTAATCCCATAGAATGGTTACACCTTCTATTTCTGTAACCGGTGCTGGATGATGTTCATACCAGTGTTTGTTTACAGCTTTTCCATAATGTTTGCACATTGCCCAATGTAAATATTGCCCAACTCTATCGTGGCGATTTTTATATTCGTTTGGGGCAAGCACAGAACAGCCTGAGATTAGGTGGTCTATTGTTTCTTGGTGTTTATCACAAAACCTGCATTTTGGATCCAAATTATTATGCATAATATTTGCCTGAAAATTTCTCGTGAAAAGACTTTGGTCTTGTGCTGCAAGTATAAATCCTTCAGTTTCAGACTTTAATCCAGATGCACGTAACCATCGATGAGTATTAACTTTATCAACATTGGATTTATTGGCATGTACTGGATATTGGCCATGCAGAGGTTTGTCCTGCCAGCGCTGTTTCATCTTTTCAAGAGCTTTATCTTTGGCTTTCATTTTCATATTTTTTGCCGCAATAGTTGGTTCTTGGCTACTGTTTTGCTTTTCTACAGAATCTACTAACTGTAAATCTTGTTTGAATTTACTGCCTTCTTTTATTATTGAATATTTTTTCTTTCTTTCTTCATGTTGCCTTACTAATTGTAACATCTAATCCTTTGTTGTTTCTATGTATGTTAGTAAGCCAATAGTTGTTGTCTTGTATGACAATTCCAGCTGAATAAGACCTCTTCCACCTTCTTTACGGGGTATGTATAGACGATCTACATCAGCCTTTGGATGATGCATCTTATGCTTAGAAAGAAGCTTTCTTGTTTTAGCATCCATTCGCCTGATGTCGTTTAGAGTGATTATTATTATTATTATTATTATTATTATTATTATTATTATTATTAATAAATGATAATGCTGCATTTGATAAATTTAGTTAGCTGTTTAATCTTATTACTCAGTCAGTTAAGTGCAAAATGTGATCTCCTCCGTATACTTGCTTCCCCAACAGCTACAATCTCCAGGAATTTAAATGTAAAGTCAATAGTCATCTTCTATCTCACTAACTTGCATCTTCTCTCTCATACTCCTTTCTCCATCTATTCCACTTTCATCAGTATTCTCATCCTTCTCTTACCCACTCCCTGACACCCCCTATAACCTGTCACTCTTTATCATAACTTTTCTCCTATGTAACCTCCTGCATACCAGTGACAGTTAACTGCCTTGCTTGGGGCGATATGATTATAAAAAAAAATGCTTTGGTGGTTATGTCTCTTTAGATTCATGACTGACTAGGCAGAAGATTTTCCTGCAGTAGGTTGCCATTTCTTTCTGCGGTAGACTGGTTACTAACCAAGGCTATAGAACCCAATCTGTTCTGCTATTCAGTCCATAGCTGAAGGGGGAAGAGATGAATTAACACCTTTCCCAAGGGTATTTTCGCGTAAGTGAATGCAACGAATTCAACTAGAATTCGAACTCGGCTCTTCGATTTCTTTTTTTGAGCCGATATCACAACACGTATTTAATCTTATCACTACTTAGCTTAAATAAGCAAGAGAAATAAAATGAAAATCATGCTAGTAAAAATTAATAATAATTGACAATGATTTATGTAAGAAATTAAAATTAAAATCTTGTCCCACAATCTATTAACTCAAGCTTACTAAGTATGTCATGTGCCGTTTTTCGCTGTCTTCCTTGCCTTCAATCTGCCCCGTGAGTATCAGATTTTCTAAGCCCCTCTCTCCATGGTCTGCCCTAAAAACCGCAACTGTCTCTTGCTGATAAGTTTGTTTTCTATTTTCGCCATTTTTCAGACGCACATTATCGAATAACGGAAACCTAGTAAAGCAATCTCCAAAAATCTAGTTACCATAGATAAATCGTCTGTTGAATTGTTTTGAAATGATTATTAAGAGAAATGTTGGTAAGACGGGGATTTGGCTAGAAAAAGAAAGAAAGAAAGAAAGAAAGAAGTGTGTAACAGCACCTGCCAATAGCTTATAGATAATAGAATATTCCGTTTTGATTGTACAGAAAAACAACTGATATAGAATGAAAAGAACAAAGAAAAATATAGAAAAGGAAGATAAAATTGTTTAACAACTGTTTTAGTGAAATAGAAGAAGTTACAATTTCAAATCTTTTCATTTGTACCCACTTCTTAAAATAACGACCAACATACGTGTTTATGATTGTTATTGCAATATTTTGTTAAAGTTTTACCCCAAGCAAGATAGTGCTGCCAATTTGGGGGGGCTACATGAGAGGAGCGTGAAAAGAAAGAGGAACAAATTACAGCGGGTGTCGAGGAAAGGGTAAGAAAAAGATGGGAGCCAAGTATATAAGAGATGACAATTGACGTTGCACTTAAAACTCTTAGAAATTGTAGCTATCAGGTAAGCATATATACGGAAGGAAGTGCGAGAAAAGAAACTGTAGAGTAGAAGAGCCGGCTACAGTTGACTGTTTTAAATGTAAAAGAGTGGGACCTATTTGCTAGTCTAGTAACTCGAGTAAATTCGTTCAGAAGGGGGCACTAGGAAGCAGAAGCCGTGAAAATATTTGTAGAAGAGACAGAGGGAAGCCACATCCAGTCGGTGAGAAAGTGACTAGAGTCGAGCTGCCAGATCGGGATCGATTACATTACAGATTCCTCTTTGAATTTTGTCGAGAACCCAGAAATGAATATCAGGAGAGCCCGACCAGATATAGCAACATTATTCCGTGGACGGACAGATGATTATTGTTAAGCTTAAATATTAAACGATATCATAGAGAATTTTTACGGCTATTTTATCATAGAATTCCTTATGATCTTGTTCATCGGTAACGGAATAATTAATTTCTAGTTATACTAATTCCTCTAAATGTCGCTTCTCCACTTAAGTATTTGTCATCAGGAGGACAGCACAAGCCGCCTCCTCTTGATCCGCTACTACTGCCACCCCATTTGCCTGGTTTTAAATACCGTCTGACTCTATCAAATGCCGTACTTATTTTCCCGCCAAAGAGAAAACTCCATCTTTTGTAAGCCGGTTTATTTTAAAGGCTGTTCCGATTTTTCGACATTTGAGAAAATGTGACAAAGCTAAGAAGAGCAACCGAATTCTTTTTACGGATCAGAAATAAAACATTAAGTGGTCTTTTAATATACTATTTTCAGCACCAATCCTAAGTCATCTTTCAATGCATCGCTCTGAAGAATAACATAAAATAAAAGCGTTAAAAGGTTATTCTATAAATAGATCGATCAATTTTCTTTGCATTTAATGCGTTATGCTTTAGAGAACTCCTTTCATATGCTTGAGTGAATTAATTTTTCGATTCTTTTCTGCAACTTTTTTGCCTTCAACCTGGTTGGGAAACTAATTTCTGGCTCACAACGAAGAGAATCACTATTTTATTTATATTTACTTTTGCTTTTCGCTGCGACCATTTCTCTTCACGTCTTCAAAAATAATTTTAAAGATTCTGATTGTCATCAAAAACAAACGAAGATAAAAATGGACTCGATAAAGAAAAAAAAGGAAAGAAATTCTTTACATGACAAAAGAAATCCAAATAGAGAAGTTTTCTCAAATAAGAATTATTCGACACGTTATCAGCTGTATGGCATATTTTCTGTAAGAGTAGAATTTAAAATAATTTTAATCATTGGGAATAAATTAAAAGGAAATAATATTTAAAAAAATATTAAAAATGGGAACAAAAGGAAATATATGAAGATGAAAAAGTCTTGTGATGTGGGAAATGAAACAAGGAAAGGAAGCAAGAATTGATGAACTGTAAGGGAAGGAAAATGAAAGAAAAGAATTTTGAAAGAAAAAGACGATAAGAAAAATGGGGGGAAATGTGAATAATTAATGCAGAAAAAGTTAAAAGAGAAGAGAATGAAAAGAAATAGTTATTAAAATAAATAAGAAATAAAACCAGAGTGATTGAAATGTAAGGACGAAAAGTAACTGAACATTAAGAATAATAACGTAATAAATCTAAAAACAGAGAATAACTAAACATTAAGAATAATAAGATAATATGTGTAAAGACGAAAAACATCTTAACATTAAGAATAATCAAATAATGAATGTAAGGACGAAGTATAACTAAACATTAGGAATCATGAATTAATACATTTAAAGAGGAATAAATAATAAATGTAAAGACAGAATAAGTACATTAATAATAATAAGATAATAATTGCAAAGACGAAGAATGACTTAATATTAAGAGTAATAAAATAGTAAATGCAAGGACGAAGAATAACTAAAGATTAAAAAATAATAATAAAAGTATGAAAAACAGTAATTTAGTAATAATAACAATGCAAAAAATATAAGAACTTTGACTAACTAAACATTAGGAATAATGAAATAATAAATGTAAGGACGAAGAGTTAATAAATAAAGAGTAATATGATAAATATAAAGAAAAGAATTACTAAACATTAGGAATAATGAAATAATAAATTTATGAAGGAAGAATAATTGACATTAAGAATAATATGATAACTATAATTATCGAATAAAATGAAATAAAATTACGAAGAATAACGATATATTAAAAATATTATGATAATAAATGTAAAGCCAAGGATAACTTAAAATCAATAATAAAAAGTAATAAATTTAAAGAGGAAGAATAATTAAAAGTAAGAATAATAATTTAAAGACTGTAAAGACAAAGAATAACAATACATCAAAAACATTAAGCAAATAAATGTAAAGATGAATAATAACTAAACATTAAGAATAATATAATTAACGTAAGGACGGAGAATAGCTAAGCATTAAGAATAATATAAATGTAAGGACGAAGAGTAACTAAACATTAAGAATTATATAATTAATGTAAGGACAGAGAATATCAAAATATTAAGCTAATAATAAGCTAAAAAATACAAGAAAGAACAATAACTAATTCGTAAAATGAGAAAATATAAATATATTGTCTTAATCGAAAGTAACCAAAGAGTAACACAAACATACATTTTTTTAAAAAAGAAGAAATGATAGACTGTGAAGATGTGGGGAGAAACTTTAAGCAATTAACAATAATTTCAAAATGAAAATAAGAGATGAATGGTAAAGAAGATTGGAAGTACATGAAGAAATAGACCAGAAAAGAGTAATGAACAGAAGAAAAAATAATAACGGCGCCAGGATTAGGTGCCATGGTAAAGAAGAAATATGAAAAGAGCTGCAATAACTGGTTATAAATGAAAATTCAAAATTTATTTTTCAATTAGAAAAGTAAATTCAGGACCTGTAAAAAGAAAGAAACACAGAAAAAGGTGTTGTAATAAAAAAAGGGAAAAACAAATATGAATTAAAAAGAATGAAAGAATAAGATAAGATGAATGAAAAGAAATAAAACAGACGAAAGTAGATATAATTGAATTCATCTAAAATTTATTGATTTAAAAATCATCATAATTTATTAAAATGAGTTTATTTTTTATAAAAGATTGAATGTGTTTATCGGTTTACTTATGATTTCTGTAAACGAATTTCAATTTAATATCAAGCTCAGTGACCTGAAATTCAGAATAGAGACAGGTAAGTGATCGTTTATTTGTATTTGCTATGATAGATAAACAGACATATATAAACAGACTGAGATAGATAGATAGATAGATAGATAGATAGATAGATAGATAGATAGATAGATAGATAGATAGATAGATAGATTAGAAAAATGCAATTATAAAACATTGGAAAACGTTGTTTACACACATTTTTGTTGTCATCCAGAGTTAATACCTATGTCCACAATGATTATATTTACATACTGACTGTCTCTAATATGGAGCACTTTTCCTCTATATACGGTGAAGATAATGGTAGTATTAACCATTTATTTGCAAGCAAACCTTCGGTAGTTTTTGGCCTAGCAGCCAGTGATAAATTTGTTTGACATTTAGAAAATCTTAATATTAAAATATCAGGAATAAGGGTTTCTCACGTTATTAAAATTTATTGCTCTTTCTTCTTCTATGTACTATGTTCCTTTAGGATGTAGGCGATCATGGCTTTCCACGTTTTCTTATGCCTGGTGGCTCTTAGCAAACTTTCTCCTGTTACCCCACCGAAACCCTGCTATGCCATCCACCTGCTCAGTCCCTTCAAATATGTTATCCGCTGTTTTCCCCTGTCTCTTTTTCTCTCTATCTGATCTGTGAGATCATATTCTCCAAGCGTTACTTTCTCATTAAAGTACTGATAATGGCTTTCTTCCGAAATTTTGTTTGAAGTAATGTGGCGAGTCAAAATCTTGTCATATTCTCTCATCGAGTTACATGAGTTATCCATCTTAGTTGTTAGAATTTCAACAAAATTGAAATGTGGTTTGTTATATATATATATATGTGTGTGTGTGTGTCTGTGTGTGCGTGTGTGTGTGTTAAATTTACTTACAAAAAAAGATTAAATGATTAAAATCCCGAAAACTAATTTATTAAACCAACGTAATGAACGGCGTAAAGGGGACATTTTACTCCAAAATTTGTCCCTCGCCCGGGAAAGAACGACATGAGCAACAGGTGTCGCTGGACCGTTACCCTGCAACTGTGCGCATCAAAGACAAACTCACTATAGGAACATGGAACGTCAGGACACTGAACTGTGGACAACTAGAGAATGTCAAACAGGAGATGAACAGACTGAATATCAGCATCCTAGGAATATGTGAAACAAGATGGCCTAATAACGGAGATTTCAGTAGCGACACCCACAGGATAATATATGCAGGAGGAAAAAAACACGAAAAAGGGGTCGCTTTAATACTAAACAAACAAGTGAAGAGATGTGTACTTGGATACTGGCAACTGTCAGAGAGAGTCCTCTTGGTTAAACTGCGGGGAAGGCCCCTCAATATAGCTATTATAGTAGTTTATGCACCGACAACTCAAAGCTCAGAGGACGAAATAGAATCATTCTATTCAATACTGGACAGTGCTAAGGCTCAGTGCAAAAGCCAAGAAGTCAGGATAGTAATGGGGGACTTAAATGCAAAGGTAGGTAAAGATAGAGAAGGAGACACGAACGGCAACTTCGGACTAGGAGAGCGCAACGAAAGAGGAAAAAAATGGATCCAATGGTGCTCAGCCAATGACCAGGTCATTACTAACACCTGGTTCCAAGAACACCCACGACGTTTATGGACATGGAGAAGCCCAGGAGGGGACACGAAGAACCAAATAGATTACATAACTATAAACAAGAGATTCAGGAACGCAGTAGTCCAATGCAAAACGTACCCAGGTGCTGACTGCGGAAGCGACCACGTCCCAGTCATCTGCAAACTAAAAGTGAAACTCCGAAGACTGAAGAAACCCAGCATAACACCAAGACTGCAATACGACACACTAGAGGATGATCTCACCCTGCAGAAAGAATATAATAACAGCGTAAAAAAGAAATATGAAGAACAAATTGGAAAAGGATACTCAAAATGGGAGTCACTAAAAGATGCAATGGTGACCTCAGCGAACAACATAGCCCCAAAGGAAATCAGACGAAGAAGAAAAAATGAGTGGATGACCGAAGAGATCCTCCACATGATGCAAAGGAGACAAAAAATAACGCCAAGACACGGAACAGAGTACAAAAACTTCACAGGGAGATAAGGAACAAATGCAGACAAGCCAAAGAGGAATGGCTCAACAACAAATGTGCAGAAGTAGAGAGACTGAGCAGGAACAACAAAGCAGAAATGCATAAAGAGATAAGAGAACTGACAGGACAAAAAACCTGTTCCCCAACAGGATGCATAAAATCCAAGGAAGGGACAATCATAGTAGAGAAAGAGGAAATACTCCAGCGATGGGAAGAATACATAAAGGATCTCTTTGGCGACAAGAGAGAACAACCGAGAATACACAAGGAGATGGATGGACCGGAAATACTAAAATCCGAAGTGGAAGCGGCAATGGCCAAAATGAACAGAAATAAAGCACCTGGCCCAGATGGCATAGTGATAGAGCTGCTGACAGCCTTAGAAGAGTATGGCATAGAAAAGATTACCGACATAATAAACGAAATTTATAGCAGCGGAATAATACCAGACGACCTATGCAAGTCGATATTTATAGCACTGCCGAAGAAACCAGGTGCAAACGAGTGTGAACTACACTGAACTATCAGCTTAATGAGTCACATTACAAAACTGATTGTCAGAATCCTGATGAATAGAGCGAGAAGCAGAATCAGGCCAGAGATAAGACAGGAACAGTGCGGGTTCGTCAAAGACACTGGAACAAGGAACGCCATATTCATGATTAGGATGCTCTCTGAAAGGGCATTACAAATGAAGAAAGACTTGTACCTATGCTTCATTGATTACGCGAAAGCATTCGACAAAATACGACACAAAGAATTGATGGAAATGATAGGAAACCTCGACATTTTCGGCAAAGATATAAGAATAATCAAGAATCTCTACTGGCAGCAAACGGCCTGCATACGGACAGGTAACGACCTCAGTAGATACACAAAGATAGAAAAAGGCGTAAGACAAGGATGTGTCTTTTCACCGGATTTGTTCAACCTATACAGCGAGAATATTTTGAGGACCCTAGATGACACACCAGGATTTGTTATTGGAGGCCACAACCTGAACAACATAAGATACGCGGACGATACAGTACTGATTGCGGACACGGAAAGGAAACTGCAAGATCTCATACAGAAAGTAGCAGTGGAGAGTGACAAGATGGGACTACAAATAAACTTTAAGAAAACTGAGTGCATGGTCATCAGCAAAAGATACAACCCAAAATGCCAAATACAGGTGGGGGATAACAGAATCAAACAAGTCCAAGAATTTAAGTACCTAGGAAGTGTTCTAACAGGAGATGGAAAGTGCGACACGGAGATCCGAAGGCGAATTGGCATGGCAAAGGACGCGTTCCAGAAGATGAGCAAAATACTAACACACAGGAAGATCTCAATAGAAACGAAGAAAAGAGTGCTAGACTGCTACGTGATGTCAGTTCTCCAGTACGGCTGTGAATGCTGGACAATATCATCGAAAATGAGGACAAAACTGGAAGCGGCCGAAATGTGGTTCTACAGAAGGATGCTACGGATATCGTGGACTGATCATACAAGCAACGACGAAGTGTTAGAAAGAATGGCAACAAAAAGGAAATTGATGCTGAGCATCAGGAAGAGACAACTGAAGTTCCTGGGACATGCAATGAGGAAGGAAAGCCTGGAGAACCTGATACTGACTGGTCAGATAGAAGGAAGGAGAGACAGAGGAAGGCAGCGGATAACATATTTGCAGGGCCTGATCAGGTGGATGACGGAACGGGGGTTGCCAGGAGCAACAGGAGCAAACATACTAAGAGCCACAAGGGATAGGGAGACGTGGAGATCCATGATCGCCTACGTCCTGAAGGGACAGGGCACATAGAAGAAGAAGAAGAATGAAATAACTATTTACTTCCACCATAAGATTATTCACACTCTTAAATACATCTAAAATAATATCAAACTGTTTACTATATGCAATAATCTATAATTTTAGCCTTTTGAGTTAATTATATATACCTTAAATCTAATCTTAATTATCTGTTACATTGCTGTTTACGCTTACTTTCGCTAGAATTTAACTTTAAAATCGAGTAACTTCAATTTACGTCTATTTCTTTCCATTAAAATTGTATTTTTATATTAACAACATCCTTTCAGACAAATATTTTATTCTTTTAATTTCAATCTCGTCGCATCTCAAATGATATGACAATGTTTAATTTTATATCTCAAGAAAAATATTAGGGAAATTGTATATCAAAATCGAAAAGATTTCTTGAGACGCATTTCGTCCTTCAGTACTTTATTCAGTACTAAATTTCTTATGTTGGTAAAACTAGACATGCGTGCGACAGAGGAGTGCTGGAAACTTTAAAATATATTTTATGTAGTCTTTTTTCTCTTTTTCTTCATTACTTTTGTTAGTAGGTATCTCAAAATGTGATATATATAAGATCTACCAGAAATGGTGAGATGTTGTAAGAACCAGAGCGCAAATTTACTACAAGTTACTTTGAAATTAAGGTACTTTGTAAGATTTACGTCGTAGTGAATTATTTTCTCCTTTGATCAGAGTATCATTCTTTATGTCAATATAGTGTTTACAACGGATGTACGTTGTGGTGCAGTGGATATCGGCTCAGAACGAAAAACCGGGGAGCCGAGTTCGAATTCCAGTTGAATCCATTGTATTCACTTACGCGCAAATACCCATGGGAAAGGTATTAATCCGTCTCTTCCTTCCAGTTGTGGGTTAAATAGCAGGACAGATTGGGTTCTATAGCCTTGGTCGGCAACCAGTCTACCGCAAATAGCAATGGCAACCTACTGCGGGATAATCTTCTGCGCAGTCAGTCATGTCTCTTTCGAGACATGATCGCCCAAGCGTGTATCACATATGGCACTTAACTGACTGACTGAGTATTTACTCTCGTTACGATGAGCAACCGATGCATTTGACGTATAATTTTTTAAATTTTCCTTTTTTGTTCGTATATTATTTTATTTAGATTTCTTGAGGTTTCTTCTATGTATTTTTTGTGACAATAATTACGAGTGATGTGGAAAACTCTTCTTTCAAGTTTTAGCTTATTGTTTTGTTTAGTATTAAATATATCTCTTTATTGTTTTCTATGTAGTAGTAACAAATTTTATGTTGAGTTTAGATTCTTTTAGGTTGTAGATATGATAGAATTAACTGGTAGGATAATTTTTTTTTCTCATTATGTTTTTCAAGAGGGGTTTTCTTTTGTTTCAGATTATTTTACGGGATTTTTGTTTCGCATTGAATAAAAATAATTAGGATACTAAATAGGAGAAGTTTGAAAGTGTTTTCAATGTATTTCTCAGTTTCGTGTAAATAATTCGAGCTGCATATTCTTAAAGCTCCTAAGTAGAATTCAATGATTATATCGGATTATATTTTGTTATTATGATGAGAATAGAGACTAATTATGTCATTTTTTATCGAATTTTGGTGGACACCTATTTTTAAACTATTATTACTGTCTCTTGATATTTAGGAACGGTAAGGAATTGTGTTCTTCCGTTTCGTATGTAAATCAGTATCACGAGAATATATAAGTAAATTATCACCAATTTAATGAAAGTATGTTGATTGTTTTGATAAAATTTTCTGGAAAAGATCAGATTCGATAAATTCTAAAATACAAGCCATCTATCTAGCGAAAAATAATTCCATCGGTAATCTAGATTTTTGTTTAAAACAATCATTATTAAATTTGAAATAGCGTTGGTTGGTGATAAGACGGAATATTTTTATTATTTTATATGATGGAAGAGAGAAAGAGAGAGAGAGAGAGAGAGGGAGAGAGAGAGAATTATGTTTGTGTTAGATGTTTTTTTAGGAGATTTAGGCATTTTTCAACTGAGATGTTGGTGTAGAAATACTTTATATCTAGATTGGCCATGTGTTTGTCGGTTTTGTTCATTTCCCTTAGTTTTTAAACTAGGCTGCCTTAGTTCTTTATATGAAATGAACTGATTCTTCTAAGGTGAGTGGTTAGAATTTTTGTTATACCTTTCGTCAGTTTATGGGGATGACCGCTGTCTATTCTTGAGATAATGAAACGCATTAGGATGCATGTTTTGTGGATTTTAAGAAGACCGTTAAATTTCCGTGTTCTAAGGCGATATTCTACGAATCTATACCATGATTTGTTTCCATTTTTAAATAGTTTCATAATTTTCTTGTTAAATTTTTGTGTTTCGGTAGTTCTTTTTTGTTCGTTTATTTTTTTCTTATGTATCGGTATCGTTGAGTAGTGAGTTAATTTCGTTCTATGTATGTATTCTTGTTCATGAACGAAATCCCCCTTCCCTTATCAGAGAGAAAGAGAGTGATGTGGGTTTCCTTATTTCTTGATCTGTTCTTTAGAACATTTATACGTCTCAGTGGTAATGTATTCTCGTTGTTGGTTTTCTATAGTAGAAGTGATTACGCTTTAAATGAAACCTTTTGTGAATTCGGAGTCATTTTGCTGGTGATATTTACAACAGTGTCTACTAGATCTTTGCGAATTCCAGTGGTAAATTTCAAACAGAAGCTGATGGCTTCTCGTTCTATATTTGAAAAGCTTTATATGAGATAGATTTTTTTTTAGATTTTGCTTTCCATCATATTTAGAGTTGTTGTTGTTGCATAGGTTGTTGAGTTTTTGTCCCAGTTTGTCGTTTTTGTTTGTCATGCATTTGTTTGATTGTTTTGGAATATTCGAATCATTTCCAAGTTTGTTACGATGTTCTTTTTGTCGAGTCGCATTCAAGCAGTTATGATTTTCCAACACTTCTAGTTCTTTGGAAGATGTTATTAAGAATCGCATGTATAGGTGGGAATAATACTTGGAGCATCATATCACATTTTTCATTTAACAATTCCGAGCCACTATCTATTGCATCATCTTCATAAGAAGCTTACAGTACCAGGTACTTTCAATTAAAGTATTTGGTGGTGCATTGGATATCGGCTACGAACGAGAAATTGGGAAGCCGAGTTTGAAATCCAGCTGAATTCATTGCATTCACTTACGCGCAAATACCCTTGAGAAAGGTATTAATCCGTATATTCCTTCTAGTTATGGGTTAAATAACAGGACAGATTGGGTTCTATAGCCTTGGTCGGCAACCAGTCTATTGCAGAAAGCAATGGCAACCTACTGCGGGATAATCTTTATCATATCGTGGTTCATCATGTTGAGCTCGTCAAAGCATTTATCGAATGACAGATATTATTTAGCTATGTCCAACTGTTCTCTAGGTAACATACCAAAATTTGTATTGATTTAGTTGGTACTTGTAACAGGAAATAAATGCTGATCTTACCTATTAGGGGAGCCCTTTTCATGCCTTTTTTAAGGGAATCACTGAGAGGAGAACAGAAAGAGTTGGAATTGAGCCTTTGATTAAACTGTCCATGTTAGTAAACGTTTGGCCAGAAGAGTACTTCTTTACTCAGTGGAGGCAGGAGTATATGAAAAGAAAGAATGCTTTTGATGGTCGTGGTTTAAATAAATAAATAATAAGCCGAGAAAAATCTCACATCTTTTATATCCACTTTCTTTTTTTTTTCCCTTCCTTCCTTCCTTCCTTCCTTCCTTCCTTCCTTCCTTCCTTCCTTCCTTCGCCTTCTTTTAATCCGTTCTTGCTTTTCCTCATTTCTTTTGACAACGAAACGAGATTATAAGCCGGAAGCAAGATGACGTCTAATTTCCGATAGTGGTAGGTCACGTGTCAAGTGAACCTAAAGAGACCGGGGAAATTTCCGGAAATTGAGGTTTAACGCGTCCTGGTGTTGGAGAACGTGGGCGGCGAAGTCCAGAATCATTCGTTGCCCTATTCAAGATGGTGGACAAACGGAGAGATGGACGAACGGACGGACGGCTAGGTTGGCTGACAGACACTTGACACGTTCTCTGACGTTTCACGTCATCCTTAAGTCATTTTACTTACTGTTTTCTTAAATCTGAGACGAACTGCATTTTATTAAACGTTGCGAACGTTTATCTTATTTGTCAAATAATTTATTTCCCTTGTTTTTCTCGGTTGAAAATTATTTCTATTTTCATTTCCGACTTGAATGGCTCCCTTGGGATTTATTGCCCTTGTTTTGTTTTACTTCGTGAAATATTATTTTCTTGTGGTTATTCGCATTATCCTGATGATCTCTGATTTGTTTTCCATTCCTTTGCCTTAAAAAAATATAACTTAACATTATAATTATTTTACTTCAAGGAAGGTGATACTGCCACTAGGAAGCAGAAATGATGGAAAATCAGACAGATTTATTTAGAAGAAAGATAAAACATAAAACAACAAAAGAATCGGCTTCAGAAGGACAGATGATAATTAATGATGCATTTAAATGTTTGAGGATCGTAGCAGACAGGGAAGCAAGAAAACTGAATAATGTTCCACAGATGAGCATTCTGAGAGAAGAAACAATTAAATTAGAACTTACGGTTACATGTTGCTATTTCAGAAGTAAAATGGTGAGACCTAGTTGCCAATCTAGTAGTACGCAGAAATTCATGAAGTTGAATTATCAAGGACGAAAGCATATTAGAATAACTGCCATGAACTTATTTAAGAAAAACACGGGAAAAAGTACGTTACGGTGGAGAGGAAGTTATTGATGCAAAAATGCCAGGTCAGAACTGATAACATTACAGATTCTTCCTTGGATTTTTTCAAGACACTGGTGAACTAAATCAGATGGAGCAGCGATAATCCAAACCATTGAGCGTGACAGAATATATATATATATATATATATACCCACCGGGAAGAGATTTCGTAAATGGTAGCAAAGTTTAATAACTAGTAGTAAAGAGAATGAACTGAGCCGACGTGACCACGCTATTGTCTAACGAATGAATTGAACCGACGCTGCCTTAATATTGTCTCTCTCCTAATTCCTTATTCACTTGGATATATATATATATATCCAAGTGAATAAGGAATTAGGAATATATTAAAACCTTTAAAAAATTAATTTAATCATTTTGTAATTTGTACATGTTCTAAACTATGATTTACAATATATATATATATATATGTGCGTGTGTGTGTGTGTTTGTGTCTGTGTGTCTGTGTGTCTGTACAACGCTCTATATTATAATAGAAAGGATATGTAATGTTTATTTCATAGAAAATTCTTTTTGATACTTAGAAAGTGTTTTTAAGGGAAAAAGGGGGATCATATTAAACTAAAACAAGATAAATAAAATTATTAATATTAAAACTAAGTAGCCAAAAGAGAAACTTTAATTAGTTAGCGAGTTTAAAATAATTATATATATATATATATATATATATATATATATATATATATATATATTAGAGAAGGAGGGGAGAACCTTTTTTTGCCTTCACAAAGAGGTGGCTTCCACACAGAGGGCCAATTTAAATTTCAATTCTCGTTGTATGCATTTTAATGATAACAGACTCAAGAATATCATGATGGAGTCTATACATGTAATTCTTTTGAACTCGGTAGCTAATATTTTTTTCCTGTTGGCCACTTAGTTTTAATAATTACCGACGATATATATATATATGCTGCCACAAGTATTCCTCCCGCCTTCTCATGACTGTACCGTACCGGCTAGACCCAAAGGATAAAGGCCATTACATTTTGATTCGCCTTGGTTGCAGTGGTTGCTTGAAGTTTAGTGTTGACAGCCAACCACCTTCTGAGCTCCACTCCGGAGTTTCTGTCTAGATTCGTTTCCACAGCACCTCGGCAATCATGACCCTCCACATATTCCAGTCTCTTGTAGCTATTAATAAGTTTTTTCTTTTTTATATTTCTCCCAAACCCCGTTTGCTCAAGCGCTCATCTAGTATATCACGCGCTGCTTTCTTATGAGCCTCTTTCTATCTGTCATGTGAGTAACTGATTTGCTTGGCATTCCTTCCTTATTACGTGTCTCACAAAATTTCAACTGCCTCTTGCTTATTTTAATTATCGATCAGTTAAGTGCTATCCGTGATATACGCTTGGGGGATCATGTCTCGAAAGAGACATGAGTGACAGGGCTGAAGATTTTTTCCGCAGTAGGTTGCCATTACTTTCTGCGGTAGACTGGATATTAACACAACTATAGAACACAATCTGTCTCGCTATTTAGCTCATAGCTGGAGGAAGCAAAGACAGATTAATACTTCTCCCAAGGATCTCTGTACCTAGTTGCTGCGAACTTTGAGCCGACTGTCCCCGCTCGTGGTCCCCATATTAAAAACTGACCTTGCGTTACAACTTACTCTTATGTGTGTGGAGGGGTGTAAAAATTCCCAAGGGTATTTGCGCCTATGTAAATGCAACGATTTAAACTGAAATTCGAACTCGGATCACCGATTTCTCGTCCTGAGCGGTTATCCACTCCGCCACAACCTTAAGTATTAGTTTTATTTTTGTTTATATTCTCTTTAAAACCTCGTTGTTGCTCACAGGTTTGTTCCATCCTATCTTCAGTGTTTTTTTGCGAAACCACATTTCCTTGGCTTCAAGTCTCTTCTTCAACTTTGAAATCATCCATCATTCTCTACCGTACAGGAGGACCGATATCAATTAACAATTCAATACGGTTTTCTTTATTTTTAACAAAACTTGACTGTTTCTTAATAATCTGCTTAGCTTTTGGAATGCATCTTTAATAATGCCAATGCGTCTTCGGATCGCAGCGTCGAACATATCATTCTCTGTTAGAAGACTTTCCATACATTTAAATCTCTGTACCTGCTTGATTCTAATATCTCCGACTTGTAATTGGCATTTTGGGATACTCTTTTAGCTGATGAAGATACGCATTCAGACTTATTGAAGTTTATGTTTAGTTCTTTATTGTCACACTTTCGTTACATTTTCTTGGATGTTTTGTAGCTTCCTTTCTTTTCCATGCCTGCTATCAGCACTATTTCATCTGCATATCTTATATTGTTGAGATTGTATCTGCCAATGATGAATCCTGGAAGGATTTCAAGTTCTCTCAAAATTGCCTCACTGTAAAGGTTGTATAAATCTGATAAGAAAACAAATCTTTTTCTTACACCCCTTTCTATTTTTGTATATCTGCTTAACTCATTTCCTGCTTGTATGCTGGTAGATCGCTGCCAATATACATTCTTGATTATTATAATGTCTTTCATTTGAATGTCAAGGTTGCTGAGATGCTCTCGCAGATTTTTGTGGTGTATTTGTTAAGCACCTTTGTGTCATCTATAAAACACGGGTACACGCCCTTCTGCATCTGTATTTCTGCTTCTGATAAAATTCTGAGGATAAATATTGAGTTCTTTGTTCCGGTATCTTTGACGAACCCGCACTGTTCTTGTCGTGTCGCCGGTTTGATTTTGCTGTGTGCTCTATTCATCCGGATTCGGTTGATAAATTTTGTTATATAACTCATTAAGTTGATTGTTCAATCGAGTTCACATTCATCAGCGCCTGGTTTCTTAGGCAGTGATATGAAAATAGATCTGCTTAGGTCTTAGGTAATTCACCACTGTCGTAGATCTTGCGTATTTTTTCTGTCTACGCCGAAATCATCTATACTGTCGTACCTCAATTACAATTCCGACAAGCTCTGATGTTTTGTTTATTTTTAATTTGGCCAGCACAGCTTCTACTTTGGTTTTTAATATTTCAGGCCCATAGATATTCCTTTGTATTGTGGTTTGTTCTCTTTCGTCGTGGAAGAAGAGATTTTGGTATTGCGTTAGGATTTTTCAGTTTCTGTAGTTTACATACAACAGGAGGTTGGACATTTCTGCAGTCGGCACTTGAATAGTTTTTCAGTAAACAATTGCATTCCTGAATCTCTTGTTGATAGTTTTGTTGTCGATTTTGTTTTTAGTTTCTCCTCTTAACCATGTTCATAATCGTCTTGGATGTTCTTGGAACCAGGTGTTGGCTATTACCTGGTCATTTGCCGTGCACCATTGAACTCCTTTTTCTCACCATTCGTTTTGGTTTCCTAGTCCGAACATGCCAATTATTTCATCTTCCCTCTCCTTGCCTACTTTGGAATTTAGATCCCCCAGGATAATTGCACTTTCTTGTGATTTTCACTGAGCTTTGGCGCTGTCTAGCGTGAACTAGAAAGATTTGAGTGCTTCTTTTGCAGTTTGTGTTGTCGGTGCATACACGACTATAATAGTATTAGATATCTTGAAGGAGCAATATGATTAAAAAATTATTTCTTAGTTATTCGATCCGTATATCTGTCCTTCTGTATGGCAACGAATGTTAGACGATCTCTTAAAGGAGAGGCTTGAGACAGCATAAATATTATTCTATAGAAGAATGCTGTGGATAACACGGACCGGGTACGTGAGCTACGACGAGGTGTTGGAAAGGATGCAAACATCAGGAAGAGACAGCTGAAGCTTCAGGGACACGTAATAAGAAAGGAGGGTTTGGAGAATCTAATACTTACACGACGGATAGAGGGAAAGATAGACGAGGGAAAGCAGCGTGTGACGTATTTGACAGGCTAATGAATGGCGGAATGGGGTTTAGAAGAGATATGAAGAGGAAAATTATTAAGAGCGGCAAGAGACAGGGGCAAGATCGCCTACGTCCTGAAGGGTCACTGCATATAAAGAAGAAGTTATTCGATTATTCGGTATTCTTGTTTGAACATTACCAAAGTTATCAACTCTTTGTCCTTTAAACCTTAGGTCTCTCATAAGAGAAATGTCAGAAAGATATTTGATAGGAAGCAACAGACAAAGAAATCATGTAAGGGGTGTGATAAAGAAGAATAACTTGAGGCGGCGACTGTGGGAGAAACAACAGAGCGACCTAAAATTCCTGAACGTAAGAAAATTGGAAAAACAAGCCACAAAATGAGAGTTGTGGCGGGTTAGGGCGAACGAGAAACCGCGAATCAAAATGTCCCATGGTCTGCGACTTTTTTCTGGCTAACGCAATCGAGAATGCCATCAATCATTTGCAACTTCAAAGATGCGAGGTTTTCGGCGGGCAAAGATCTCGGCGAGATTACAATTACCCACAGGAACTAGTAACCTACCCCCACCCACACCAACTGCATTCTCGCTACAAAGCTCACACACATAAGCTGATGTTAGATAAATCTGCAACGGTAAATACACAGGTACATCAGTCTGCAGCAGCTGCTCATCTCATTGTTCACTTTAGGTCTTCATTGCTTGCCTTCAGGTTTACTTTTCATTCAATGATTTATTTTGTTTCCAGATCATCTTTTGGTATTTTAATGCTTTTTTCGCGTACATGCTAGAATCCTTTATTGCTTTCTTTATTATTATTTGAATTCTTCTTCTTCTTCTTCTTCTTCGTAATTCTCATCATTAACCTTCTTTATCTTCTTCTTAATCTTCCTGTCGTTCCGATCATTAACTTTCCTCTTCTTCTTCTTTGTCATTCTCATCATTAACTTTCTTTCTTTTTCCACTTTTCTTCTTCTTTCCCGTTAACCTTAAATTTGCCCCACTTCCTACTTTTTCCTCTTCTTCATTGTATTTCTTTTCATTAGCTTTCTTCATCTTTTTCTTGCCTTTCCCATCATTAACTAACTTTCCTAATCTTTGATTTTTTCCTTCTCATCATTTATTTATTTTATTATTCTTTTCTTTCTCGTCATTAATTTTATTATTATTTGTACTTCTTATAATTAACTTTCTTTATCTTCTTCTTCTTGTCTTTCCGATCATTAACTATGCCTTTTCTCTTTCTTTTTTGTCCTTCTTATAATTAACTTTCTTCTTCTTCTTCTTCTTCTTCTTCTTCTTCTTCTTCTTCTTCTTCTTCTTCATTTTTTCTTTTTAAGCCTTCTTATCATTAACATTTTCTTCTTCTTCGTTGTCCTTTCTACCATTAACTAATTCTTCTTCTTCTTCTTCTTCTTCTTCTTCTTCTTCTTCTTCTTCTTCTTCTTCTTTTTTGTGCGTCTCGCCATTAATGTTCTTATTCATTTTCTTCTTCTTCGTTGTCCTTTCTACCATTAACTAATTCTTCTTCTTCTTCTTCTTCTTCTTTGTGCTTCTCACCATTAATTTTCTTATTATTCATTTACTTCTTCTTCGTTGTCCTTTCTACCATTAACTAATTTTCTTCTTCTTCTTTGTCTTTCTCATCTTCTTTGTTCTTTCTACCATTAACTAATTTTCTTCTTCTTCTTCTTTGTTTTTTCTACCATTAACTAATTTTCTTTTTTTCTTTCTCCTTCTCATCTTTAACTTTCGTTTTCTTCTTTGTCCTTTTTTTGCCATTAACTAATTTTCTTCTTCTTTTTCTTTGTACTTCTGAACATTGACTTCATTCATCATCTCCATGTTTTTCTTCTTCTTTCATTGTTAATCTTCTTCCGTTTCTTTATCTTTGTTAGTATTTTCTTGATCTTAATCCCACTCTTTTTTTCTTCTACTAATACTACTATTACTACTACTGTTGCTAATACTACTACTACTGATACTGATACTATCACAAATGCAGCCACTACTACTCTTTCTCCTAATACTGTAAATTATTATTTTTCTTTTCTTCCAGTTTTCTTATTTTATTAATCTTATACACTTTCTTCAATACTTTTCTGTTGCTAATTCTTCTTTCCAACACGACAAATACAACTACTACAACAACACTACTACTACTAATACTACTACTACAGCAACAACAACAACAACAACAGCAATAATTTCAACAGCAGATGCGTCTGTAGTGATAAAAGCAAACAAATAAAGATGCATTTACGTAGCTAAAAATATATCATCAAATAAAAACATGTATCTGTTAAAGGATATATAAACATTAGCAATATATTGACACTGAGACGCATTATAACTGCTGTGATATTTATACTAAATGAAGCACCGTTAAAATTGTTACAAATTGAACAATACTTCTGTAATTTTATATTGACAAAAGAGACAAAACATTTGATTGCATCGAACTGTTCATCTACTCAGAAGAGCATCATCAATATTAAAAATACAAACACTATACCAGTTAAACATCATTTAATGTCTTACTTTGTGTAAACAGAATGCATCTGTTCATAACCTTGCCTATCTGCAGGTCGAGGGTAATGGCGCGGTTAGGAATTGTACTGAACATAAGTAAAAGTTTATAAAAATAATAATAATAACAATATCAATATTAATAATTGAAAAGTTGTGATGACCCAAATGGAGATTTTGTGATAAATATTAAGAAACAATTGACAATTCTGTAACAGGTTGCTCAGTGTTAGCAACAAGTGAATATAAAATTCGGTATGATGAAGTGGGCCAATTTCTGCACTGGAAAATCTGCAAATTTTACAGGAGGGAAAGTGCAAGAAATTGCTACTAATATCACCCAGATCCATTTAAAAAAGACAGGAGCTGTAAAAACTTTATGGGACTTTACAATACGCATAGAGAAAGAGAATAATCAAACTAATCACCTAGACATCGTGATTAAAGACCACAAGAAAACATGCTACTTTTTTTATTGGCGCGGCGGTCCCTGCAGATTGTCATGTATTTTTGAAGATCTTCAATATACAAAAGTAGAAACATAAGAATATGTGGTACATATGTAATATAAAGGTTTTGATATTGAAACTTGAAAAATGGGACACATTACAACTGCTGTGATACCAATACTAATTGAAGCACTAATAAAATCGGAGATTTCGAATTAATTGGATAAGGTTCCGATAGAATTATTGAACGGATTCTTACTCGTTCAAGCCTTAAAGAAATACGGAAAATTTTACTCACAAGTACAGCCCACTTTTTCTTTCATTTTTTATTTTTTATAAAAATTATTAATGAGAAATGTCATAAAGCCATGCAATAATAATAATAATGAAAACAATGTTAATAATAATAAAAATGAAAACAATGTTAATATTAATAATAATGAAAACAATGTTAATAATAATAATAACTTCTTTCTTTTCCTTGATGAATTAAGATTGGCTACATATTGGGCGCTGTCCCTATTGAATATGCGTTGTGGTGCAGTGGATATCGAACAAGAAATAAGAGAGCCGAGTTCAAATTCCAGTTGAATTGGTTGCATTCTGTTGTGAAACGTATAAATCCGTCGTTTCTTCCTCCAGCTTTGGGTTAAATATCAGAACAACCAGTGTACCGCAGAAAGTAATAGTACCTACTGTGGGAAAAAATCTGTCATGTCTCGTAAGAGACATGATCCCCCAAGCATGGATCACATATGACACTTAACTGACTGATGTCACCCGTCTGCAAATTAACTAAAACAACTGCTTTAGTTTCCTTTATTTCATCATAAGGTCAGTTTTAGACACACTGGAGTGACAGGATGTAATCAATTTCTAAATTTTGCTCGGATTAGGTCATTTGCAGTGGTGTGCAGCAATATGAATCTATTTTCGGAATGTATGATAAAATTCGTTTGGCCTTGAAAAATTTTGCGTCATCCCTGATTGCATCAGATTTTTATCACGCCCAAACACTACTGTCTCGACTGTCGATTAGTTGTCCTATAGCCATTGTCTGCAAAGGACATTACTCCAAGGAAGCATATGAAAATTGTAAAGCTGTACAAAAACACTATCATACCTCACAGAGTGATCACGGATATTGTTGGTGTCAGTCTTTCAACTGTCAGTCGTGTCAAGGCGAAGAAAGAAACTGGATCCATCAATCTAAAACATAAAGAAAAATGCGGTCGGAAGAGAAAACCAACCCCAAGAGACAACATATAAGTGATTAGGAAAAGTGTAAAAGATCGTAGAAACACATTATTCGTTTTGGTTCAAATAATTTGCACAAGGGTGTATTATTATCCCTTTCGTTGCTCCAGCATTACCTGTCAGTTGTTTAATCTTTACTATTTAGGCAAGTTTCATGGGATCTGATGCACTGTATATCTCCGTACACGAGCGGGAGTATTTGGGAGGAATTGTGGTCAGGTATCTAGAGGATTGCCTTACTTTTAAGTTTGAAGGATGCGACAGAGAGGTGTTCCCGTTGGAAGATGCTTGGATATGTTTTCAGATAAGATCACGTTATCGGGGCCCGTTTAAATAAGACTGCTTTGTTTTTATATTTCGGATTTGTTTTTTGACAACGGAAAACCACCTCAACTTGCGTGAGTAGGTGTTGACCCAAAGATAAATATTTTATATCTATTCAGTTATTACCTATCAGTATTTAAATTAATTTGAAATAGGAATGCAAATTCACTTTTGGAATAGAAGATTAAGTCATTTGAATTCACGCTAGATTAATTCAAATTTTACTTGAAGCTAATTGAGAGAGGTAGAAATCCTACCAGAATTCATTATTGACGGTGATAACCGTAAGAATATTAGATACAAAGTTGGCAGTGTTGAAAGCATGCTCATAAAGAAATGTACGTGAGCTTCTGCAGAAGTTAGCAAACGAAAGCGAGAAGAAAGGATGATACACCGAAAGTAATCGAGAAAATATATGGCTCTCAGAAAGAAAAAAAAGTAGTTCAACATGAAAATTACAAATTGATGATACATAAATGAAGCAAGTGTAAATATTTAAAAATACAGGAAGTACTTTTTCTTTGTTGTTTTTAACAGAAGATGGAAAATGCGACATGAAAATCACAAGACTCATTGGATTATCGAATAGTGAAGTAAAATATTACGTAATTAAAAAATTACGTAAGTAAGAAATTGCAAAATTGATGTAAAATATTACGAAGCGGGGAAATTTTATTTGAAACAAAGGAAAGAGTACGGAGCTTTTATACAATATGGATATTCTTATATGAACGCTTAACCTTCTCATCAAAGATGGAAGCTCAAGGTGAGCAGAAAGATGTTGGGAATATGTTAGGACGACGAAGAAAATGGAAAACAAAGTGTCACTTATACGTAGTATTCGAAAGAAACTATTTATATTACGAAAGAGCGTTTGGAAATTTTTATACTCACAAGACATATTGAAGGCAAGAAGGACTGAGGAAAGCAACGCATAGCCTAGCCAACATGCTTTCGTAAATGGTTAGCAGAAAATGTATTAGAAGATATAGTAAAAAGATACATTTTATTAAGTGCTAGAAATGACAGAAAGTTGTGAAGAGCCATGAACGTTCACACCATAAAGTGTCACAGTATACAGAAGAAAAGTATTCAAGACTAAATTATGCTCAAGGCTGTTAAATGTTGAATTCTACTTGTTTTGAACATCCTTCAACCGCTATATGTCCTTGATATTCATTTCTTACTTCCCCTTAAAGCACTTACCGTTCGCTTACGCTATACCTTTTTTGGTATTAGGCGAAGAAAGGTATTGAAAAAAACTAGTGTGGTGAGGTTATGACACTCTACTCCACTAAATCTTTACAATTTTAACCAATATAATACTGAAAATTTATTTGGTAAGTATTTTCCCGAGATCCAACTTAATTGCTCAATATCCAAGCAAATTTAGGAGCAAATTGTATCCTGAATGCCTGCACGCTGTGCTAAATTTCATTAAAATTAGAGAAGGGTTTATTGGGATACGATTATTTTACTGTTTTTACGAAATTTTTTATTGGACGTTCAGTAATTTTTCAGTGTACAATCTTATATTGATCCTTGTATATAAGCAATTACTTGCATATTATAATCCTAACTATTATGTAAGTGAAAAATAAACATTCATAATACACTATCTTAATATAATAATTTTTTTAAAAAATACCTAGAAAAAAATGAAACTAAGTGCCCAAAAAGAAGGCATTAAAATTATGCTATTTTAGTAAATATTAGTCTCTCTGAGCAAACAATTGGTGTTTTCTTCTTTTTTTTTTTTTAATTACTTTTGCCTTCGAAATTTATAAAATGGTCAATACTAAATCTGGTATAAATTGTAACATTATGGTCACTTGAATGAAATGACCTTTAGTGTGATATCAGTTTGCGATTCAATTCTAAAAAAAAGTAGACTTTTTTCCAGCAGGGATATGTTTGCGTTAAAGGGATGTTTCAAATTAAAGTTAAGTTATCATTCTGAAACAATAAACGATTTATGTCTTCCCCTTCGGACAAATTAAGTGTTATGCATGGAATTAATACATGAATTGTTAAAGCTATCAAATTTACAGGGTGTTTCTAAAATCTGGACGCATAGGCGCAAATGCATATTTTCAATAAATTAGATTTTTGACATTTTATTGAATTGGAATATTGACAAAAACATATTCATTATGTGATACAAATGTTGATGTGCTTTGTAAGGTCGGGCTGAACTCGATGCAATAATTCCACACTGTCAATTTTAGCCCATTCACTCTTTAATCAAGTGTGTAGCATCTGTGGTTTTCATTGAGTACACCTCCGTTAGCATGCTTCAGAAAAACAAGCCAATGCTTTCTTCTTTTTGGCAAAACTATGTTTAATCTGTGGAGGTAAAAAAATATAATTAATGAGATTTCCTATTTGTTCACACATTTGTGACAACCTGTATTTCAATGATACCATATTAATAGTTTTAATATGTCAAAAGTTATCATTTTTTCTGTTGTTCTGTGTACCAGGAACCGCATTTTTTTAATGATTCTGAAAAACATTTCCATCTATTAGTTTCTTATTGCGTTTGATATAAGTTTTATTGTATAATGTGAGTAATGGTAATTTTTACAATAACTTGTATTGTAAATTAAAATAAAATATGTGTAATTAATAATAAAACTGTAAATATGGTTACTTCGTAATTTTGTATCATGAATTGCTTTTAGCAGGAACTCAACGGATCTATGGTGAGCTAGTAGGACATTCATACTCTATACAGTGTATTTATATAGGATAGATAAGGTTGACTATAGACTAAGTAAGTATGATATCGGGAGTCTGTTACTCAAAAGTAACTGATTTGATCTAGAATTTGTTTGAGGGTAACTTCCTCCTTACTAATGAAATTTACAAAGAGAATGACGATAAGTTGACCTTGTGTATGTGGAATGGCAGGTCTTAGCTGCGAAGCTCTGAACCGATTGAACTCATGAATATAGCTCGTCTGAATATTTTGCCATAAGAAATCCGATACAATAGCGACATGCTAGCAGCGTATTGTTTTTGTTGGAAATGGGTTCTAGGTTGGAATATAATTCCTTACCCACAAGACCGCGTAAACTTTCCTGGATCGAGAGTGATGGTTATTTAGCTGCAGCTCAGATATCGTCACCATCCTTCAGTTTTGGTATATATTCTGCTGTTGTACAAAGAATCGATTATTTTTTCCAGCATCTCTCGCGATGGATCGTATATATGAATTTCAACTGTGGACTGAAGTGAGCTAAAGTCCTCATAAAAGTACTAAACAAGGTACTTCAGTGAATGTAGAACCATTCACCAGGCTTCGAGAATTATCTATAGTATGCTTGCTGATAGTAAATCTTCATAGTTTGGTTTGCGCAGTATTGAGCTGTAAAGACTAGGACAGATAAGCTATTAACCGTTGCTGTGGGTGGTTGCTAAAACCATGCCTAACGGATTTGGGATTCAAAATGGTACACCTGACAACTAAGACTATCGTGTCCAGTCTGTTGTTATTAATAACTAACTAGAAGAATAGGAGAAGATGGATTTATAATTTTGCAATACATGTGTGGAAAAGATGGAAAAGAAAACCTATTGACTTCAGCTGAAATTCGAACTGAAAATGCCAATTTAAATTTCTATTGTAAAAAAAAAGAAATAAACAAAACAAAGCAAAAACAACCTTCAAATCGGCTCTGCATATTTAAATAAATATTTATTATGTAATATTACATTTCTTTCAAACCGAAAGAAATGAATTATGAAAATACTTTTCTAAACAAATTCAAACAAATATTTTTATGTTTTTGGCTTTACGATACAACTGAACGAATTGCGTTAGTACAGAAGAAATATGCGCCTACAAGGTGTGTCCTGTATTTATATTGTTTTCTGTATGCGTATAATTTTGTAGCAGACGGCAGCCAATATGAAGTAGCCATAGCAGCAGGGAAAATGGCATAATTGAAACTACTGCTAAAATTGTTGTTGACAAATAATTCGTTTCGTATGTTTGTTTTATGTGTCAACATCGTTAAACCATTTTTGTAATATGATATACTCAAATAAGTATACGAAAATGTGAATAATTAACTAAGACTTCAGAAGGTCTGTGCAACAACGAAGTAACCCTGATCAAATGTTTACTAAAAACTAAGTTGCGAACTAAATGACCGCTTTTAAAGCGAAGCATTGGTTCCAGAAAAAACAAAAACTAGTTTTATTGATCTCGTGAGTTTATTGTTTAATAAATATTCTCACAAATTTTAAATTTCTCTTTTAAAAAATAAATGATTGATGATGACGAGTATTGTTCTGAAATGATTGTTTAAAATTTCGTAGCAAGCAACAAATCTTAATTGTGTGTAAATTCAAAAACTACCGCGTGTCTCATAGAACATCGCTTATTGGTTAATATATATGAATAGAGAAATGTAATGCTAACATGCTAATATATTATTAATGTAGTAAACTTGACCATACACACGTTATTTTGGAAACCTGAAGTGCTCGGTGAATTTTGAATACAGATTCAGAAGCAACGTACCCGATTAAGTCTAGTATAGAATCATTTATTTGGGTATCAGAGAGATTTTTTTCCAAAGGTTTTGGTATTTGCACTTATTCCTCCCATCATCGTTTCTCATGATGTCGTTCATTTCTTCGTCTTACCCACTAACCTTTATTGATCTTTGCAATCTGAAGAGAATTAATTTGGTCTCGTGATCAGGTTGGTGGCTAATAGGACGAGATGAAAAGCAAGCGGACATGGGAGATTGATTAGATGATCAGAGACCAAGCAGACGTCTGAAAGCCACGGCATGGCATAGTAAAAACAAAAGATTTTAAGAAAAGAGGACGGAGAAAGAAGAACGTGTTGGAAAGAAGGCCTATGGAACATCATCGCCGGTTGGCGTGGTTTCAAGATGGGATTATATTAATGTAAGCGAGAAAAGTAACTGTAAGCATAAAGAAGAAAACAGAACCTAATAAGAACTTAATCAAAATCAGTACTCAGATTAAAGTATTGTCTGATTACCCCCATTGACCGTCATAGAATTCATGCTAACAACCGGTAGATGACAATGCCAAAACAGTATTTAAAAGAGACTGACAAAACAGAATTAATCATTTCACCTCAAAGAAGGTAAATAGGCCTCTAACGTACAAGGCGTTACTGAGTTTGAATAAGAAAAACATTATTAAGATGCGGGAACAATGGAAGAACAACAATTAAGAAAACACAAGATAGCTACTGATATTGCATGTAAATATTTAAAGAGCAAACTTGACTAGAAAACGAGAAGCCGGAAGAGAAATCAACAAGCTAGAAATCTGAGAAAGAAAACTTAGCATGGAACTTACTGTGACAACTGAGGGTGGACGAGAGTAATATACACCCGAAAATTAAATAAAGGGTTCAGTTCGAAATTCCCAGAAGGTTATTCATATTGATATACACCTGAGGAAGGCTGCAAAGCACAATGACCGGAACGTTGTGATAGTAACAACAAGGATGAAGACAATAGTCAGAATACAAATGGTGAAAATAATGATTACTCCTCATCCAAGAAATTCAGATTGAAAGTAAGAACCGTTAGAAAAAATCACTTACAAGACAAAATGAAGTCAAGAGAGACGGTGGGGTGTAGTGAATAAACCACCTGAGTAGTGGGAACAGAAAATGGTAGTGGTAGTCAATCTCTTTTAATCGTCCAAACGAACCGTTTTTACTTTCTATCAACATGACTGATACTAACCTCCAGAAAAGTGACTGCATGCGGCTTCTAAAACTAACATCTACCGTTGATATACAGTAGAAATATTATAGTGAAACAATTTCTAGGTTTACTGTTGAAAAAGTTGTTTCGTGCTAGACAATTTTCTTTCGCCAGCATCTATTTTACATATTTATAAGTCTGCCAATCGTTCATGCATTGAATATTGCTGTCATATATGGTCTGATGCTTCTTATAGCTATGCTTCATGGAATCCAAAGAATAATGTTATTGTTTCTGATCTTGCAATCTCTTTCCGACCACCGTAAGTAACTTCCCTCTGCCTTTTCTATAAATTTTCATGGTAATTCTTCTGAGGACCTTTCCTCTTTGAATGAGTGCGTGTTTGACTGAATATTTATAAGAATGATTGTCTAAATTACTTATTCTTGTATGTGTCGTGTTGTTTCAGGACATAGGCGATCATAGCCTTCCACACTTCCCCATCTTTTATCACTCTAAATATCCACATCTCCTGTTATCTCACCCAATACTTGCTCCACCATTCATTTTCTAAAGTTCATCAAGAATGTCATGCGTTGATTACTTTTGTTTCTCTTTCCTTCTGTCCGTCCCGTGAGCATCAGATTCTCCAAGCCCCCCTTCCTCATTACATATCCCAAAAATTTCAGCTGTCTTTTCCTGATGTTAAGTATCAGTTTCCCTCTTGTGTTCATCCTCTCCAAAACCTCGTCGTTGCTCACGTTTTGCGTCCATGGTATCCTAAGCATCTTTCTATAGAACCGCATTTCGGTTGCTTAAGTCTTTCTTTAATCTTTGATGAGATAGTTCAGCATTCATTACCCTATTGAAGGATAGGCATAACACAGCAATCCAGTACTCTCTTCTTTGTTTCCAGCAAAATCTTGCCTCCTCTTTATCCTCTACTCAGCTTCTGGAATGCAACTTTGGCCATGCCTATACGCCCTCGGATCTCCGTATCGCACTTTCCGGCTTCCGTTAAAACACTTCCAAGCTATTTAAATTTCTGCACCTGTCTGATTATAGTATCCCCAACATTGGCATTTTGGGCTTCTCATTTTACTGATGACCATGCATTCTGTAGTACTAAGTTACTTAGTCTGGCATTAATTTCGCCCAGGTAACTGTTTCTGCCGCAGTTGTGATGGGTTTTTACAAACACTATTTTGTTTAGTTTCTAGCTTTACTAATTTAGGGTTAGATTATTAAATTGTTGCTTAAATTTCCCTCCCTAAATAAGTAAAAATGTACACATGGAAGCAGGCTAGGACTCTATAGAGATTCTGAGGTATTATGGCGGCTGTAGTAAGAATGGTAAGTAAGAATGTGTGTAATTTGGTGTAAAGAATAAGTAGCATGTTGGGGGTCAGTAATTTTGACTAGCTAAGTTTAATTATAATACAGAAGAAGACTAGCCCTCCCCATCCACCATTTTGGCATTATGCAACATTTCTGTGTCTGTAGAATAAATATAACTTTCCTCCTAGGTACCTAGACTTTATGAATTTAAGCGTAGTACGAAAGGATGTGCGTTGTGGTACAGTGGATATCGGCTCGGAACGAGAAACTGAGGAGCCGAGTTCGAATTCCAGTTGAATCCATTGTATTCACTTACGCGCAAATACACTTGGGAAAGGTATTAATCCGTCTCTTCCTTCCAGTTATGGGTTAAATAGCAGGACAGATTGGGTTCTATAGCCTTGGTCGGCAACCAGTCTACCACAGAAAGCAATGGCAACCTACTGCGGGATAATCTCCTGCCCAGTCAGTCATGTCTCTTTCGAGCGTGTATCTCGTATGGCACTTTAACTGACTGACGAAATTGATGACAAAGCCAAATCATTTTATAGTTGAAATAGCTAGAACCGTAAGTTCTAACAATTTCGTTGTTTTCGCGTGTGAAAATCTTTTTGCTTCTTGTTTCTCGATAAAATCTGATAATCAACAACTTAAAAAATGTTCTAACGTCATCTTCGGTGTTCTAAAATCCTGCTCTTTTATTGTTCTCTCACATTAACAATATTTTCTTTTTCTCATATTCTCTAACACTAAGTAACTACCTTGCGTCTTAGTGACTTTACTGTCTCAGATATCGATTAGATATACAGGGTGAGATTGTCGCCTAACTTACGCAAGTGTGAAAATAACGCTAACATTTCATTTTAACAGATTTATTTACCAAATTTATACAAAAATTTATTGAAATATTAAAGAGTAAATTTATTTAATAAAATATTTATTGGCTTCAACTAAGACCTCCAAACGACTTCGGAATCTCCTGCATCTCTTCTGGACGGTCTCCTTGTTTAAGTTGTTGCATGCTGCCATAATCCTTGCCCTTAGTTTATCTTTGTTGTTATAAGGAGTTGCGTTAATCTCTCGCTCAACTGCGTCCCATACATAATTGTCAAGTGGGTTGCAGTCTCTAAAGTTAGGTGGCCAAATATAAGAGATTAAGTAGTCGCAGGAATTGTCTGACAGCCACAACGGAGTTCTCCTGCTTGTGTTTTATGACACAGAGTCCTGTTGTAAAACAGCAAAATTCTCAGCAACCACCCTCTTGATCCAGAGCAGCACTATCTCCTCAAGGCACTTGGTGTACCCCTCAGTGTTGACCCAGAAGCGCTGTTAGATGAATGAAGACATAACGTCACCATCACTATATACATCTTCGTATTCACCATTAAATTCATCCAACTATTTCCGAATCCTCTTCACTGTCCATCCAGTTTGACACCTAAAGACTCTGAAATGTTAGTTACCGATCACGCCCTTTATATGAATGTACATAGATAGATAGATATATATATATATATAGAGAGAGAGAGAGAAAGAGTGGGGAGGGAGAGAGATGAGCAGACATATACATAGATATGAACAGATTGAGACAGATAGATATGAACAAATTGTAAGAGATAGATAGATAGATAGATAGATAGATAGATAGATAGATATTATATAATATAATTCGATCTAATTTAGGTCCGTTTAAATAAAACATTGAATGTCAGTAAGAGAGAAACACAAATATGAATCAAAGCTGTTGATCAAATTTGGGATGAATTAAGTATTGTATTTTGATAGTCCACTCTTTTGAGAGAAACCAAATTCTGGAAAAATTCTATCAAACTGCAAAAAAGTGTACATATGACGCAAGAAATGAATAATATGAAACAATTTAATTAATCAACAAAAAAAGAACACCAATAAAAAAGAATACATCGCGAAATTACTGAAAAGCCTTCCTGAACGCCCCGCCTCCAACATTTTTCTCTCTCTCTTTCCATCGCCCAGCAACATAAATTTGGTACAAATTCCGATTCATGTCAAGGAAAGATAAGGCAAATAAAACAAGTCCATTAGGGAACATTGTTGAGCTTGTCAAAAGATGAAAGACGACCTGAAAATAAAATATGAATTATCTTGTGACCTCTTCAAAGGCAAACTCCAACCTCCCTTGGGCAAAGTGATTTCGTCTTTGTGAAGTTGGTAATCTAAATACATAGGCATTTCTAAAACTTCTGAGACGAACCCTGATGATAAATTGTAAAAAGGAACCCCCAGGCGTGAAATCCGCCTGTTCCCCAATTTATTACTTAGAGTCGTCATTGTTTTTAGTTTTCGTTCTTCTTCTTCTTTCACTCTAATTAGTATTCATCTCCATTGAAATTTAACACCAGAAGTATCTGATGGCTTCCGCTGGAAATCATATGACAGCAAATCTCTTCATAACTCCAGTAACCTCTATAGTCATCTAGCCATTTACATTAGTGTTGTTTGAATGGCCCGTGAGCAAACCTTTTAACAGACTCCTCAGAAGGTTTATTAGTAATATAAAATGGTACTCAATTATTATCATTCCTTCGGTAGCACGTACATTGCGCCATACAAATAACAAGTGAATAATGGACTATTCCGTTTTGATCGCGAGGAAATACGGAAAAACATATCAGAAACGCTACTTGGTTTCAATGGGGAAAGGAAAGAAACACCCTACCAATAGCTCATAAATAATGAACTTTTTCTGTTTTAATCGAGAGAAAAACCGCAAAAGATATACAGAGAAACTACTTGGTTTCAGTGAAGAAAAAAAAAAGAAACGTCCTGGCAATACGTCATAAATAATGAATATATTTTTTTTTTGTGAGGAAAGCCGAAAAAGACATACCAGAGACCTTGTTTGGTTTCCTTGAAAGAAAGAAAGAAAGAAAGAAAGAAAGAAAGAAAGAAAGAAAGAAAATTCAAATAGGAAATCCGTGAAATTTCATGGGTATTTCTGCGTGGCTTACGGCCACCACACAGTGAAAAACCTCGAGTACGACACTGAAATTAAGCAACATTGAACTTGCTCCGTACTATGATGGTGATCCACTTGGGAATACCAGCTGCAGTAAACTTGAATGCGCAGATAGTGTAATGGACAATGGCTCAGAATTATTGTTCGGAGAGCCGAGTTCCAATTTCTGTTTGGTTCTTTTTATAATTATTTACGCGTAATTATCCATCGTAAAGGTATTAATCCACTTATTCTCCTCACAGCTATGAATTAATTCGTAAGTCTTAAATCATTCTTTAAAAATTCTTAAAATTCTTAAAATCTAAAAGTATTTTCTGGCTTTAAATAACTCGTTAAAGTTTGATAAATTATAAAAATGATCAATCAATTCATTAAATCCTAATTCTTTTTTTTTCCTTGGTCGGCATGTACGTTACGCTCTAACAATACCTAAAAAATAATCGACTATTTCATTTTATTCATGACAAATGATATATCAGAGATGTTGTTTGGTGCCACTGAGAAAAAGAAAAAATGAAAAAAAGAAAAGATATAGGAGGCGATAACGCTCACATATGTTTAACGTCTGTTTCAGTGAAATTGAAAAACATAGTTTGAAAGTTGATCATTTGTTCTCGCTTGTTTCTTCAAATAATTACCTACATTCATACTTATGAACACATATATATATATTAGTAATTGCAACGTTTTGTTATAGTTGTCAATCTCAAATATTTAACGATAGTATAGCGGTATTTTATAGTCGGTCATTGATAGATCCTTTTCCGGTACTCTATGTAACAGTTTTACGTATGCTGTTAATTTGGAATAATTTGAATGCTAGCGCTCAAAAGCAAATGCCTGGGTGTAAGCTAACCTCTTTTTAACTCACCGATAAAACTCAGTTCTTATGACTGAGGTTTTGAATAAAAGAAAATTCAAGAAAACATGAACTTCAAACAGTACAAAATAAAATATGAAAAAGTCCACGTAGTACCCAAAAAGCATTTTTTGTTTTTCCTCTTTTTCAAATATATATATATATATATATATATATATATATATATATCATTATAAAAAAGGAAGAGCATATAGATAAAATCCCCCAAAAATCCCCCAAACCTGATCCTATTGATATTAATCTTATTAATATTAATAATGATCCTGGTGTAGGGCTCGATGAAAATAGCATTGTGACACTATCTCACGCGTTGATGCTTTCCCTTCTCCCGCGGGGATACTTTTCTTTGCTTGGTTTAAAACAACGGAGAGAGAAATTGATATTGGTGATATTATTAGTGTTTTATTGCGTCACGCGATGTGAGCTTAGGAAAAAATAATAATTTTAGTACCATTAAGTGCTTCTAAAAACACGGGAGCATAAAATTTAATTATTTTATGAAACTAATCATTTCTCTTCTATCATGTTTTTATAAATATCGCTGCTTTCATGTTTTTATATAAATTTCTCTTCTTTTGGAGTTGAAATGTTGATTCCGCTAATCTGAAAACGCGTAGACAAAACAAGTCTCATAGTGATTTGATAAGGTCACCTGGAGGCCAAGGCCACTGTTTAACACAACAGTCCGAAATAACCCGACCTGAATTCAGTTCGATTTGAGTTGACATAATCCCATTGGTCGAGCTAAGACATCCGCAAATCGAGTGGGCGGAGACCGATTTTCATTGGCCGAAAGCTATGAGTCGGCCGGATCCCCAGGGAGGATCGAAATTAGTTATAAAAGTAGATGCTCGACACGAAAAAGTTCAGTTGGTGAGTTGGAGAGAGTTGGAGAGCGAGTTGGGAAGCAGTTTGTTGAGTTGGAGCTGCTATCAGTCGAAATGTAGCGACTGGGGAAAATAGCCCCAGCCTGGGAGCCATGACCCACGGCTGGTCGCCCACCATAGAACTTTTGGCTAAAGATTTAATTTCGAATGAAGCCTGTTGCAAATTAACCAAAGAAGTTAATTTGGAAAAGTGCGCCATCGACATGAATTCCGAAAGAACGTTATTGTTATTTTTTTTTAATCACAGGAGAATCGAAAATTCTGATTCTTCGTTCGCTCAACTTCGGAAAACTCCGTTAAACTCCGATAAGTACCCGAAAGAACTTTGCTGTTTTAGAAGTTACATAAGAAAATTGACAATCCTGGTTATAGAGAATTAATGAAAAGACTTTAATGAGATACGAGAAAAGACTTTAGTGAAATTTTCAAGAGATCTCAACGCTAACGAAACTTAGACAAAACATTTGATTTAACGATTGGAAGCTATGATGCTTTTTGGCGAACTTTTTCTCTCCGTTGCAACCAGCGTTTTAAGCGATTGTATATAATTTTCAACAACTGTATTTTTGGGAAAAAAGACATTGTTTTTTCTTTATATAAATACATTCTACGTAGTTCGCCAGGCGTGTTTTATTTTATTAAGTTTTTTTTTTTTTTTGGTGCCGTGTTTATTTTTTTTAAAACCACAAGTGTACTCCAGTGTCCGTACTGGCTAAAAGGGACGCTATTAAGATTGCGAGACGAGACCTCTGTGATCTAATTACAACGTGGGACAGTGGCCCGTTGTTGCAAAAGGCGTCCTGTAACCCAGCTTTTGTGTTGACATCATCGGACGGGATCGTCCCGACCAGCGACAGCGACAAACCAACCGTACGACCGGGTGGCAGTGTCACAACTGGGATCGTCACGACCGTCAACGAGAACGAGCGTCACATTAAACAGACGGCCAGCCCGGCCTGAGGCGTCACATCTGGTGCCATTACGACGACCAGGATCTGGCTTGAGGGCAGCAGTCTGGCATGCAGTGTTTCAGTATTATCTATTTACAGAGATAATTATATATATATATATATATATATATATATATATATTATTGAACAAATGTAGAATTCAGAATTTATATATATATATATATATATAATAAAAAAATTTACTTCAAACAGTTTATCCACAATTTTAATCCCAATATTTCTTCTATTATATGTTGTGTTTTTCAGAAATTAGGCGATCATGGTCTTCCATATCTCCCTATCCCTTGTAGCTCCTAACACCCTTTTCTCTTGTTACTACTTCCAAACCCTGTTCTGCCATCCATTTACTCAAGCCCATCAAGGGTGTCATGCGTTGCTCCTCCTGATCTTTCACTCTATCTGCCCTGTAAGTTTCAGATTATCCATGTCCACCGTCCTCATTAGGCGTCCTAGAAACTTCAGTTGTCTTAACCTGATGATAAATATCAGTTTTCTGTTGGGTTTCATCCTCTCCAAAACCTCGCTCTCCTTAACAAATTCGGTCCGTGATATCCTCAGTGTTCTTCCAATACACAATGTCTAATTCGAAAATTGGAAAAATGCAATAAAATAACAAATAGGCAGGCCTTGTTGATTGAATTCCATCGCAACTGTTTTTATATATATATATATATATATATATATATATATATATATATATAGTGTTAGTTGTAATGATGCTTAGTGTAAAAATTCTTTTTTTGTTTTTCAGTAATTTACTGGTAGAAAGGCATTTTAGGCAAGCAGTTTGGTCACAAAGTGCTAAATTTTAAAATACAAAATAGAGATGGAGCGTTAATTGAATTAATGCGGTGAAGCTTTTTAATTAACTGAGTTGTCTTGTTTCAGTCATGCCGACTTCGAAGTTTAGTGAAGGCATTACTGGGAAGTCTTTACTCTTCAGCTTTATTTTTTACCTTTTCTGTAGAAAAAACTCTAAAGAGAGAGAGAGAGAGAGAGAGAGTGTGTGTGTGTGTGTGTGTGTGTGAGTTCCGTTGCCAAGTTGTTTAATCGTTCTGTTCATGGAATCCTCAGTATCCTTCTGTAGAACAACACTTATGTTGACTACACTATTATACGCATGTGCGGATAAATTGTCCAACATTTACTGCCAAATAAAAGGATAGATTTAATAAAGCAATCCAGCACTTTGGTTTCGTTTCAAATTAATTTATTTTCGTTTCTCAGCACTTTGCTTCGGGATGCTTTCGTTAGACCAGAGTGTGTAATTCGGATGTCGGTGCCGTATTTTCATCATTAAGTCGACTTTTACACACTAAATTTTGGGGAATTCGAGTATCAATGGACTCATATCCCTTGTGGCTTTAGCTTGGTAGCAACTTGGGTTCTGTCGGTTCTTAATTCTTTTCTTTTATTCTTTTTTTTATTTTTTCCATTCATTGAACATCGGCAGTCAGTTAAATACCTTACATGATATACGCATGGGAGATCATGTCTCGAAGAAACATGACTGACGGCAAATTTTCCGCAGTCAGTCAGTAAAGTGCCATACGTAATACACTCTTGGGCGATCATGTCTCGAAAGAGACTTGACTGACTGGGCAGAAGATTATCTTGAAGATGCCATTACTTTCTACAGTAGACTGGTTGCCAACCAAGGCTATAGAACCCAATCTGTCCTGTTATTTAACCCATAACTGGAGGAAAGAAACGGATTAATACCTTTCCCAAGCGTATTTGAACGTAAGTGAATGCAGAGAATTCAACTGGAATTTGAACTCGGCTCCCCGATTTGTCGTTTCGAGTTGATATCCACTGCACCTGAACGCATTGTCACTCTTCTTTGAAGAACAACTTTAATAGATTTCTATCGCAACAGGTATTGATTTTACTCCACCAGCGGATTGACGCGCGCGCGCGCGCGTGTGTGTGTGTGTGTGTGCTTGCGCATATTGGTTGAAGCATTAAGTTCGTTGTTGCATGCAGATGGAATGTGTCACCTGCAGATGTCAAGAAATCAAACCCGAATTGTCCAGGCGCATGTGCAGTGTATTCTCTGTCCGTCCACTTTACGGCGCCCCTCCGGATCTATACCGTCCACCAGTTGTCGTGAGGTCCTTTCTCATCCTCTGGCCGTCCTATTGTGATCGTCCGGTGCCCGTCCGCTTGTTGTCAAGCCTAAAGCTGTTGTCCACGAGCTAAGTGCCGGTCGATGCTTTGGAGTGACAGTAGAGGAAACAGCTCTTCGGGAGGTTGACAAAACACGCTATTATAAAGACAATGTCGACCTGTCGTGGAAGAGACAAGTGCGGCTGGTTAAGTTAGGAGGCTAAGTGTTGGCATGGAACACATAAACAGTCACCGGTTTATTGTTCGTGTGTTTCCTTTGATTAGAAAAGAGAGATATTTGCCAGACGGTAACATTACAGATAATCGAACAGGGATTGAATCATGCAGAAGAAGGTCATATTCGAAATCTGCAAAAAGTAACTGATCCTTTGGAGTAACAAAAAGTATCAACCGATCGTTTTCTGAAGAAGAATAACAAATAAATATAAATAAAATATACTGGATTTCATCGATAATTAGATCCGAAATGTAAAATAGATTGAACGTTATATAGTTAAAATTTCCGATCAAAGATCAGCTCTTAATAACCAAGTAACTTATGTTGTATTCCATCCTCATATATGTGAGAGCTTGGAATGAACGCTCCTTTCTAAAAAATACAATACATAAGAAATTACTACGCTACACTAAAAATACGAGAAAAAATAACATTTCAAGAGACATAAATACCCTTGAACAAGAATAAAAAGTAGCCGAAAGCGTTTGCGACGATAAAAATTATGGACTATTTTTATATACGTAAAAATATTAGGATACTGGAAAAATTGATTAAACCTTTCTTGTCGGCAGTATTCAATAAAAGATGTTTGAAAGAAAGGTTGCTGCCAAAATATACGTTGTACATTTTATTTTAATATAATCTTTTAAAATTTTTTTCTTTTACTTTTAGATAATTTTATTTTTTATTTATATTTATACGTATATATTTATATATTTGTATGTAGTTACAATGGCCGATTGCTTTAAATACGTTATTGTCTAGAATTAATCGCTTTGGTGAAATATAATCATTATTAATTTAGTCATATATATACATTCATACTCCCATAGCCCATTTCGGTCGGGTTTCAATCCTGGGTAAAAAACCAATCGGAGTCTAACCGTAGTGATGAGCTGTGATACGGCAAAACAGATCTGACTGCGGACGACTATATATATCAGAAGTAGTACAAACTAATGGATTGACAGTTCACCATTTGTGGTGATTTACTTTATTAAATGTGCTTGATACTAAGTAAGACATTATATACGTTAATATTTTTATAAGTTCATAATAAAACTGTTTACTGCAACACTAGAGCCGTTGTGCTTCGGTACTATCTTAATAACACCTCGTCAGGCAGGTGCTAATAAGATAATACCAAAACACAACGACTCTTGTGTTGCAGTCAACTATTTTTTTATTATAACCTTAAAATAAAAATGTTACGATGTTTATATTTTTTTTAATCATTTCACCCCAAGCAAGGCATTCCACTGCCACTATTGCGCTTGGGGCTACATAGGGAAAGGTAAATAGAAAGAGTGGTTAGATATAGGAAATGTCAGAAGGGGGGTGACAGGTAGTTGGGAGGATAGGAAGAGTGTTTGAAAGAATGGGAGCGAGTTAGTGTGTTAGGAGGTGTCTATTGACCTTACATTTAAACTCCTGGAGATTGTAGCCGTCGGGGAAGCAATCATGTGGAAGAGAATTCCACAGTCGGGAAGTGCGAGAAAAGAAACTGTTGGAGTAGAAGTTGCGGTTGCATTTTATCGGTTTCACTGTAAAAGGGTGGGATCTAGTTGCTAATCTATTATCTCGTGCAAATTCGAACCTAGGGGGCACCAGTGATCTAAGTTCATCGGAGCAGAAGCCATGAAAGTATTTTTAGAAGAGACATAGGGAAGCCACGTCGCGCCGGTGAGAGAGAGAGAGAGAGACTGCAGGCATATATTAATTTATTTATAGAGACATTTATAGATAATTTAATATATATATATTAATCTATTTATAGAGATTTTTTAAATGGATACTCGTATTTGAATAGATGCTCTGTTTGTCAATTAAACAGTATATTTATTTACATCTACCAGCCTGAATATTCAAGAAATCTTGTTAGAAAATATGCGTCCCCGGGCTTTATTCGTTCATAAGTCCTGTGTGTTCGAGTCGTTAAGACACGTCAGATCTAATGATGGTTTTCTCTATGGGACGCAGGTTTGCCTCCTGTTAGAGGATGCATATTTTTCTAACAGATTTCTCGAGTACTCAGACCGGTAGATGTAAATAATATTTAATTATTAACGTTTACTTTTTTTAAACATCAAAACTAACAAAAACAGCATCTATTCAAATATGAGTATCCGTAAAAAAATATTCTAACACATCACTCAATAAATCCGAGGCCTAACTAATAAAATAACAACTTTTAGGCAAAATTCAACTTTATTCATCAACATAGTCAGCTTTTAGGGTGATGTACTAATTCCAACGCCTTTTTTTTTTTTTTTTTTTTGTAGAACGATTTGTCTTTGACCTCAAAATACGCTTCAGTTTCCGATATCTCTTCTTCAGTGGAACCAAATCCCTTTCTCTGAAGCATTTTTTGAGGTCAGCCAGTAGTCCCTGGGAGTCAGATCTGGAGAATAAGTTGAATGCGGAAGCAATTCGAAGTGAATTCATGTAGTTTTGTCATCGTTGCAATCGACTTGTGGCAGGGTGCGTTGTTTTGGTGAAAGATCATTCTTTCTTCTTCATTTGTGGCCGATTTTTGGCGATTGTTTCCGACACAGCAGAGTTTACATATCACTTATCAAGCCATTGCTTGAACAGTATTTTAACCATCAGAAAGCAAAATTAAGATTTTTTCATTGTTTTGAAAATTTGCAACAGTAGCATCACTTAAATAAATATAATTTGTAAACTAATAAATTGATTAAACCCAAATTTTGTCACATGCCATTTCAAGGTTAGTAATTAATAAAAATTACATGAATTTTTTTTATTAGTGGCGCCATCTATGTGTCAGGTCCGGGACTTATTGAGTGATGTGTTAAATTAAATATCGGAGTTAATCGATTTCATCACGGATTTCGTAATATATATATATTTATTAGTCATCCACATACGCTTATATCACAGTTCATCAGTGTGACTCGATATCAATTTGTTTCCAGTCGGGATCGAAACACGACAGATTTGAGGTTAGTCGGAGTGCATACTCCCTAAGCTATCGGCACATGACTGAGAGAAAAGGGAATTTATCGTGTTATATATATATGTATATATATACGAACAGTGGGAGAGAGGTAGACAGACAAACAGACAGAGTTCGCGCGCACGCTCGCGCGCGCATGTATATATCTGTGTGTGAGGGAGTTCGCCAAAAAGTTGTATGCAGACTTCAGGAAAGAAAAACCTTGTTTTTCGTAGTTTTATCAAATTGCGATGAAACTTTATTGTAGTACAATATTTTCTCGACACTCATGTCTCTAGCCTCAACAACTTCTAAAGAATTTTTGTGTATCGTAAAAAACCGACTACATTGCTGGTCCCTAGATGAGAAACTGAAAATGCATGCAGCAATCTTGCTGGACACTTTTGCCAAACGTTGTCCAAGCTGTAGTTCGACGTACAAATACATTTCTGGAAACTAAGGGTCACAATTTTGATTATCATTGTAGAGGCCAAATGTAACTTGTATCACTCACAGAATGAGAGAATTAATGTCTGAATAAATTTAATATTACAAGTTTTTTTCCTGAAGTGCGCATATTTTTTTGGGCTGACTCATTCTTCACCTTCTCTCTCTATATAAATACACAAACCCTGCTCGAGATTACTTTATTTTTAAGTTTTCGCGAGTGCGCATACCGGTAAATGTAAACACAGAGTTTGAAATTAAAACACAGGAGGACAGTAAGGTCAAGTGGCAGCAGTCTGTTTCTTGCTTGAACATAGTCTTCTGGGTCAAGCATGAAACAGACTGTCACCACATGCTGTTGATCACACTGTCCACCTTTATATTTACATCAGCTCTCTTTCTGATACTGATCTCTTTTACCCACGAAAGTAGTCTACCTTAAAACTACAGTAGAAATAGGTCTCCGTCGGTCAGGGTTGACAATGAGTAAAATTCTAGTTGTCTGCTTTGCTGGGGTATTGCCGTCTGTGACAGTAGAAGCCGATGCGGGAGTGAAAGTCTTTGTTTTAGAGGCTGCATTTATATTTTTTTTGTCTATTGGAGCTGCCATTTTGCTTTCTGTGAATCCGGCCTTTCCATGGCGACTTGTGTCAGTTGCTCCTCCCTTGATGTAAGTTGTTGGGTCAGGGTTCCTCCCCATTTGGTTTGACTCCTACGCTCTCCCATGATTCCGTGTTGACGCCTACAGCCGTAATCAAGCGTTTTATGATGTCACGATACCGCAGCTATGGCCGCCCAGTGTTTTTTTTTCCAGAGGTCATCTCTCTATTCAGGAGGTCTTTTGGAATGCGACCGTCTTGCCTGCTGTGGACATGGCCTAGCCAGAGAAATCTGCGCTGTTTAAGGAGTGTGGACATAGTAGACAAACCAGTGCTAGACAAAACATCAGTGTTGGGCACCTTGTCTTGCCATGAGATTCCCAATATACGTCGGATACACCTCATGTAGAAGGTGTTCAGATGCCTCTCTTGTCTGACGTACGTGGTCCATGTCCCACTGCCATATAGCAGTGTACTGATGACACAGACGTTGTACACTGCCATTCGTCCAAACACGTGTTGTAAGGCGCACAAGGGCTGTGGCTGCCTTCCCAATTCTCTTGTCGAGCTCTTTGTCCAGGGAGAGGTTGCCAGTGATAGTAGAGCCAAGGTAGGTAAACTGATGGACCACATCCAGCTCACAGTCATTTATATATATATATATTATAAACTATATTTTTTTCGTATATGTGTGTGTGTGTGTGTGTTTGCGTGTTTGTGCATAAGCAAAAGAAAGACACCTTAGCCGACGCATTTCATCCTCCAAGAGACTTTAATCAAGGCAAATATAAGTACTTTATCCTGTGACAAATATATATATATATATATATATATATATACAAGACCAAAAGTATTTGTCTATACTTCTGTGATGAGGCAGTATCTACATTATTTGCATTGTTTGGACTATTGTCTTCATCGTTATTGCCATGTTTACGAAGTTTCAGCCGTTGTGAGCTCCGGCCTTCTTCAGGTGCTAGGAATTTCAAATAAAGGGTTCAATTCGAAATTCCTAGCCGAAGCGGCCGAAACATTGTAAATATGGCAGTAAAGATGAAGACAAAAGTATATATAAACAAAATCGCCTTCTCACTTCCGTTAATTTGACATTGAACTTTATCCAATCATGTCCATCATTTTACCTGACTTTTCTGCTAACCTGATGAATATTCATAAGAATCTTTATACCAAACATTTGGAAGTATGTTCCTCCAGGTGTCAATAAATGGGCTCTCCTATTTGTAGTTTTGCTTAAAATAGAAGGAAACTTAATATGTGTGATGATTTTAAAATACTCATAAATCATAAAATAAGTTCGGATTAGTTTATTTTTCCCTATACCACAACCACTATATACAAATTATTAGGTATTATTTTTTTTTCAAAAATTGATTTAAAATCTGCCTATATTCAATGCAGATTGATGATTCTTTCAAAGAAATTACCACAATAAGCAGCCTCATAGTGTTATTACATTAAAAAAATGCACTCATGGAAATTAATATTCTTAAGAATATATTAAACCTAGACAAGTTTTTAAACCTGGGAAAGTAACGGAAAAGATATTCTAGTAAAGTAAAAAATAAGAAATTTCTTACTTAAAATATTGCATTCAAATTTTATGTTTAGCTTCAATATTTTAAGTAAGAAATTTCTTATTTTTTACTTCACTAGAATATCTTTTCCGTTACTTTCCCAGGTTTAATAACTTGTCCGGTTATTTTCCCGATTTAATCTAATCTTAAGAATGTTACTTTTCATGCGCGCATTTTTCTATGTAATCTATGATTTTTTCCGGCAGTGTCATTAACTTAATATAAATTTAATGCTGTAAACAGAATTCAAAAATATTCTAAAGAATTATATGCAATTGATGAAAAAACAATAAAAAATTAGTTATTTATAATTAATTCTGATAATCAATTTTGATAAAATTATAAGCAAAGTTTAACTGACAAAAATGATAAAAGATATCATCAGAATTCAAATGTTGCAAACTGCATGCAAAAATATTAAACAGAAAAAAGTTATAAAGAATAATATTTATTATTAGAAGAGTTAGTCACTCACTCACTTATGTACTTATGTAGTTAGTCTCCCTTTTCGGACTTCACATATTTGGATGTCACTTTTTCTTCTGAGCCAAAATTCACATTTCTTTCAAAGTATAGCTAAGGATGGGTAGAATCTAACTCTGTAAATTGTTTGAAATTTGGTGGAGAACTGAATTAGTCGTGAAGCTTGTAATCTGCCTGGATTCACTCAATGTCGGACTTAAGAATATATTCAACCACTGCCGGTGTTGAATAATTAAAATGGACGAGAATGCCTTTTGGTGTGAAAAAAGATAAGTGCCATTTTCACTGCAAGCAATGGAAAAGTAAAAACTGACGAAATTGACATGATTATTTATCAAGATATTGCCTCGGTGAAACATAAAACATATATAACATTTAAAACATATACTCGCAGAAGAACGTATTGTAAAAATATTTGATCCCAAAAAGGAGGTTAACTACGAATGTCCGTGAGTGAGTTGAGTCAACAATTTTATCGTAAGAGAGTCAAGAAGTTTGACGACAGCAGAGGTATATTATTCAAATATTAAGAAGAAAACACTGACCATTGTCTGGAGCAGCGACAGAGCTCGCTAATTCTTATTAGTTAATAAAGTTCCTATTAGAGTCGGACCATAAATCTCTAGTCTTTATTTTTAACCATAGAAAAAAGCTAATACAAGTTATCTCCTCCAGAGTTCTAACGTTGTCAATAATATTAATGTCATATGATTTTTTAAATTGAATATATGAACAGAAATGCAATACGAAATGTCGATGTACTGTCAAGGTTACATTATAACAAGGGTCAAACAGAAGAAATGGAAATCCAGGAGGCAGAAATATTACATTGGGTTTAAACTGACATATTATCACTACAAAAATTGTCGTCAGAAAATCTACATGAGCAGATATTAAGCAAGATTGCTGATAGAATGAGAAGAAACAAGTGCAGTAATTGCTCCAAAGACGAAAGGCATTATAAAAAAATAAGGCCATAAATTAACGATAGAAAGTGGCGTTATATGCAATGGAGATGGAAGAGTATCACCAGAAATGGCACGAAAAATATTTCAAAAAGTGTACATGATGTACATTGAAATACAGTGGATATCGGATCGAAACGAGCAATCGGGGAACCGAGTTCGAATTCCAGTTGAATTCATTGCATTCACTAAGGCACAAATACCCTTGGTAAAAGTATTAATCCATATCTTCCTACCAGCTATGGGTTAAATAACCAGACAGATTAGGTTCTACAGCCTGGGCTGGCAACCAGTCCACCGCAGTAAATAATGGCAACCTAGTGCGGGATAATCTTCTGCCCAGTCAGTCATGTTTCTTTCTAGATATACTCGCTCAAGCGTGTGTCACATATCATACTTACATAACTGACTGACATGATGTGCATTGCGCTGTTACAGATGAGATTCAAATTGGAGGCTTGATGGATTGGATATTATCTTGATATATAAAGATAGAAAGAAAGAAAAAAAATTGTATTATCCTTATCCGACAAAAAGAATGCACGCATAGCCTATAGAAACGGAACCACGATTTCGTGTTGATATGAACCCTGCAGACATTAAAGGCATCAAAGGGACTATTTCTAATTTTAGTAAACTTTTTTCTGTGTGACCTGAAGTTAAACAAAGTAAAACGACTAAAATAAAGGAAACATTAAGAGTAAGTTTGATTAAATATAGCAGTTCAACTAAAAAGTGATCGATTTCTCGCATGGGATGTAGCTGATATGAAGAACTGTAAGACTATAAAATAGCCGAATGTCTGAAGACAATGTTTTTAAAGTGTGAAATGTTTTTTTTCAAAAAGAGCAAAAATAAAATAAATAAATAAATAAATAAATAAATAAAGATAAAAGGTTACCAATCACCAATTTCAATTCCAGGAAGAAGCCAACGACAACTACTTTCAAATAACTCCAATTAAAATCGGCTTGGCCAAGGAAAGAAAATGTTGGAGGAATTTCATCGTGTTGCAGACAAAGTCTCCAGTTGGTCGGACAGGAAGTTTCTTGCTGTGGAGGCTGTGGTCGACTACAAAACAATAGGGTTTACACCACTCTGAATTGAAGTATTTCCGAAGGGGTCTGAACACATGTCAAGCAACAGAAACCAGCTTGTTCCATAGTTTAGTCTGCTGTTGCATCTGGTGCTTCAAAATCGCCTTTGGTATTCATTGTAGCAGGAATGAAAATGAAAAGAAGAGTTCACCAGCAAACATTGGAGACGGATGCGCTTCGCACAGAATACAAATTTGACGCGAAACTGATGCAAGAGACATTTCCGTGTTTTCCCAGTCATTTTGACCGCTATCAGGCCGTGACATTAATCTGATGAACTTTGCGATTTAGCTGATCTTGAAGAGAAAAGTCAATTGTGTCTCAAGCTGAAAGACATCGTTCTGTAATTTGAACGAAGATGTGGTGAAGAATTCATTCACTTCACGTGAGAGGAGATTAACGGTTATGGTGAAATCAATGAGTGGTCATTTTGAATTGTAATTATTTGTAAAATGTTGCCAATAAAAATATCAATTATTTTTATAATCATTTCACCCCAAAAAAGTGGTACTGCCATGGGCCCGGAAGGGTTTACATGAGAGGAAAGCAAGAGGAAAGAAAAACAAAATACATGGGGTGTCTGAAAAAAGATAAGCGAAAGATAGGAATCAAGGAGATAAAAGATGCCAATTGACATTGCACTTAAACTCTTGAAGATTGTATCTATCAAGAAAGTAAGTATACGGAAGGGATTTCCACAAACACGAAGTGCGAAAAAATAAGTTGCTAGAGTAGAAGTGGAAGTTACATTTGACTATTTCAACTTTAAAAGGGTAGTACCTAGTTGCCAGTCTAGTAGTTCGAGTAAATTCATGTAGAGGAGGCAGTAGAGAAATAGTATTATCAGAGCAGAAGCCGTAAATATTTGTAGAAAAGACCCAGGGAAGCTACATCTCTTCGGTGAGAAATTGACTGACGTAGAGCTGTTAAATTGGGATATATTACCTTGCAGATCCTCCTTTGAATTTTGTCGGGAACCCCGAGATGAATGGCAGGAGCGTGGCAACAGTATTCAATGCACGGACAAATAGTAGATTTGTATATGTGCAAAATAGATTCTGAATTCTTGAACCGACACATTGACCCGAACTTCCTAGCAGTAGCTGTAGCTATTAATTCAATAAGTGAGTGAGGCCGGGGAGGAGCAGTGTATTACTTTCTTGGTGACTAGCGTCATTCATACTGACGGGAGGTAGTAGAGTTAGTTTTTGATGGTAATAAGAAAGCAGCTGCGTTTTTAAAGAATTAAATGGCTCGTAAGAGCCATTTCTTTTCCTGCCCACCACAGATTGGGGGTTCTTTTTAAGAGCAATAACGAGGTTTACTTTGTCGACCTCGTCAGATTTCTTATTGAGACTGGAGTAAATACTGAAGTCGTCAGCATAGATGCGTATTGTGAAATGATTAAATCATGAAAATCATTGATGAAGACCAGGAAAAGCGTAGGATCTAGGATTGAGCCTTAAGGGAACCTGCTTTTGTGTGATAGGATCTGGAAGAATGCACGTCCAATACGACCTACATTACATGATTTGACAGTAACGATTAGATTAGATCGAACAAGCGTTCATTTATACCATAGCTAGCATGTCAAACTTTGTCAAACGCCTTGGAAATATCCAAGAATAGAATAGAGAGAGCCTCGCCGTTTTTATTTAGAGTCTGGTATATGTATTCAGTGGTGGTCGTTAGTATATCATCGGTAGACCTGGCGAAGCGGAAACCATACTGTTTATTAGAGAATAGGTTGTGGGATGTGAGATACTGTACAAAAATCCAAACATCGGTAGAAGGCTGATAGGGTGACAATTAGAGGGGTCTGAGATTCCCCAAATTTTTAAAGACAGGAACTACAGAGGGGAACTTCCAACAAGCAGGAAAGCAAGATGCAAAGAGGCAATAGATGTAGAGTTTGGAGGGGACAGGGGAGAGATCAGGGACACATTACTTTAGAACAACGACCGAGATTGCGTCACTTCGGCTTGCTTTTTGGGGGTCAAGCTTAGAAAGATGTTAGAGAGGGATTTATGTATACGTCACTCAGATGAACCTTAGTTCTAGGTGGGAAGTCGGTTGTAGATAACTAAATGTGGAGTTGGGAGAAAATTTGCGAGTAAAGTATTCGACCTTGTTCGTTGTGTCTTAGAGAACCGAAAATTTATTGAATAAAGAAGGGATCGACAGTTTGCTGTTATTTAACACACTTTGGCAGAGCTGCAAGTAGTCTTTGGGAGAAAATTTGCCTGTAAACTTTCAGTAGCCAAAACCGTTTTTTTAAATTTCATTTTATGATAAAATGGAAAATATATCAAGCATTTGGCATATATGTATATATTATGTATATATTATGATAAGCAATTATTAGTAGTAGTAGTAGTATTTCCTTCTTCTTGGCAATTTCTCCTGAATTCCTTCTTTTAAATGTTAAATTCTTATTTCTAGTCAACTTAAAATTCGCGTTCTTCTTTTCTCTGGAATTCTTCTTCTTCTTCTTCTTCTTCTTCTTCTTCTTCTTCTTCTTCTTCTTTAATCTGATATTCTTCTTCTTCCTTCTTATTCTTTCTTCTTCTTCCTTTTTCCTTCTTCTTTCTTTTTCGTCTTCATTAATTTGAAATTCTTCTTCTTTAGACTTTTCTTCACATTACTTTGTGTTTTTCTTCTTTTTCTTTTTTTTTTTCCCGTTACACAAATATTCTGCTTGTTTCTCTTTTTCTTCGTTAATCTGAAATTCTTCTTTTTATTCTCATTATTTTGAAGATCTTCTTTTTCATTTTTCATATTCTTTGCTATTAACCTAATATTATTATTCTTTTTTCTTCTTCTTTTTCCTTTTCTCCTTCTTCAGTTTTCTTCTTTTTTCTTCATTAATCTGAAATTTTACTTTTTTCTTCTTCTTTCCCGTTAACATTAAATCTGCCTCCACCTCCTCCTTCTACTCCTTCTTCTTCTTCTTAATCCGAAATTCCTCTTCTCTTTTCTTTTTCTTTCTCGTTAAACTAATATTATCTTATTATTATTATTAATATGAAATTCTTCTTTTTTCTTCTTTCATGGTAACCTAAACATATTCTTCTTCTTTTTCTCCTCCTCCTCCTTCTCCTCCTCCTCTTATCTTTCATGATAATACTTCTCCCCAAGAATAACCAACCAGACAATAGGATCGTTTGACTAAAATGTTATGCGCTACCCAGCTGAATGGTATTTAATATCTGGCCTCTGTTCTCATCGGGCAATTCATTTTATTTGACGGTGTGGCTTGCAATTATCGCTCGGACCTGCCGGCCGTTGACCAACGGCGCTGATTAAGTTTAAGCGGTTAGACACAAATTTAGCACTTCTTACCGTAGATGCTCCGATGGAACGCAGACGTAAATATCGTGTGAAGCAAATAGTGAAACGGCGTTGATCAAATTTAGAAATACAAGAAAATTTCCAGTGAGGTATAATCATAAGTCGCAGCGGTTCAAGATGTTCCTATATAGGTCTTGTAAAGATTTAATACAAAACTACACATACATTATCTATCTATCTATCTATGTTGCTCTTTCTCTTTTTCTCTATCTGCTGGTGAAATAAAATAAGAAAGACATTAGTGAAGAGAGAGAGAGGGGGCATAATCGATCAGAAAGACAGAAGATGGCAACTGATGTTGAACTTAATAGAATATATGTTGATTACAAATATTGGAGTGAAGCTTTCGGTCACATTTAGCTATTTCAACAGTAAAACGATGAGACCTAGTTGCCAATCTAGACGTACGTTTAAATTCCTGGGCTTTAGGTGTCAAGAATGAAATCCCATTAGAACAAGTGCCATAAAAATGTTTATAGAAAAAACACGACGTTATGACGATGAGAGAAGCTGAGATGTCATGCCAGTAGCAATAATATTACGAAGCATTATCTAATGGGTTTAAAGAAAATTTACCTCCCGCCAATTCAAAGTTCATTTCATTAGGAATACATAGAGTGAGAGATAAATAAATGAAAAGTTAACAGAGAGACCTAGATGGCACGATGGGTTAATTGACAGAAGAAACATTTCAAAGATGAAATTTAATAACTAATTGATACATTTAAATTGAAGTAAATTCAAGTAAATTGAAAAGACAAAAAACAAAAATAAAAATAACAAAGAATGTGAGAGCTGTTTTTGAGGTAACAGAATTGAACCAAATTAAAAAAGAAAGAAAGAAGAAACAGGCTTTGAAATAATTGAAATAAAAAAACTTGAAATATAAAAGAAGGAAAAATGAAAAAAGGATTTGTTAAAATAAATAAACTTAGAAATTAGTTACACAATATGAACGAAGAAAACGAAAGAAGAAAATGTAACGAAAATATTTTTTAAATAATGACGTAAAGAAAATACTATTAAAATAAAACAGAAGGTAGAAAGAAAATGAAATGAAAGAAATAGAAATGAAAGAAAATAAAATGAAAGGAAAAGAAAAATGAAAGAAAATAAGATGAACGAAAGAGAAATGAAAGACAGTGAATGAAAGAAAGAGAAATGAATGAAAGAAAAAAGAGTTTGAAAATATGAATAATGAAAACGAATGAATGAATAAAGAAAAAGAAATAAATTGAAGAATTGAGAAACAAATACAGTATGTTCAAAATATGAAAAACTGAAGGAAGAATGAAAGGTTAACCACTTGAAAGAGATTCTAAATGAAAAGAAACCCTGAAAGAACGAACAAAAGAAATAAACAAATGAATAAATAAAGAAAATGAAAAAAATCTTTTGAATTATATTCTGAAATGAAATAATGCAGCAAGAAAGGCAAAAGGATAAAGAACGAATAAATATGAAACAAAAGGAATTCATTTAAAAGAAAATCCAAATAAAATCACCAAAGACAGAAACAAAGAAAAAAAGAAGAAATACGAAAGCTACTTTGAATAAAAATGAAAGAAACAATAACGTATAACAAGAAAGAAAGTTTTTGAAAAATATTCCGGATGAAAACATAAAGACTAAAGAAAAAAATGAATGATGAATGAATAAATGAAAGAAACAAAGGCATGAATGAAGGAAGGAAGGAATCAAAATGGAAGAAAATCTTTTTAAGAGACACAAACTAAAAAGAAAAACACGAAGAAAGAAAGAAAAGGAGAAAAAAAGCAAAAATGAGTTTTGAAAGAGACACCAATGAATAGACAAACACAAAACGCAAGAAAAAGAAAACGCAAGAAAATCTTTTAAAATAGACGCCAAGTGAAAAGACAATGAGAAAGAAAAAATATTTTGAAAGAAGCACCAAATAAAAAGGCAAACGCAAGAAATAAAAGAAAGAAAAAAGAACGTAAAAAGGAAAAAATCCAGAAAGAAAGAAAGAAAAGAAGAAAGAAAAATGCAAGAAAATTTTTTGAAAGAGACACCAAATGAAAAAACAAACACAAGGAAGAAAAGAAAAGAATAAAGGAAAAGAAGAAAGAAAAGGAGAACTAAATAAAAATGGAAGAAACTATTTTGAAAGAGGCATCAAGTGAAAAGAAAAACACAATAAATGAAAGAAAAAAGAAAGTAAGAAAAAAGAAAGAAAAGGAGAAATAAATAAAAACACAAAAATATTTACTGAAAATGGCACCAAGTGAAAAGAAAAATACAAGTAAGGAAAGAAAATAAATAAATAAAGAAAGAAAGAAAGAAGGAAGCACCAAATGAAAAGACAAACACAATAACGAAAAGAAAGAAACAAACAAAGAAAGAAACAAAGAGAAGGAAAAATAAAGAAAAATACAAGAAATTCTTTTGGAAGGGTCACCGAGTGAAAAGACAAACACAAAGAAAGAAAGAAAGAAAGAAAGAAAGAAGGAAAGAAAGAAAGAAGAAAGAAAAATGCCAGAAAATCTTTTGAAAGAGACACCAGTGAAAATAAGAAAGAAATAAAACTCCATAGAAAGCAACAAAGAATTGACCCAGGAAAAGATAACAATTTCACCGCATCTCTAACCACATCTTTTTTTCTGTCTCTTCGCATGCGAGTTTCTAAAGAAGCCAATGATTATCAAAATTACAGTGGGCAAAACGCGACAAAACCAAGGAAGCGACGCATTGCAAGGGTGTGACTCGAGTGTCGTTTCTTGTCAAAGATTATGATGAATGGTAAAAGCAATTGTTACTTGACTAAGTTAATCACAGGCGTACTGGGACCCGGGGCCTGCAAACCATATTCAATCTCACTGAGCAGCCAAGTAGTCAGCATCTTTTAATTCAATTCTAAGCGACTTGGTTTGCTCTCTATTTGTCCTGAGTGTTTGCTTCTATTCGCCCTAGTACGTAATAGCACTGAGCAATTCAATCGATAACGTAAACATATCATTAGAAGCAGATGTTCGAGTGACACTTTTACTGGGTAAGCTGACATTAGTATTTATAAATTGCACTTTACTCTAAAAAGGCGTTTAGTTAGGAGCACATAGTGCGGATTGCAGTCACTAGACAACATTAATTGTCACAGTAATTGTTAAATTTATCGTTTCTATACAAAAGGGGTTATATTCGGTCGAAATATACAAAATCTTATTAAAATACACACAGACACACACACACAGACACAGACACACACACACACACATACACACACACACACACACATATATATATATATATTGATTGATTGTTTAATACTTAATTTTTGGTCCTAATAGGGTTAGACCAGTACACATTTGTATTAAAAAGTGTTCTATAAAATTATATTGTAGAACTTTTGAATATTTTTCATTTATAAATGAGTTATTTCGCTACCTTGGTTTCCACCACGAGTGGTTTCTTCAGGCGATTTTTAATAACTATTAAGTTATTAAAAATTGCCTGAGGAAACCACTTATATATATATATATATATATATATATATTTCCTATATATATATTAATCATATCACCCCGGGCAAGGCGGTAAGTCCACTGGTGTGCAGGGGGCTACGTATGAGTGAAAAGATTGGAAAAGAGAAAGCCGGAAACCACATCCTAAACAGGGAACAAGAGATGAGCCTCTACACCTGTTCAATAGACGTGGGTGGTGTGTGAACCGGGCGATAGTTCAGTCTATCTACTCCAATTGAAAAAAAAATAAACAAAACGGAAAAGTGAAAAAGATTGGAAAAGAGAAAGCCGGAAACCACATCCTAAACAGGGAACAAGGGATGAGTCTCTACACCTGTTCATTAGACGTGGGTGGAGTGTGAACCGTACGATAGTTCAGTCTATCTACTCCAATTAAAAAAAAAAACAAACAAATAAACAAATAGTTACAATGGTTACAACTGCTCATCTCAGAAATCCTAAAAATGATTTTGACCCAAAGAGTCGTGAGTTCAATACCTAGCAGCAGCAGAGATAAACAAAAGTTTGAAGAATTTAGTTGATATGAAGAAGCAACTGAAACTGAGATATCCAAAGGTGTGGCACGTGAAATTAGAACAACCTACTAACTGAAGAAGACCGGAGTGTACAATAACCGAAACCTCGTGAATATAGCAATAAAGATGAGGACAACAGTTCGATCAATGTAAATAGTGTAAATAAATAGTTACAATACCTCATCTCAGAAATATAGATAGTAATTTTATTTATTTAATCCGGAATGACAGAAACTTAGACAAGTGAATAAATGAAATGGCCCTAAATCTTTGAACATATGCAATGATTTTGTAATAGAGGTCAGTCAGTTAAGTGCCATACGTGACACACGCCTTAGCTACTGTTTGATTTATTTGTGTCTGTTGTTACCAGACAAATTTTATTTATTCTCTTTCATTTATTGGCGAGGCTGTTTTTCTCAGAGTTCCTTAGATAGACGTGATAGGGGTGGGGTGTTTTTTCTTTTTAATTTTGATTTTTTCAGTACGGCATATTAAAACAAATAAATCAAACACTAGCTAAGCAGGACGCCTAAAAATTCTTAAGGTCAACAAACAAGATAAGTTCCCAATCACACACAAAAGGACCCCACGCAAACACACAAAACGGACCAAGTAATCAAACCCCTCCACACATCAATCTCTGCTAAATTCTAACCAAAAGATATACCCGACCGATAAAACGTACACTCCAACAGATAATACCATTAATTAACAATTTAGCACTTACACACCAGGCTCTTCAAAACTCTAACAGACAACACAAGACACATTCCCTTCATTATCAATCACCCCAACCAACCTCCCACAACAACAATGAACCAAATATAGGCAGCAGACGAATTCAGTTTTGCTTTTCCCTCCCGAAGAAACGTTGGACACCCAACGTTGAAACAAACATATGATTGTCGAGGACATATATTAAAAAATTATGTACATGTTCTAAAACATAATTTATAATACATATTCACAGCTTTATACATCATAGATCGAGCACTGTTTTAAATGAATGTTTTGGACGGAAAAAATTATTTCTTCGTTCTGTACCCACTCGGATATATATATATATATATATATATATATATATATATATATATATATATATAAAGAGAGAGAGAGTTAGTTTTTGTCGTAATTAAATTACACTAGTAAACAGCTGTATTTAAAAGTTTTCAATACAATCATATTTTAAAACTTTTGAATATTTTTGATTTGGAAATGAGCTTAAATATATATATATATATATATATATATATATATATATATATTAGGTTCTTCCACTCATTTTCATCATCTAAATTTTAAATTAAATTTTTGAAAATAAAACTTTTTCTTACAACTTTTATTTTAGTTGTAATTGAAAGCTACTTAATTAAATTTATATTTTCCAATAAGCAAAATACTCAGGTGTATTTCAAACAGAAATTATATTGATTGAAATCTAAAATGTTTCAATTTGTTTTTAGTCTTTAAGTTTTATGGTCATTTTTAACCGATGGTTACATCTGTTTAAAACTATCAGTTTTTAAAAAACTTGCAAAAATAACATACATATGTGACTCATGATCTTTAGAAAATTATCAAAGATAATGTTAAATTAATCTGATTCACACAAATATTACTTCTTTATAGCATGAAATTTAGAATAAAACTATTTCTTAAACATTTTAATCTTTTTGCACATTCTTTTAAATGTGTTGACAGGTTAACATCCGAGATAAGATAAGTGTCTGACAATCACAAGTGACATAATTGTATATATTTTGTCGTGTAAGGGGAAGAAACTCGGAAACACATGACCATTTAATTCACACATAGAAATTACCATACAAAAAGCTTTAAATACACACACACGCAAAAAATAAATAAATAAAATGGCAAGACGATTTGTATTAAACTTTTTGATTTTCAATTAGTAAACATAATATTCACTTAAAATGTTTTTAAACTAACTCCAACAAATCTTCGATGTATTTTAAAACACTTTTGAAACTTTATAAATTATTATAATTAAAAAAATGAAAACAACTTTTTTAAATTTCATTATAAATCAAAAATTGTTTTTCTTCAAACTATATTGTCCTTAATTTATATTATTTATTCAAGCAATTAAAAGCTTATCAAATTAAATAATTCCATAGTTATATTGCATTTCTTTATTTTATGATAGGAAGAAGATTTGAAGAAATAAAAGCACAATTTTAAAAAAAGGATGATTTTCCAATGAGTCTTGCGTTTAATTAATAAAACCATTTATCGTAACAAAATTTAATTTCTTAAAATTCCATGAATTTACGAGGACGGGGTAAGAGATATAAAAAAAAATTAACCAAGATTTTTTCAAATAATAATTTCAAAAATAATTTCATTCATTTGTAAATAAGTTTCATTAGTTTCATTAAAATTTAAATTATTTGATTATTACAAGAATTTTCAAATTAATGTGTTTATCACCGGAAAAAAACTTAATTATGAAACAGATTTTCCATTCTAAGATCCCGTAGCGATTTGATTACTCGCAAACGAAAATCAAAACAAGATATTTTACCAAAATTTCAAACATGTTAGTGATTAAAAAAATTAAAAAGAAATACTTAGATGTTTCCTCTTAATAATAATATAAATATTTTGATGGAAAAATTAGCTTCTATTAAGTTTCAAGCTTTTATTTTTATACTATGCTGTTTTTTTCAGCGAATAAGTGGAGGTACATCATTATTTACATATATATTAGTCATCTACATACAAGCCTCTTTCACTGTATCACAGCTAATCAGCGTGGCTAGACACAGCCACTTGCTTCTAACCGGGATCGAAACTCGTCCGATTTCGTGTCAGTCGAAGTCGCTACCCACTAAGCCATAGGCGTACGGAATCATGAAAACGAAAGAATTCAATATGGCCGTTAAACCATTTGAAGACAAAATTTTAATATTAAGTCTACTTTGTTTTGAGCACTCTTTATAAAAGTAAAGGCATGAACAGTAGGTTTTAATCGATCTGTTCTTTCACTTCCTTATATATATATATATATATATATATATAAGTTAAAGATTTTCAGTTAGCTTTTGTGGAACTTTTATTCCAACTTTGTCACCCGATGAGAAGCACGTAAAGTAGCTTCGAAACGCGAAATTTTTGTGTAGTAATACTATGAATTTATAAACCATTGTAACAACTATTACAATATATATATATATATATATATATATATATATATATATATATTGAAAACAGAAATAGGTATTGTTCTTATATATATATGTGTACGTGTGTGTGTGTGTGTGCGTGTGTGTGCGTGTGTGTGTGTGTACCTCCAAAGAAACGTAATTTCTAAACTTTAAAATGAAGATTTTATTTTAGTTTTGATATCAAGCTAATAAATTAAATTTAATATTTCTAATAATAAAAATGCTTAGCTGTATTTCAAAGATAATTTAAATTGACAGGAATTAGTTTCTTAAAATTTTAAAAAATCGCTGATTTTAGCAACTTTTAGTAATGGTAACACAGTGCAATTTTCTTTATTAAAATTATTAAAAAATATTGTATACTTTTCTTAAACTTCATTTTAGTAATATTAGCTGATTTCAAGTTTAAATAATTTAAAATACTGATTAGAAATAAATATTTCTTATTTTTGTTTAAAATATCGGAGAAATGCATTTTTAACAGAATTGGGTGTTTTGATTTGGTGTTGACAGCTCTATTGGCATCCTTGATAGCCAGAAATTCATCTATTTTTTTTTACTACGAGGGAGATATCTTCAATAATTACTTGTTGAATATAACGTGAGTGCAATTTTATATAATTTTTAACAACAGAGGAAACATTAAAATTTTGGAATCAGAATCTAAATTAATTCTGCTAAATCTAGAATCTTTTAAATCTAAATTCTTTTAAAAGCTAATTCTGCTAAAAATTAATCGCTTTAATTTCTGATAATGCGTACATAGACGTCCATACTTAGAAAATCGTCAGATTTGTATATAAAATTTCAAAATTCTTTAGAATATAATGGAGACTGTTGAATTTTAGTAAGTTGTTGATTAGTAAATATAGGTTGTATTTAATAAGAATATCAACTAACCGGCAAAGATTAGCTAAGAATTTGGAAAGATTTAAAACTTTACATATGATTCTAATTAATTTTTTTAAGAATGAAACGATTCATGTAATAATTCATTATTCATCAAAAAATTATTTTTCTTAAGACAATAAAACTTTGTTTTTATTAAGTTTCCGGCATATTTTTTCATCGTGTATGCTTATTTTTCTTTTTTTTTTTTTGTGAATATTTCGATGTATTTTATACTATGCTGTTTTTTTCAGCGAATAAGTGGAGGTACATCATTATTTACATATATATATATTAGTCATCTACATACAAGCCTCTTTCACTGTATCACAGCTAATCAGCGTGGCTAGACACAGCCACTTGAGCAGAGTTATGCCAACTTCAAAGTTTCGTGAAAGTAACATTGTGTTATTTTTATGTTTCTGGTCTTTTAAATTTTGTGTTGCTTCCCGGTCTTTTTTTTTTCTTTATGTAAAGCTTGGTGTAATTTAATAGCTTTTGTATGTAAGTGTCACTACAGATGGTTAATTGTTTACACTGTAAACAATTAACAAAAGCAATTAACCATCTATGCGAAAAGACCGGTCTATATCATTCTTCTTCTTACAAGCACACACACACACACACACACACACACACACACACACACACACACACATACGCATGTGTGTGTATGTGTTTCTAAAGAATTCATGCATTGTTATATTTAATTCGACATTTTAATACTGCATTCGAGAGATTTTAATGAAGTTTTACTAAGATATTTTGAATATACAAGCAAACATACGTAATGAACATAGTTTATAACAAAATGGTTCATCTATTTTAAATACGAGTAACAACTAATACAACATTCAAATGATAAAAATGGATTAAAAAAGAAATTCATTAATTCTTTTTAAATATATATATATATATAATTAGTGTGTGTGTGTGTGTGTGTGTGTGTGTGTGTGTGTGTGTGTGTGTGTGTGTGTGATAAATGATAGATATTTAACACTTCCTCTCCACGGGCTTATTCTGGTCAACGTGCATCATATCTAACTCTTCCACTCTGGCCCCTCTAACTCTGGCGTTTTTCTCGTCGGGTTGAGGTGCCTATTCGGTTCTAACCAAACTTAAGGAATTGGCCGTAGGTGCCCTAAGTATCCGAGATTATTCGACCGGTCTACTGCTTTATTTCCGCTTCCTGTCCACGTTGTGATTATTTGAGCCAGAAAGCAGAAGTGTTGTTCGTTCACAGTCAACTGAAGATTTAGACACTGCTGGGGAGTCTGAGTTAATCAATTTAGAATGCAGCAAAAAGAAATAAAAAGAAAAAAATAATATCCGCAGAAAGCCGGGCAAAAACTGCTCAATGATTTCACTGTTAATGTCTTTTATATATAAGAAAAGAATAGTAGAAAAAGAAAAGAGTTGCAGAAATTAAAACTTTTTAGCATAACAACTCACACACTGGACTCTAGACAGTGAGAGAGAGAGAGAGAGAGAGAGAGAGAAAGAGAGCGAGAGAGAGTGACTGTGTGTATGGTTAACTTGCTGTTAAATTGTCTCAAGATTTAAAACTCTTTTCGAAAATGTTCTCCTTAATCTTTTTACGGCGACAATTCTTCTCAAATAAAACACTGGGACCACGGTGCGTTTTAAAGGTGCTGGACGGATGATGCAATTCCAGTGTTGTCGGAATGGTCACGAACCTTAATTTCATATACTAAGGGGTTTTTCAATGCGACCGCTAGGACGACGATACTTCTCAAATCCTTGGGTAACTATTAAAATTAAAAAACCCGCAACAAATTTGGAGCGACGATTAAACTTTTCAAATCCTAAATTACTTTGTTGGAAACCACTCAATTCGACTTCTTCACCAACAATCAGTTTCACATAATCATTTCATAATCTTCCTCTTCATCTTCTTTTTCCTTTCGTCGTTACAGTCAACCAAAACAAATACAATCCACAACAAAAGCCTCTGTCCGAAACAATAGACACAAATGCAAGTAAAATATAAAATATATTTTACTCTCCTTTTTCATATATAGACGTCTTCGGTTAGGATGTTGTTTGGTCCGAATTGTCAGTACCCTTACTCCAGCGGAGTGACTCGATCTTACTCAACTGTACGCTCACACAGTTTTGGTCTCACGCGTCAGCATGACTACGCATTTATAAGGGAAACCCAGAGGGTTATAGGCCATCACGCGGTTCTGATGAGTTCTGGCTGCCACAGCCAAAATCATGTTAACTCCAAAGTTCTTCTTGCTTACTCAGAGCTATTTCAATTTTTAATTGCTAAAAATTAATTCGTTCATTTCCATTGTCTTCTGATGAACTTATACCCCAGATCAGGTTTCGCCACCGGTAAACAAAAAGTGCTGGTTTAATTTCACTGTTCAATTTATTCCAATTTTGATTACAAAAAGAATATTGCCACGTTTACCATGTTTGTGTCTTCTTCAGGTGCTAGGAAGTTTGAACCCTTTAAACGTGTGTGTGTGTGTGCGTGTGTGTGTGTGTGAGAGAGAGAGAGAGAGAGAGAGAGTGAGTGTGTTAGACTTTTCTCTTTGTCACAGATATATACAATTTTCAAAACTTAAAAGCAACGTCATGCGCCATCTTCATCTTTTTGAATCCTGTTCATCTTTTACTCTTTCACCCATTCTCTTTATAATCAGTTTTTTCTCATTTTCAATTCTTCTAACCCCCTGCATACTAGTAGGATTCCCGCCCTGATTGCGATGAAAAGATTTTAATAATATATCTTCCGGACAATCCTTCTGATAACAAATCCTTTTATAGCGTAAATTGTTGTCTAAAATACGGACAAATGAACAAAAACTGACATCTTATTTTAACAGTTATATTTGCTAAAATTACACAATGTCTTCGAAAAGTCAAATGTAAATTTATTCAGTAAAATCGCTTCAGTCACTGCCTGCAGTCGGCATCGAAATACCCAGCAACTCAACTGAACTGTTTCTGTATAAGTTAGTGAATTCAGTCATAATTTTTATTTTCACTTCAGTTTGGGTGTTAAAAGGGATTTTTTTGGTTTCTTGCTCAACTGCACCCAACCCCAAGAGGGTAGCAGTCTGGGGAGTTAGTTGGCCAGATGTATGGGGTGATGTGATTGCAGAAATTATTTCACAGTGATGACTGGGGTTTCTTGTTTGTATGACATGTTGTTAGGTAATTCAGCAGCCACGCTCTTGACCCATAGAAGCACTACCTCCTCAAAGCACTTGATATAGGCCTCCGTGTTGAGTCTGAGGCCCTGTGGGAAGTTGAATAGCGGCATAACGTCGTGATGACTTCAAACACATTTGCAATCACCATTAGACTCATACAACTCTTTCTGAATCCTTTGCACTGTCCACAGATTGACAACCATACACGCTGAAGTGTTCGCATTAAATTTTCCGGCGCGTATATCAAGCAGTACACTATGCCGTCTGCAAATCTCCGGCAGAATGAATTGCGTTATTGTGTTCTTTTTCGCACAAACGGTGCCAAACTGACCCTACTATACTGTGCTGTCGGCAAAAATTAAAAAATGCGCATTTGTGGCAATTTAAGCACTGTCAGTTAGTTAAGTGTCATACGTGATACATGCTTGGGCGATCATGTCTCGAAAGAGACATGACTGACTGGGTAGAAGATTATCCTGCAGTAGATTCTCATTACTTTCTGCGGTAGACTGGTTGCTAAACAAGGTTATAGAACCCAATCCGTCCTGTTATTTAACCTATAATTGGAGGGAAGAGACTGATTAATACCTTTTCTAAGTGTATTTGCACGTAATTGAATGCAGGGAATTCAATTGGAATTCGAACTCGGCTCTCTGTTTACTCGTTCCGAGCCGATATACAATGCACCACAACGCACATCCAAAAATATGGAACGTGTTGTGGGATGTCCCCTTTGTATATGATAATGAACTCGACTGAGTATACATATACTCCTGCCATAGAGAGAACAGCAGTTGAGAGTTGCGAGCTGAGCGTAATCGTAGAGATCCGTTAGTGTTATCGGAGAATACCGGAACTGATACGTAAGTTACCGAGAGATACCGAAATTACACAGAGACTACCGCATCAGATGTCAGACTAGCTCCGAGCTCCACTCAGCCAGAATAATATACACGGATATATTTCCAACGACATCACTTCAGGACTTGTATATATTTATTTCTTACTAATAGTATTCCTGGATTTACTAACCTGCGTTCAAGTTTGTATATTACGTTTAATATAACCTACTTTTCTATCTCAATATTTGTGTTTGTTGTTCATTATTTTGTGTGTTTCCTCACCCGGAATCCGCAACAAATTGGCGACGAAGACTTGAACTCACATACATCGCCACAACAGAACGCTTCACGAATTTGCGTGTAATCCTTAAGCACTGTATCCTATCTATAAGGAAAAATATTTATTATGATTTCCAAATGCATATAATTATATGATTCACGAAAAGAGAAACATAACCGTGTATACACTGGTTTCATAAAAAGGAATAAAAACGCTTATGGGATTAGCCTTAGCGTGTGTATGCATGTGTGTGTGTGTGTATGTGTGTGTGTGCGTGTAATTGCACTGAGAAATTGTAATAAAGCATTTCTGAAGCGCACAGACCGATAAACGTAAAACTACTGTTCAAAGCAAACATTAAAAAAGGGGAGCTTCTTCCAAATACGAGTGTCCACCATAAAAAAAAAAACCTTGATTCAGTACAAATGTAGAATTAGGAAAAAAATCCATTCATTCACTCCAAAGTAATTCGTTTATGTTTTGGATACGAAGCATAGCAGTTAAGGGCTTTTGAGAAAAACATTATGAATAATGAAAGGTGTGATTTCCTTAACAAAAGAAAATAGAGCTTTTCTGAACTGTGTTTCTATTTGTAGCCGAATGTTAAAACAGATCGGATCAAACGGGGATTTCAGTAAGTCACAGATCGGTAGACGTAATATATAGACTGATTAATTTTAAAAATGTGAAATTTATTTAAAAACAGTTTCCACTATAATGACGTTTAAAGCAATAATGGAAACACCTCCTACCACAATAGCATAATCTGGATTATTTGATTACATTGTCAAAACTTTGTCTATTTTTATGTTTGTTGGTTTAGTATATTTTTTTTTATTTTGGCAAGAATAATTTTTTTTTTCAGATATTATTTAAATAAGTTTATTAAAATCAACAGTCAAAACTATTTAAGAATTTAAAGTGATCAACTTCATCCTATCTTTCAGAAGCTGTTTCCGCGGGTAGGCGAAATGCCATTTTCAGGATGGTAAAGCAACCATTTATACTGCAAAAGTTGTAGCTGAATGTCACGAGGAGCATTCTAGTTTCCAGATCTCAGCATCATTGAACATTTATGGTTCATTTTTTAAACAATTTAAAACAAGTGAGGAGTCGATATCCTCCGCCCTCATGACTGAAAGAATTGGAGACTGCTTTAGCTGAAGAATGGATAAATATTCCTCTGGAAAGAATTCAAAATTTGTGCGAGTCGATTTTATGCAGAATTGAAGCTGTAATTACTGCAAAAGGCGGTTCTAAGCGATATTGAAATAAATTTGCTTGAAATTTCAAGGTGTTTCCAATATTTTGTCCAACACCCAGTACATATATATATATATATATATATATATATATATATATATATATATATATATATATATATACATTTATGTGTGTGGTTTGGGGGCAGAAGGTTGGTCCGAAAACTTTAAAGTTCTCCCTCATATAGCTTCAAATTTTGAATAATTTTTCCTACATTAAATTGTGTCGAAAATGTCATATTTTGTTGTTTTCTTCCTCAACTGCGCCTCACATGTAATCATCAAGGGGGTTGCAATGAGAAGACTTAAATAGCCAGATGTAAGGTTTGATGCGGTCGCAGAAATTGTCTGACAGCCATGACTTGATTCTCTTGCTTGTGTTGCATGGTGCAAAATCCTGTTGCCAGACATACATCACCCAGCAGCCACTTCCTTGATTCAGTTCAGCACTTCCTTAAAGCACGTGATGTGGGTCTCCGTGTCGACTCTGAGACACTCACCAACAAATTCGGGAGTGCTTTTCTGAGTTTTCCGAACTTTTGTACTTTCGTAATCCCTATTAGAGTCATCCAAACCTCTCGGAATCTACTACACTGTGCCCAGCTTGACACCCAAACACTCAGAAATGTTCGTATTAAAGCTTCCGGCGCAAATGCCAAAGCATATTCAACATGTCGTTTCCAAATTTTTGGCGAAAGAATTGCGTTTTTGTGCTCTTTTTCTCACTGACAAAAAACAGATCCTACTGTGCAGTCGAAAAAATCTTTTAAAAAAACGCGCATGGGCGAAATTTAATATAAAAATGGCAACAATTTGTCAATCACATCTTGTATATGTATTCACTGTTTAAAATTTATTATATTTATTGTGAAAAAACTGCTGAATATTGTGAATAGAGCCTTCGCTAAAAAATGATGTTGACATAGAAATAAGCACTGAATTATGACTAAAATTTCATGTTTTATGCTATCATCAGACATTTTACATTTATGTATTCCCTTGCATACGACTTATTAAATAAACATTAGTATGATTTGTGGTGCTCCGCTTGCAAAGAGAGTTGACGTGTCGTTTAGGATTTTCTAGAAATCATCGCATTCCAAGCCTAACTGGAAAACCACAATCATTACTATATATGTAAGTGTATAATAATTCTAGTTTATCTCTATTTCATTCAGATAATATTATATTTTCGTGTGTGTCGGCATGTGTATGTGTCTGTGTGTGTATAGTAGACATTATGTTTATTGGTTTTCCAGAAATTGAAGGCACATACATATGTATGTCTCTTAAATTTCACTCCTTCATGTTGCGGAATGGTATTTGGTAGATATCTATGCTTATTATCTTAAATAACCATATCGTTTTCCATCCTATACAATTATTTTCTTTCAAGTTTATAAAATGCACATAAGAAATTCTGGAAGACCATTTATTTGATTCGCTATTTTTGCTTTTTAAAAGTTGAAATATTCCCACCACCAAAACTCTTCGAGGCGGCATTCGTCTTTGGGATAAAAACAAAACAAAAAAAAAACTACTAAATATGTAATATTTTCTCCACTACTACTGTGTTTAGAAATGAATCATATTATTTAGGTAGCTTCTTATTGAAACTATGTTGTCTATCTGTATATTAGATAAGTTTTAATTGCAATCTTTACTATCTTTTTGGGGAGAAGTTCTTACGTTTCCTTCCCACGTCAATAGAATCCATTCTGTATGCTTTGCACCCTGAATATAACAAATTACGAGGCTAGACTTTAACTAAGTTTAAGATTATAATAGCGTTTTCAGTGGTTTGATCAGCATTACTGAGAATTTAAATCGTATATAAAATCGAAATCGCGAGTGGTAATAATCTTAACATTTTCTACGATGTCGTTCCATTTGTCCTTTTCATTTTATTTCTAACTCTACATAGACCCAAGTCATTTCAAATAATTGCTTGCAATAAAATCTGAAAAATAGAAAATTAGGAAAATATCAAATGTAAAACCAAATGATCTAAAAATGTCATGTAAGTATATATATATATATATATATATATATATATATATATATATATGTAAACAAAAATTCAGGTGAAGAGAACTAACAGTTTTACAATTCTGAGTTCTCCGGCATTTACTTTTTTTTTATATAAAAGTGCTCAATGCAATAAATATTGTCGACCATATAATTTTTTTTTCAAATTTATAGTGAATCTCTATTCTGATTAGTTAAATTGAACACACACATATTTTTTATGTCTTCTCATATTTATAACAAAGCTATTGTTTCTTATATTTCAGTGAAATTCATTTTCACAACAGAGACCTAAAATTGCTTAATAACAAGATAGAAATCTCGAAACATAGAAATTTCAGTGTCGCAATGTATTTTCAATTAAAAAACAAGTTTAATTATATATATATATATATATATATATATATATATATATATATATATATATATATATTCAAAATTAAAGACGAGGTAATATTATTATGTTCTTTATATAATTTCTCATGTGTTCGTATAACTTTTTCCTTTTCGGAACTCAAATTATATGAAAATTGTTCAAAGTTCGTATTTTCAAGCGCTGTTGACTATACTTTTAGCCATTATCAAGAATTAATTTTGTTTTACTTGTAAGTAAACATGTGTAAAGTGTATGCTTATAGAGTTTTGTATATGTTGAATTCTGAACACGGTAAGCACATTGTTACCATGTTCATAATTGATGCTATTAAAATGAGGGATTTCTTTTTTTATTCGTAATGCAGCCATCATTTTTTATCTTCTTTAGCATGTGGATGATGCTGTTATGTCTGTATTATCAACAAGTATACCACGGATAGGTCCTGGAAGATATTGATGTGTGTTAAAATGAGATTGGATGGGATTGTTGTGGGAAAGGTGCAATGTCAATCTTCTCGTCATTGCATGTTAAATTCTATATTAGAGCAACGGCAAATAAGCGGAAATACTGTTTCAATAACCATATGTTGCCTTTAAACAACAGTAAATACAGCAAAAGTACCGCTTTATTCATGTATTATTGGAAATTAAAAACAACATAAACCCTGTTATTTCCGGGAATATCGTCGCTAAAACCAAATTTTTTTCGAATCGATTTACTGGGTACGACAACAATCACCGAGACGCTTAGAAATTACGAACTCTTCTCCTCCGAGACGCCTTATGCGAATTGGCTAACTTGTAGATCAAGGTCCGAACCTTTGATGCACACATTTTGTTTTTTAACCAATGTACAGGTTTCGTCAAAAATCAACAGCAAACATAATTTCAAGTGATCTTTTGCGCATATTTATGCATTTTCCGAAAACGCTTCACTCAAAATCGGCCAAATTGACTCGCTTGTAGATCAAGCATATGACGCATTGATATACAAAAAATTCAGTTGACACACAGGATGCTGCAAATTTAATGGGAAATGTTGTTTTTTGCAATTGTTCATTTCTCTGAAACGCTTAGTTGCATTTCAACGTAAATCGGGTCTTTTTTGTAACTTCTACGTTATCATATGCTATAAGAATTTCACGTTTTCTATAAGATGCCAACCACTCCAACGTTACAGGACAATGAATTTACAGGCTTCCATAATGTCCGGCCTTGTTCTTCCAATTGTATATACATCATTCACCTTTTATTGGCAAAACTGGCCAAGCATGAATCCCGTCTTACACATAAAAAAACAAAACAATACTTTCTTCGCATTTTTTAACTCATGCGTCACGGCAACCTTACACTGGAGATTTGGAATAAGCACTTGACCTTACCATTTCAACATAACCATTAAAAAACACGGAGCAGCTGCGGGCTATATAGCTTGTTTTCTATAAAACTTCGTCGATGCACATATGTCCAGTCTATGATTTTTTCAACATCCTTCTGTAGAAACACATCTCTGTTGTCTCGAGTATCTTCTACATCTGCGGGGAGAATGTCTAGTATTCATTGCCAAAGGAAAGTACAAGTACCCTTTGTTTTTAACCAAATATTCCTGCTTCTTTATACTTTGCTTAACTTTTGGAAGGCATCTGTCATTATCCTAACCCACATTTTCCGTTCTTTATTAAAACACTTGAGAGATATTTAAATTAATGTACTTATTTGATTTTGCTATTTCCAATTTGTAATTTGCATGTTAGGCTGTTCTTTTTTTTAACAGCCATGGATTCTGTCTTCATGTAAATGATGTTTAATCCTTTCTTCTCGCTTTCATTCATTAGCTTCTGTAGTTCTCGTAGTTTCCATTCTTAACGGTTTTAATTTTTTTGCTATATCCCCTAAACATTATTCTACCAGCCATTTACATTTGCGTTCTTTTCCTCTCTATCCCTCTTTACTTCAATCTGTCCTTTGAATATCCTTATTTACAAGCCCTCTTTCCTCGTTATCTAACCTAGAAATTTCAACAGTCTCTTTCTTATTAAGTTTAAGTGCCCTATTAATTTGCCTTTTCTTTAAATCTTCATTTTCTTTAAATTGTCCTAACTCTCAAGTTCAGTTCATTGTATTCTCAACATCTTTCTGTAGAACCGTATTCCTGTTGCTTCAAGTCTCTTCATCTGTGAGGAGATTGTCCAGAATACACTTTAAAATAGGTGAATAGATATTGAATAGAACTATTTTCTCTTTTTCTGTTTCTTAATATTTAGCTTAGCTTGGGGAAACATCTTTCGCTATTTCAAGGCGCGTTCGGATTCCAGTGTCGCACTTACATTCTTGAAAACGCTTTCCAGATATTCCAATTATTCTACTTACTTGGTTTTGCCAGCACTAACTTGTAAGTTACATGTTAGGTTGTACTTTTTACGAACAAGCATAATTGACGTTTTCTCGTCATCATCTGTTTCCTTAAACCTTGTTCTTTTATTGTCTTCTCTCTTTCATTTACTTGGAGTAAATTCTTGTATCCTATTGGTAACCTTTATTAGATTGCTTTGGATACAATGGTTAACACCCCCACACACGCACGCACACACATATATATATATATCTTACTATATATAGTTATGTGAATCAATAAATGTACATATGAGCGTACACACATCACATGTATATTATTATTATTATTGTTATTATTCAGGTGTTATTAAAACAGTGCTCATTGTAGACCCATATATATATTTACGCTATCACACCCTGATTGACCACTCTGGAAGAATGGTAGGCTTTGATAAACAGTAGCTACTCTAGCATCTACGCATCGTTCATTCAGTAATGAATTAGAACGCTCTTAGCTACTGGCGTATGTTTATATGGTATATCACACGCTAAAACCGAGCGCCTGTAGCTCAGTGATAAAATCGCCGACTGATGTCAATTCGGTCGGATTTCAAACATGGCTAAAAGCAATCGGATGCCTAACCGTACTGATGAGCTGAGATACTGCGAAATAGATCTGTCTGCGGATGAGTATATATATATATATATATATATATATATATATATATATATATACAAAGTTCTACGTTGATGACACGCGTCGGAGTTTCAAGCGATATGAAATCATCAGGAGTATTTAAAAAAAAATATCTTCCTACGTGTTATATTCTCTTGTTCACTGACATAACGTATGAAACTCCAAAATCGTGCCATCGACGGAGGACAATATATATATATATATATATATATATATATATATATATATATATATATGAATACTGTTGTCATATCTGGTCGGGCACCTCTTCTATCCATCTCAGGATTCTCGAAAAACTCCAAAGATATTCTGTTATTTGATCGGTACCAACCTGGCGGGATGTGGCTTCCCTCTGACTCTTCTGCAAATATTTTCATGGTTTCTGCTCCGACAAGCTTAGATCACAGGTGCACTGGTGCCCTCTCCACAGGAATTTACTCGTGCAACCAGACTAGCAGCAAGGTCTCACTATTTTACTTTTGACTCAACCAAATACAGCCGCAACTTCTGCTCCAGTAGCTTCTTTTCTCGCACTTCCCGCCTGTGGAACTCCTTTCCGTATACTTGCTTCCCTGATTGCTACAATCTTCAAGAATTTTAATGCAATGTCAATTCCCACTTGACTTCAGTCATTCTCTCGTCTTTTCCCCATCACCCTGTGTATCTTGTTCTTTTTCTTTATCACTCTACCCTCTCAACTGTTTTAACATTGGTATTTCCATCCTTCTCCTGATCTTTCTTTGACTCCCCCTGTAAGTGGTTCGTCTTTCTCTTCGCTCTCCTCCTGATTAAACTTTCATTCTTCTCTTATGTAGCGGTACCACCTTGCTTGGGGTGAAAAGAATATATATATATATATATATATATATATATATATGATTAATTATACAAATTATTATATAAACATATAATATATATATATATTTTTTTTAATTCAGATACTTTAATCCAAGTGAAAAAAGCAGTAAGGTAAATTCCAAAAACCCAATCCTAATTAATATTAAACATTTTATTTTAATATTAAAAAATGATACAGGAAGAGAGCTCCATGTAATAAAATATTACAGAACAAATATAAATTAAAAAAGGATTAATTCAATGATGTTGAATGACCATTTCGATGTGAAAATCCCCACGGGGGATAACACCCAACCGAAAAATCCTTTCAGATACTGGAGCCAGTCTTGATAATATATATATATATATATATATATATATATATATATATATATATATACTATTTACATTATTCGGACTATTGTCCTCATCTTAGTTGCCATATTCACGGCGTTTCAGGTAACTGTAATTTTGAACTGTACCTTTTATTTTGTTCAACGGGTGATATTGTTCTAGTTTCACGAGCCATTCCTATTCAAGATGTCTCAGTATCAGTTACCTGCTCTTAATTCAATTATTGAAGCCCTTTGTTCACCTCTGCTGTAGTTTGGTATTGAACTCAAAGACACATGGCCCAGTGGATAAATGTGAATCCAGTGACTTGACCCAAAGAGTCGTAAGTTCAATACCTGGCTACTGTTATGCCCATATGCATATCTCTGTGCGTGATTGCATGACTTACTAAGTTAAAAAGTTCGTGAAAAAAGATAGCCTTCATGTTGGCGTTGATGAATGAGCATTTGTCTGTGTTGTGTACAAGTTCATGTTCATTTCATCTGTTTGAACTAGGTTCACATCCCGCACAGCTGATAAGAAGAACGATATTAACGCACTGGCGGAGAAACGGGCGGGTGTCGAGACATAAACGGCAAATAATAAAAAGGGATATTTGGCGAAATAAATATAAATGACGTTTAAGAGATAGATATGGGAGAAAGAAATCCTTCAAGTCGACGTTTAGAGAGGAAAATAATGAGAGAATATAACACGTAGGGAGATAACGTTAAAGGGTAAAGGGAGAATGGAATGATTGAAACCGAAGTGGGACATAGGTAAAATAAGATATACAATAAAAGGACAAGACGAGATGGTGTTCGAATGAGTTGGGGAGGAGAGAGGGGCCTTGGAAGCAAAAGAAATGATTAGAAAAATCAGGAGAACCAAGAAATAAGATAGAAAAGCTAAAAGATTGAAAAAAGTAAGTGCGTTAGAACATTCATAAATGGGATCAAAGTGTAGTATACGTTCTGTCTATTTCTTTAAGTAATGAGGTCTCCAGACCTCAAATGAAACTTGTATATTGGTGCCATGGCTAAATATACTGGAAGAATGGTCAATGTCATGTATCGTTCCAGAGAATATCTACCTTACCTCTGATATCATGCTGTTGTAGGCTTGGGTGTGCAAATGGTGTAATGGATAGCGAAATTGATAATTGGAGAGCCGAATTCTAATTCCAGTTGGATTCATTATGTTTATTTACGCGCAAAGCCACGTAAGAAAGGTATTAATCCACCTCTTCTCCCCCGGCTCTATGTAAATTATTAAGACTATTATCACTAAATCATTATTATCTCAAAAAAAGATTATAATCTAAATATAGTTTCTGGCTTTACATAAGCTGCATTGGGTTGATAAACCGTAAAAAAACCCAAATCAACCGATGTTACCACGCTCTACTTTTACAAGAGTCAAAGAATAGAGTATTGCTGCTATACCTGGGCTTTTCACTGTCAAAAGCGTTTACGTGGATTTCTCAGTGATTAATCATTTTCAGTCTGCAACCCTTATACAACAGTCGAAATATGAGCTTCCCGCTATTCTGTCGTTATTAGTTAGGATCCTGCTATGGTAGTAAATCATCCCCATTCTTTCCGTGTATCTTTCGCAACAAATAAGTTCCACTCAAACAGTAGAGGTGTTACTTTGTGAAACAGATACCCGATTAGATGCAATTCAGACCACTAAATTCATCACTGATATCTATGCAAAATCTATTTGTATATGCACCTCTTGATTCTTTCTTCCTCTCACTTAGAACAATTTTACTTAGTAATCAATCTTATTTCATCACACGAATTGGATCAATATTTATCCCTGGTCCTTACTTTGTATGCCCACCTCCACCATTAAACTGAATTCTCTATCTCGCCATACTGGGGGAAGTTGTACTGAACAGACATTCATTTAGATTTCAAACTGTTGCATCTGTTATCTCTCGTTCAAGTTTTGAAGTTATTACATTCGTTATAACAACCGATTCCCTGTAACAAACATTTATTGTAGACCCTACCTAACATCTTTATTTGCATATCTGCCAGCAATTTTCTAAGGTAATGGATTTTATTTATAAATTCGACACATTTTCATAACTTTAATCCCTTAATATGAGTATCTTTTAAAAGTAATTTAAAAGATACTCATATTTAAGTAGATGCACCATTTTTTTCTTAAACTGTAAATTTATTTATTTTCGCTTGCCAACCAGAATACATCAGAAATTTTATAAAAGAAAAAATGCTATATAGCACTTATTTTGCTTTAACAAGTTTTCTCAAATATTCATGCTGGTACACGAAAATAAATAAATATACTATTTAAGAAACAAATAGAGCGTCCTTTCAAATATGAGTATCCGCTTAAAATAACGTTTAAAGTGAGAAAAATCTATGCCTGTTAATTTTAGATGGATAGAGACATTTAAAAATCGTTTTTTAAGACAATGTGGTCCTAAAATAGGTGCAAAAGCAATCTCAAATCACTGAAGGTGATGTGATTTAAACAGTCAAAGTGGAATATTTATACGTATTTTTTCTTTTTAATTATAACACTTCAATATCTTCTTCTAAGTGCCATGTCCTTTCAGAAAGTAGGCAATCATGGCTCTTCACATTTCCTATCACTTGTCGCTCTTAGCACGCTTTCTCCTGTTATCTCGCCCAAACCACGCTCAGTCATCCACTTGCTCAAGCCCGTTGTCTCTCTTTCCTTCTATCTAACCTGTGAGTACCAGATTCTCTAAGCCCTCCTTATACATTACATTCCCAGGAACTGTACCTGTCTTTTCCTGGTGTTAATTATTAGTTTTCTTTTTGTTTCCATCCTCTCCAAAACCTCCTCATTGCACATATGCTCGGTCTATGGTGTCCGCAGTATCCTTCTGTAGAACCACATTTCGGTTGCTTCAAGTCTCTACTTCATCTTCAAGTTTTTTCAGCATTCACTGCCATATTGAAGAACAGGCATCACATAGAAATCCAGTACTCTCTTATTTATTTCTAGCCAAATTTTCATGTCTCTCGGTACTCTAGCTAGCTTTTGGTATATATCCTTAGCCATGTCAATTCGCCTTTGGATCTCAGTGTCGCACTTTCAGTCCCCTGTTAGAACATTTCCCAGGTATTTAAATTTCTGTACCTGCTTGATTTTAGTATCTCTAACCTGTGGTTGGCATTTTGGGATCCTCTTTTTACTGATGACTACACATTCACTTTTCTTGAAGTTTATTTGTAGTCTTTCCGCTTTATTCGAGTCCTATAGAAAAATATACCTTATTAGTGTAGGCTTTTTTCTTTTGTATTACAACAGCCTCAAGAGTCTGTGTCCTATATAATATTTAAGTGTTATATTATTTTGCTTAATTCTTATAGGTCGATCTATATATGCGTGAACTGCGCTAAATTTTGACAAATAACATGTCAACCCACGAGAGAATGTGTCGAATATCTTCCCAGTGTATAGGTTGAAGCAGCGAGTAAAAGCGAAACCGTTTCGGGACTCTCTGAGTATATTAATACAGGGCAGATGCAATGATCTTGTGCTTTACTCGACACCGAATCTATGATACTGTCCAATCTCTCTAATACTTTTCAATTTTCAAAGTTAGTATTCATACAAAATACAAATTTTATTGTAACTTTATTTCGTAAAATAATGGAACATGTGCAATATAGGCGAGCAATTTAACTAAAAAAATTGAAAATATATAAAATATACCTAAATAAAAATTAGGGACATGTCATAATAGATTATTCCATCTTCAATCCATAATGTTTTGAGCCAATTTTTAACATCGGCTAGAGTTTTTTCTTGTTAAAAAGTTGAATAATATTAACACGTTCAACATTATTGATAAAAAATAGTGCATTTTATAAAGTGTTTTTTCAGGCTTAGCAGGAGTAAAAGAATTTCACGAAATCGGATGAAAAAAAAGACCCTAGAATGACGTCAAAATACACAATTTTTTATCCTTTAATAGTCATTCGTTCTTAGTTTAATTTGCAACGTATATAACTATAAGCAGAAAAATGTAAATGTTGATAAGATATCGAGGATCACAAAGCACGACCCGGGGCCAACAATCAGGCTTCTTCTCAACCCTGTTTGTGGTGTTTGTGGGTAGTAGGCACCGGCGCCGTATGAACGCAAGAACCTGAGAAGACGGAGACAAATAGAGACGAAATAACAAAGGCAGAGAAGAGAACACCCTTATCTTATTTGTTTTTTGTTTTTTTTTTTACATCGTTCAAACAAGAAGATAAATAGCTCCATTTATGAAATGAAAAAAAAACATTCGTTTTCTTTATTTCATTCTTTTGTTCTTTGAACATTTCCTTCCCTTCTCCCGCCTTCCCGTTCTCATTTATGATTCTTCATTTTAATTTTTTTTCCCCTTTGTTTTAATTTATAGAGTGAAATAAATTTATTAACACTATTTATATTCGGACTATTGTCCTCATCTTTGTTGTTTTTAGCATCACAACATTTCGACCGTTTAATCCTTTATTTAATCTACGAAGATAAACTGTTCTCGATCCACTGTTCATGCCTAGGGATATCGTCTAATTATTTTTATTTAGCACTGTTCAATTATTTCTCGACTGTTTCCACTGAATGCAAGTAAACACTGCTCGATCCAGTGATTGAACAGCGCTAAATAGCATAAAATAAAATAATATTCATAAAAATGAGAATAGGCAAAATATCCCAAGACATGAACAGTGGGGCGAGATTAAATATAGGTTTCAAGACATAATTACCTGTAGGATACACAAATTGATATATACCTGAGGAAGGTCGGAGAGTACAATAGCCGAAATGTTTTGACAATAGTCCGAATATAGTGTAAATAATGATAACCTCTCATTTCAAAAAATCAGACAAAAATTGAAAGACATTTTTTCAGATTATTTTTTACATATATTTTTTTAGCATTTATTTATTCTATTTTTAATATTTCGAGTTCAGAATTCGAAGAAAGGATATCAGAAAATTTATTCTAAGAATTTTCTCCAGATGGAAGCATTCTTGCCTGTAAGAAAAACAATGAAACTCTTGACTTTCATACGTTGGAATTGAGACACTCGAAAAAAAAAAAAAAAAAAAAACACACAAATTTATTTCTATCATGAAGCAATCTACAATCTTTAGGGCATTAATTAGGCTTTTTGCATAGTTTTACTCCGCTTTTACGATGCAATTAGTGTTAAAATCTTTAAAAAAAATCAAATGTGACGTTTTCCAAAGAAGTAAATTCCGAGACTAACGATTAAAGATTCCTTTTATGTACCAGATTTTATTTGTTTTCTGAAAGACTTTAGAACCTTTTAAAATTCTTAAAGTTCCCAACATTCGTATTTATTTTTCCAACTAAATGCTCACATACTCACGAAAATTATTCTCACCGGCTTTATTCTCGATAACACAGCAACTATTTTCAACATTAAGAAAAAGACGCGAAAAGAAATGGAGTGTGAAAGAAAATGGCTAAATATTCATTTTTTTTATGTAATGTTGAATCAAATCATTTAGTAGGCTAACATCTAAAGTAAGATTACAATCCTTTTTTTTTAATGTTTAAAGTCAATACAAAAATACCTTTGAAATTTGCAGTGTGTGTGTGTGTGTGTGTGTGTGTGTGTGTGTGTGTGTGTGTGTGTGTTATTTTCCTGCAAATTTCAAAGTTATTTTTGTATTGACTTTAAACATTAAAAAAAAAGGATTGTAATCTTACTGTAGATGTTAGCCTAAATTTCACTGATTAAATCGTTTTTTCCCTAGTTATTTTTATTTGAATTTATTTCAAGATTAATGCAGTGGAACGGGTGCAATTACCAATTATAAGGGGAAAAGGCTGGGAACCTTCAAAATAAGTGAATGCAACACGAACGTGTCATATATATATATATATATATATATATATATATATATATATATATATATATAATGTATGTAATTACATGTTTCAAGAAGTCAGAAAGAGACTTGTGTGTACAATGAATTCAGAAAAGGGAAGGAAAACACTTATGGGATTAGCGGTAGTGTGTGGGGTGGACGTGGGAGGGTCAGTGCGCCCGCCATATGGTCTGATGAATTAAGTAGCCGGGTTGCTCGGTTCTTTCTTTTAATACCAATGATTACCCTGCCATCTAGTGGCATTAAGCGAAGTCAAACAGGATACACCCTTATTCAAATTAATTAAAACTACTGCTTTAGTTTCTTTTCTACCATACGATCAGTTTTAGAGCCACTGGTTTTAAAGGGTGTAATCGATTTCTATTTTTTCCTCAGATTATCAGGTCATTTGTAGTGGTATGCGGTAATGTGAATCTGTTTTCTGGGAGTATGAAGGAATTTGTTTGTCCTTGAAAAATATTGCGCCATCCGTGATTGCATCAGATTTTTATCACGCCCAGACACTATTGTCTCGATTGTCGATTAGTTGTTCTATGGCCCATGTCTTTGATGGACGTTACTCCAAGGAAGCATACGAAAATTGTAACGCTGCACGAACACATTGGCAAGCCTTACAGAGTGATTGCGGATATTGTTGGTGTCAGCTTTTCAACTGTTAGTTGTGTCATCAAAGCAAAGCAAGAAACTGGGTCAAAGCGTAAAGAAAAATGAGGTCGGAAGAGAAAAAAGAATGCCAAGTGACGACGTATGCGTGATCAGGAAAAGTGTGAAAGATCCTAGAAAAACATCATTCGTTTTGTTTCAATAAATCTGCACATGGGTTTAGGTTATTTCCACGGCATATTTGCATTTTAAGGCATACCTATTGGAGTTTTACGGGGTCAGGTTTCTAGACTAATACACGAAAAAATTACTCCAGTATATAACAAAAGCCCTGGTTGTATTTAGATAACTTCCCTGACCTTTAGCCGATTCCGCCTACGTTGTGTTGTTGATCTCGGATGAGCCAAAGCACGTCCGTTTGTTATCACTTGACGAGACAGGTCCAGACATGCGAGGAATTGGTATATAATGAAAATCAGAATTAAGACCGCAACGACACGGTGTATGTTTTATATATATTTATATGTATTGAATAATTACAATATTACAAGCAAGTCAAAGTAAGTGACGAAAAAGAAATATCACTTGGCTGGTATTTCAGTAGCACGATAATATTCGTGTTGCATTATTTCTACGGGATGATGGTTTATTCAACTTCCAGTTGGCTAAATTTGGACTGACTATCTCTTGCAATATCTCTCCGTCTCCCTTCTTGTTTCTAGCAGCAGGCCCGTTTCAGTCCGACTATATTATATAATCCGCCATTCAAATATCTTCCCAATCTCTCACCCCAAACCACGGGAGCCGAACAAACTAATTTCGTCTTGCGTCCTAGTTTTGTTTAACAGATACCTATACCGGAGTGGGAAAGTGATGTACAGGGTTTCCATTTTCCTTACTGTATAACTCTTACCAGCTCAAAATGAAAACAATTACATTCAACCATTTCAAATTTTAATAGAAGGGGAGAAACCACACTCTTTGTCACTGTCTGCCTGCTCTTATCAACCGTCCTGGTAATCCAGTAGACAGAAAATTCTCAAGGCCGTATTTCGACTTAGGGTTTCATAGCGTCAAAACCCACTAACAAATATTCTGACTAGAATCGCTTTGATAAATTCACTTAAAATAATTTTAAAATCATTGTGCTCTGCACCTGTATTTTCCACTTGTTGACATTTCGGCTACTTTACCCGACAAAAATAATTGTATTTTCCAATTTTAGAGAAATCTATTTTCATCTTGAAAATCACTTAAAATTAACAGCAGCCATATGAAAATAGGGTTACAAATAGTTTTACTACTTATCTGGATGGGAGAATTGGGTTCATGTCTTTTCTGATGGCATTAGCTGCAATGAATACAGTCATAGGCAGTGTTTGAACTCGTTTTGTCGAATTTAATTTGGTTATTGTCTACTTCAGTATTTTATCGAAACTTTGAATATGTGAGATGTAGAATTAGAATTATTATACACGAGTTACTCGAAATAGTACCCTCACTTTGGATTTTATCTTGAAAATATTTTAGCCAGTTGTGGCTTTTCAGGTGTCTGCAGTAGTTGTCACATATCCCATAATTTTGAACAGAGCCCTTTATTCTCTTTCTAAACGAGTTTGTTCCATTTTCAATGCCAAACGATCGATTTTCTCAGTTAATTTTTCTACCATTGTCGTTAACAGCTGAAGAGACTGGAAGTGATTATAATTCTACAAATGAATGCCAAGAATATCATGGACGGAATACGTTACGGTGTGGAACATCATTGAAGATTTAAGACGCGCAGGGTCTACGGAAGGTGTCACATGGAGACAACGAGTAATTTAGCTGAGTGTGTGGGAATAGATGGCTAACCAGGGATATAGAGTAGAACAGTAGAGATTCAAACGTTGATTAGAGCTATAAGAGACAGAAGATTGTACAGAGACCTCATCGTTCACGTTCAGAAGGAACGCAACCAATAAATGATAACGATGCTAATTTCACTGAATTCGAGTATATGAATTTTTCACTACACTTTAGTGTAACTACGTAGCAGTATTTTTGAGTCTTCGACCGAATTCTATTTTATTTCAAGATTCCTGAAAATAATTATTGCATACAGGTTTACATATATATTTTGATGTTTTACAGTGAGATTTACCCTTTACAACGCCTGAGAGCCACTCGAGTTAGTTGGGTACAAGCTAAAAAGTATGGTTTATGCAGATATGCAGGGAAGATGACGTAGACTTGAATAGATTAAGAGTGTAGTGATCGAAAAAGGCATCCTCTTGGAGTTGGTTCCACAGAGAAGTCTTTTATGGAAATAAACTTTTCGGGTGGAACGTACTTCTCACCAGTGGAATTCGGAAGGAATGAGGGTTGTTGACTAAGTTGTGAGGGGCAAGGCGGGTTCTAACCGTGAAGGTTAGAACTGGTAGAACTAACTAATAGAGTTGATCTGAGGACTTTCCATGAAAGTAGCAATAGTGTAGTAAGAAGCCTGCAAAGTTTCGTCAGTGGGTTGTAGGGTGGGAAATATTTTGCCAGCTGTAAGAACGCGGAGATGATTTTGGAATCTGTCGCGCCTGGAAAATGAGAACTGGACAACTCTTTCCCAAATATGACAACAGTAATTCATTTACTTCTTTCAATGGTAGAGGATAGCAGGAGGAGTCAAGTACTTACTATACCAGTACACCGAACCGACCATTGTTCCTGAATCTTTAGAGATTGTTTGTATGCACGAATCCCACTTGAGATCGGTGTTGAGTTTAAGTTTGCTAATAAAAATTCATGCACTTTGTGCTTACATTAAAATATTTAACTTTCTAATTACAAATTCTTAAATCACAAATGATTTATGTAAAACCAGTCTGTTAATTTCTTTGTTCGTCAGTACGCCAGTAATTTTCACCCGCAATTCCAGCAAGCCAGTCAATTAAGTGAAAAATAATTTCCCATACGATCATCGAAGTTTAGCAACAGTGAGCCTGGTTAGTACCTAGATGGATGACTGCTGGGAATATTAGATGCTTGGATGTATGGGTGGTGTAATGGACAATGGCTTAGAATCGTTAATCGGAAATCTTTTGGTTTGTTATATTCGTTTTTTACGTTTAAATACTCTTGGGGAATGGTATGACTCCAACTCTGCTTCCTTAGCTATGGATTAATTAGTAAATTTCTGTTGCTTTGAGTCTCTCCTAGAACCTTGAGGAGATTATCCAGCACTCGCTGCCATATAGGAGGAAATATATCGCATAATAGTCCAGTACTCCTTTCTTTGTTTCGAATGAAATCTTCCTGTCTCTCAGTTTTCTACTCGGCCTTTGGAAAGGACATTTTGCCCATGAAAATACGCCGTCAGATCTCAGTTAGTTCTCTTACTTTCTATGCACATCTCCTTTATCAGTCATGACCAATCTCTACTTCTGCACATTTTTTGTTGAGCCATTCTTGTTTAGCTTGCTTGCATTAGCTCCTTATTTCCTCGTGTTGGCGTGTTATACTACTTTTAAAAGTTTACTCTTAACTGTCACACATGATTAGTAGTTAGAATGATTTATTCGTCATTACAACCAATTTCCTGTAGCAGAAATTACTTAGAGATCTATCGATCCTGACTTGGCAGCTCAGCTCTAGTCACTTTCTCACCAATGTAATGTGCCTTTCCTCTGTCTCTTCTACAAATACTTTCAAATACTTAGCTCACTGGTACACCCTATGTGTGAATTTACTTGAGCTACTAGACTATCAACTAGGTTCCACCCTTTTACAGTGAAACCAATAAAATGTAACCGCAACTTCTACTCTAATAGCTTCTTTTCTTGCACATCCTGACTGTGGAATTCCCTTCCGTAAACTACAATCTCCATGAATTTAAATGTAAGATCAATAGTCATCTCTCATCTCACTGACTCGCATCCTTGCTCTCATGCTCTTTTCTCCGTCCACTCCACTGTCATCACACCAGTATTCTCATTTTTCTCTTACCAACGTCCTCACACCCCTATAACCTGTCTCTCTTTCTCATAATTTTCCTCCCATGTAACCCCCTGCGCACCAGTGTCAGTAAAACTGCCTTGCTTTGAATGAAATGATTAAAAAAACTATGCCGGTCTAATTCTGTTTAAATGGATAAAATAGACATTTGAATTCATTATTTAAGGCTGACAATTTTTTTTTATTTTGAAAGTGGATTTCTTTATGAAAACAAGACAACTCATCAAAACTGGGTATTTAACAGTATTTAACGGCCCCACCGAGGCTGAATGTGACACAACGTCGATTTTTAACTCGGGCAAACTTTCCAGTCGACCTTACACAAGTCAGAGTCGAGCTCCTGTCTGTTTTTTTCCCTAAACGAGACCCTGCCCTTCGGTTCGTCTCCGCCCAGAGGTAGAGAATACGACAACGTTGTGTTCGGATTGAACAAGTCATTGAAAACTGTAAAGTTTACTTGCGTATAACTTTGCTCTTATAGGCATTGAAAGTGGTAAAGCGATGCTGGTTTCACATCTTTTTCAATTCGTTTTTGTTTATTTTGCAAAAACGTCATCAATCAAGCTTATGTCATGTAGTGAACTCGTGTCAGTGCAGACGCAAAAGAGAACCCGGATTGCGTCAGTCAGTTACATCTAGATTTTCTGAGTTAGCAGCGGAACAGCTTGCCATATTCAGATACCGTCCTATTGCAACTTGTATAGGCCCAGTTTTTCTCAAATGTCTCCTGTTAATAAAAACGGCGGGATAAACCAGATATCAGTGGTGGGCAGTTGGTAAAACCCAGTGACTTTTATAGTCGGTCCCATGGGCATTTCATTTCCAGAGCTGGTGTGCCTTCTGAGGCAGAGTCAATCTTTACATCCTGTCTTTTCCCATTCATTGTCTTTTACCCCACAGCAGCAGTTGTGAGGGCAATCGGTTAGGCGTCTCTCCCAACCACAATACACTCTTACCGTATACAACTACATTCCAGAAACGGCTTAAATAGAAGAGTAGACTGGACATAATTGCCTTCACGATCTCAAAGATATATCTCAACGGTGTAATAGATAATGAATGAAATGTGGAGAGTTCGAATTTCAAGCCAGGTTCCTTACATTTACCTACGTATCTTTGGGGAAGAAACGAATTCATCTCTTTTCCCCAGCTAAGGTTTAAATAGTAGAACTTGTAACTGGAGAAATCAAATTAATTATTAATGCAATATTCACTCGTAAAAATGTATTTTTACAATCCAAAATTGATTTCGGCTTTAAATAAGCCACACTGAGTTGAAAATCCGTAAAAAAAATAAAATCACTCAATTCGCTGGATTAAAACTGCGAATTAAATTCATTGGAAATATTATAGTCCAGCCTTAAGTGGGATGGGATACGTCAGATAATGTTGCACTGTTAACGCAGCTACAATTGCGTGACTCGTTTCAAGACACTTGATGGTAAAATCTAAGAAGAGACTGAAAGAAAGAACTGTTACACAAGGTAATTTTTCGTTAACTAGTGTTCATCTAGAACAAAACTCAAGAGCCACTCAAGGTAGAGGGTTATTGTGTGGTGTTATATGAGCGTAAGAAATTTGTGGTTAACAGTAACGGTTAACACTAGACTTAAAGTTATCATGAGTGAAACCTTCTTACTGGCAGTCTGTTCCACAAAGCAACAGTTCTTCGGAAGTAGCTGTCTGAATGGAACTTACTCCTTATTAATGAAATACGATCGGAATGGGGATGATTCACGTGTACGTGGATCGCAGCTGTAAAGATCAGTGGTGGGTCTAAGGAATGTAGATCGTCAGAACATATACCATGGAAAGTGTGATAAGGCAGCGAATGGCTCACAATGTTTCGTCAGTCAAAAAAGTATTGTAGAGTGAAAAATAATTAACCCTGGAACACTAACCATCAATTAAATTTACACCACTACTAACCATGGGTATATTATACCCGATGTGAAAACATCAAAAAAATATTAAATATAAATCTTTATTTGAAATATTATGCATGCAAGCATATCAAAATTTGTACTTTGAATTAACATTAATAGGAACTGAAAAACATTATTTAGGTAAAAAAATCAGGTACTGAAAATTTAATTAAATTGGAATTAAAATGGTGTCATTTGCGCTGGGTAATATATACCCATGGTTAGTATTCTCGGGTTAATCACTGACAAGACACTTTTAAACTCTATAAAGTCAAGCAAGTGAAGACTTGTCAGATCGAGCCTAGTAGTAAAAAAAGTAGAAATAAAAGACAAACTGTTAACTGGAATATATTGTGCCACGCAAACGAAACACATCAAGATGTGAGCTCCTTATAGAATTCATCAACATCAGGCAGGTAGAAAACTTACCATTCTGATTAGTACCGTAACAGATGAATAAAAATATGATAAAAGAAATCTGGTGGTCCTGGGTATGATGGTAAACTGCATCCGGCAGCAAGTTTTCTGATCGGGAGGTTGTGAGGAGCATGAAACTTAATTGCTGTTTTTCCCAGTGACACCCTGACTTGGAGTGGTAGCACCTGTTAGGGTGCCAGCTATGGGCAAATAGTAAACCCCCAAACTGGGGTCAAAACACTATAAAAGTATAAAAATACACTTTTATAGAAATACATACATAAAATAGACTTTTATAAAAAAATATACATTTTTGAAGGAAAAATATTACCAACAATACATTTTTGAAAGACAAAAAAAAATTATTGCCATAATATATTTTTAAAAGAAAAAACATTATTACCAACAATATATTTTTTAATTCAAAACTAGAAGACATAATCAGTTTTCTAAAAAGTAAAAAAATAAAATTGTTCATGAAAATCTCACTAAATCAACCTTATCACTATAAACAGACATTAAAAAAATATGCCTTAAAACCCCACCTTTTGGAATTAAATAACCCACAGAAGTTGATATATTGTTAAACAAAACTCAAGAAATCCGAATAGTGAAAGATCCCTTTCAGAAACAACGTAAAGTATCAAGAGATAGGAAAATATCGTGAGAAGTAGAAAAGAATGCTGAATTGCTATGTAATATCTGCTCTCCGGTACAGCATTGAATGCAATAAAATATATTTTTAGATGAACAAGAGACTTAATGATGTGGTTCTACAGACGAATGCTTACAATACTATGGAAAGAGCATATGAACAAGCAGGATGTTTTCATAGAAAGCAAGCAAACAAGGCAACTTATGCTCACAATACGAAATAGACACTTGACATTTCAGACACACATAATGAAGAAAGCGGCTTAGTAAATTTAACACTTGCAAGACATACTGAAGTCAGGAGAGGTAGAAGAAAACTGCAAGTAATATACTTCACGAATTCTTGCAAATGGGTGATAAATTCAACAAGCATTACTTGGAGCAGCAAGAAGTTGTGGAGAACAATGATCACCCACATAATTAATAAACATGACACATAACAGTAGACTGGTTGATTTGTTTTTACGACTTACCAATTTTTACAGGTTATTTTAGTCCAGAGAATATTTAAAGAACGCAAAATTTTCGGGTAGGTAATAATGATTTTGCAGATAAAACTCTTATTGATTAACCCATAGCTGTTGGGAGAAGAGATGGATTCATACTTTTTCCGAGGGCATTTCCGCGTATGTGAATAAAACGATTTCAACTGAAATCGGTTCGCCGATTTTCAATACCGATACGTTATTATTTACACCACCTGCACATCTAAGCTTACAGCATCTGGTATTCCCAATCGATCAGCTCTCTAGGTACTAGCCAGACACGTCGTTGCTTAACTTCGGTGTTCGTACTAGAACCGGTGTTTCAACGTGATACGGCTGTAAGCTTCGTTATATTAGATCATGATCGAAAAAAAGTCATAATAGTAGCAAAATTGTTTCATTCTTTTGTATTTTGACATTAGAATATGTTTATGGTGATATAATTTAATTGTTGATTTGTTACACTGGCGTTCAAGCATACATCGAATTGATCTGGCGAACAAGATATACAATAAATAGTTAAACACTAAACTAATCAACATTCGAAATGCGGTTTATTTATTTCTATATATTTACCTGTGGAACATCGATCAGTTTCGTTTTAAAATTATTTCTATGACAAAAAAACAGAAGAAATATATGTAATGATGAATTAAGATAGTTTGGGCTAAAGCAGGAGTCATTTTCGTTCTTGTTATGAGTAAAAAACATTAGTTCCTGAACATCAAGCTTGTTTTATTTAATTAGCTTGGAGGCACATCAATATAAAAGCGAGTTTCATGGAGTCAAGAATACATTCAAAGGAAAAGAAATATTCGAATTACTAAATGAAACGAGACTTGATCGACGTCGCTTCTCTAATACCTGAATCGGTTTTCACGCATGCGCCTATCACCTGTTTCGACTTTCGTTTGAAAGCTAACCTGATCGGGCACGCAGGTGAGATCACAATGCGAAGAGGATTTCTACTGAGATTAACGTTAATACTATTAAGGGTATTTCACTTTTGTTTGACAGGTTTTTTTCCTCGGGTTATGTAACTAGAACATATTTCAAGAGTAATGTTGTTCTTTGATCGCGAAATCTTTACACAGATGTCAAGACATAGCGTAAAGCCGAGGGACAATATGGATTTATAGAACGTTCTCAAAGAAATTGAAAAAAAGTAGTTTAACTTTTGAAAGCGTTTAATTCGCTGCCTTGAGGGTGATGAATTGTTTTTCACACTATAATCTCTTTTCTCACAGACGAAAAAGTTGCTCGCTTCTCGCTACTTTACCTTATTTTCATGACAAATGTTCAGGCAAAGTTCATTTCTTGATTTTCACCAGTTCAGACAGCTATGACCCACCATGCCATATACACCAAGTCAAATCATCCTTACTACTTTCTTATTCCATTAGTGAGAAGGAAATTCTCTTCAGACTGCTTTCTTCACTTGCTTCTGAGAGGAAGCTTTTTAATTACTAACATCTTAATCTCTTCAAATCGGTAAACCTTTATCTATTCTACATATCCTCATAATATATAATATGCAGTTTTTGCTACCTCCTTGCACGCCCTTCTGGATACCTAACTATCGTTCTGGATATTCTGTCTTTACAAAAATCAGATCAAACTAAGTATGGAGTATTGCTGCCATTTATGGGACTGTGTGGCGCAATCCTTCAAAGGATCTTACACAGCCTTCTAGGGGATGACTCATTCTCTACCTTGCAACCCTTATTTCGTATACAAAACATCGCTAGCCTCTCACTATGTTACTATTATTAAGGTCGATGTTAGGACGTCTCACATTCCGCCAGCTGAGACATACACAGATAGGAACGGCCATTGCATAAACTTACGGCCACATTACGTTAAAACACGTATATGTCTTTTAGGCTTTTATAATTTTCATAATCATTTCACACCATGCAAGGCAGAAATGTCACCGGTGCGCAGGGGCAGGGGGTTAGAGTAAGAGAATAAAACAGGTAGATAGGATGTGGAAGAAATGATAAAAGATGGATGGAAATCAAGTAGATAAAAGATGGCAATTGACGTTGCATTTAAACTTTTGGAGATTCTAACTATCAGGAAAGCAAGTAAATGGAAGTGAGTTCCACAATCGGAAAGTGCGACGAAAGAAACTGTTAGAGTAAAAGAGGACGTTACATTTAACTAGTTCGACGGTAAAATGATGAGACCTTAATGCCAATCTAGTAGCACGAGTAAATACTTCCTTTTATTTTTTTCTTCTTCGTGTGCCGTGTTCCTTCAGGGCGTAGATGATCATGGACTTCCATTTGATGATGTCTCTTGTCGCTCTTAACATTCTTAAATTATTGTTAGAAGCAAAGAAAAGAGTACTAGACTGCTGTGTAATATCGGTCTACCTATATGTCAGATAAGGAAAAGAACTGAGTCAACAGAAATGTGTTTCTTGCGAAAGATGCTGAGAATACCATGGATCGAATATGTGAGTAACGACGAAGTTTTTTGAGAAAATGGAAACAGAAAGAACACATAGTTCATATCAGAATAAAACAGTTGAATTTTCTCGGGCACATAGTAGAAAAAGAGGGCTTGGAAAATTTGACACTGAAAGGATATATATATATATATATATATATATATATATATATATATATATATATATATATATATATTATAATCATTTCTCACCAAGCAAGGCAGAAATACCATTGATGCGCACGGGTTACAGTAAGAGAATAAAAAGGTACAAGGGATGTCGAAGAAAAGATAAAAGCTGGATGGAAATCAAGTAGATAAAAGATGGTAATTGACGTTGCATTTAAACTTTTGGAAATTGTATCTAACAGGAAAGCAAGCAAATGGAAGTGAGTTCCACAAACGGGAAGCGGAAAAAACTATTTGAGTAGAATAGGCGGTTTCATTTAACAATTTCTACGGTAAAAGAGTGAGACCGTGATACCGATCTAGTATCATGAAGAAATATATGTTGTCGGGGTACCAGGGTAAAATGCTAGTCAGAGCAGTTGCCAGAAAAATACTTGTAGTCATTTTTGTTTTCAGTGTATGTTTCCTTTTATTTTTATCGACTTACTTTCGGTTTCTTGATTTACTGTTCTTGTTTTTTTTTTACGATATTTACATTATTGTGGATTTGAATTTATATGAATTTATATCTTCATGTTAAGTTTTATATATCTTCTAATTTACGTGTTATGAATAATTTCTCTGTTTGTGTATGTGCTTTCATCATATTTTTAAATGCCAAAGGATTTAGTATCAAACAATGTTAACGATGTCTGTATCTGTCTACTATTTACTTTCGGATAAAGTTTGAAATTTCTATTTCATATCCATTTCTGATGCATATCCCCTTTCTTCCCTCGGTGCATTTTCCCACTTTTCCTCTTTATTCTCCTCTTTACTTTCTTCTTTTTTTTAAAATGCAAAACGATTCGAACCCAGAAAACATGTAATCGATATCTATATCTGTCTACAATTCACTTCCTGCCTAAATATAAAATGTGAAAGAATTATTTTTCTGTATTTCAACTGAATGGAAATTATTTTTAATATTTTATTGAAAAATATTTTCACGGTTGAATTTTTTCAATTATAAGTTTTTGTCGCTATTGTTAAAGCGAAATTTTTGTATTTAAATTATATAAACGCTTATTCCTGACGGTTTTAAGATTTATTCCAAAAGTTCCTTATTTGGAATATGGGCATTTTTTGGTCTCAAGTACAAATTTAAAAATGTCATTGGAATTGAACGCTTCCGTGGACATATGTACTAATTTTAAATATTAGTCGCAATGCGGAAAAATTAGCGTCTGCTAATTTTTCGTTTACGTAAGCTTGACAAAATATTATCAGAAGGAATCTGCACGTACCAGGCTACGGACGTGTGTAAGATCTTCTCAGATTTGTTGATATTTCGAAAGAAATCGTTATTTTCTAAGATGCGAAATATATAGTTTTGCAACTTAATTGTTTACTACTTTGTAAATAGCGGTAGAATTGTATTGTAAATCGCTATAGACGTGTTACAAATGCCCTCTATATAAATATTTTTATATATTAACTGTGTTAATATGTAATTTATTTCAAGTTAAAATTATTGTTTTCATAACTTGAATATAAATGGCTCTTTAGACTTTCCGCCTATAATATAAAAGTCACTTATACATTTAATATAATAGGGTAAATTTAACCCATTGTTTACATTATGCGTATTTAATTTTCGTATATAATATTTTAGAAAAAACATCGGTAAAGTTTTTTCTATGTGTAAAATCTTTAATTTTTCTAAAATATTATATATATAGCTCAAAATTAAATATTGAGCTTTTATTAATAGTCTTTTTTTATATGTAAAAGACAATGTAATTTGGTTTCCGTTTTGAGAATTTACGGAAAATTTTTTATTAAATGTTTTTAAACAGTCAAAGCGAAGTAACTTACAATATTTCAGTAAGTCTTTCTTCTAAACTAATTGTAATATTTATTTTTCATAAACATTCTGTAAAAATCTGTTACAACGTTTATCGTAATGGCTTAAAGGAACTTTTAAGCAGTATATATTTTTATTATTATTGTGCTTTTAACATTAATGAAGATTGTTATTTTGGATTTGACTCTCGGAATTTATAATTTTTACTTCGATAACTGTAACAGTAATTCGTAAATCCCCAGAAAATTTTATATTAATTTTTTCTCATTCTGCTTAAAACATTAAGTAGATTTTATTTTCTGCTTATAAAAATTTATTTTTATTATTAGCAAAAAGAAATTTATATTAATTTTCTCATTCTTCTTAAAAAAGATAAACAATCTTTGTAAATGTTCCTCTACTTGCCGTTTTCAATGGCTCTTTCCTCTCAGTGCTTTCTCTCCTGTTTTCCTCTTTATTTTGGTTTCCTCTGTATCTTTCACTTTCCACTTTACTCTCCTTTTTTGATTTCTCATCTTCTCTGTCCTCTTTCTTTTTCTTCCCTCTCTTTTAATATATTCTTACCTCGTACAGAAAGATTTCCAAAAATAAGAGGAAGTGGTGTTTTTGTCTTCTTTTTAATTTTTTTCAATAAAACTATTATTATCATCAATATTAACTACCTGATGAGATATTTTGTTTCTCAATGTCGAAATACAATTTTGTAATAAATTGTAGTTTGTACATGTTGTAAAGTATAACTAATAATATATATTCACTGCATTATCTTTATATTTAGCACTGTTTTAAATTAATGTTTTGAACGTTGCATTTATTTTCTTCGTTCCTTATTCATATATATATATATATATATATATATATATATATATATGTGTGTGTGTGTGTGTGTGTGTGTGTGTGTGTGTGTGTGTGTGTGTGTGTGTGTAAAATCTTGAACGGATAAGATAATCTAACTAAATCTATTCAACTATTAAAAAAGGACTTATACAGAGAGCTTAATGGCTACTATCCATTGGAATATGATATACAAAATAAAAAAACACAATCTAATTTAATCTATAAACAATAATTTATTTTTGGTACCTATCTCAATAGAGCGCAAATTTAAATACTTTAATTTTACATCTGTCAAATGTATCGATAGGAGAAACGTGTGATTGAGAAAACCGAAATATTTACCAACTCACAATCGGTGGTAGCGATATATATATATATATATAGGAAAGAATATTAAAACGTTTTGAGTTGGAAAATGTTTTTTTTTACAGTATTTGTTTATGTCTACTATTATATTTTATATTTCAGACCGTCCTCGGTCCTTCCTCAGAAACAAATGATTTTAAAATTTGACTTAGTAACGTATTTCGCGAGATTTCACGAGAGCGTCAATAAAGAGTTTGTTTACATTACGTGACGCGTTTGTTTATATCACGTGACGCGTTTGTGGAGAGAGTTTTTGTTTTTACATCACGTGACGTTGAAAGCGACAGATTTTTTCAAAAAATTATGTTTGTAAACGTAAACCTATCTTTAATAATGCTTGTAAATTTGTTTTAGATAAACAATTTTTTTCATTGTATCTAAAAAAGTTTAAAAAATATTTTTAAATGTATCTAAAAACGTTTAGTTATTGAAGTATTGGTAAAGATTCAAAGCACCTAAGTTCCTATTTAACCCTAGATTGTGTGTATTTAATTTTAGAATCCAGTATTTTTCTTTCTTTCTACGTGCGTATGTAGAACTAAAATTGGAGTCTATTAGGAAACATTTGCAATTTTCTAAGGTGTGACCTGGTTGATTGAAATGTTCTCCTACTGGGGAATATTGATTATTTTGGCGTATATTAAGTTTGTGATTATTGAAGCGGAATCTAAAGCTATTACCGGATTCGCCAATATATCCACTATTGGGACATATTGAACAAAAGAAGAAGTATATAATGTTTTCGCTGTCACAAGTGAGGCGTGGTGGCTGCAATTTGATTTTGGTGTTGGGTACAGAGAATATTGTGTCGTTTACCAAATGTTTACAAATTAGGCACCTGGGTTTCTGACATTTTAAATTCCCTGATAGGTTTGTGTTTTTTAGATATTTGTTAAAGTGAGGATAATTGATAGGTTGGGTGTTTGTTTCATTGCATTTATGGGTGGTTTATCGAAAATGTTTTTGATTTTTTTCTTTGATTGGAGGTTCTTGTAATCATTTTTTAAATTTTTGATAAGTGTGTGTGAATGTTGATTGTGATTAAAAACCATGGGGATTCGGTTGTTGTTTTTTCTTTTCTTGTATGTGAGAAGTGTGTTATGATTTATGTGGATGGTTTTATTTAGTGCTTCTTTTATTATTTTTATTGGGTATTTACATTTTAGAAATTGCTTTGTTAGGTTGTTAATGTTGTTTAGAAAATCTGGATGGTCTGAGTATATGCGTTTGATTCTTAGAAATATAAAATATAATAGTAGAAATAAACAAATACTGTCAAAAAAACGTTTTAATATTCTTTCCTATACATATTAAGAGAGTATACGTGGTTCATCACTATATATATATATATATATATATATATATATATATATATATATATATATATACTCTTCGTTCTCGAAATATGCATGTACGCTCTGTTTCGTTTCCTTACATAGAGGGTTTTTAGGAAATGGATGAAATCCGACATATTTTAAATTTATTTGTATAAACGTTACTTTTTATTATGTACCTCTACTCTTTTTCGATACCTACGTTTTAAATTGTTTTTTTTTATATAAAACTTTTCTTGAAGCTTTAATTTTAGCTTTAATTGAAAGCTAAATGATTAAATTGACTATTTACAGTAAGCAAAATGCTCTGGTGCATTTCAAACAGATATTATATTGATTAGAATTTAAAATTTTGTAAATAAAAGATAATCTCGATTTTAAAAATCTTGCCAAAATAAAATTCTCAAATTTTCAGGATACTTTCAGGATTTATTCAAAAATGAATATTTTTTTTAAAACAATTTTTTCTGTGATACTTTATTTTTTTAAAATTACCATGTTTAAAGTTAAATTAATCAGATTGATACAATTATTACTTATTTATAGCTTGAAATTTAGAATAAAAGTATTTCTTAATCAGGGAGTGTTGATCTTTCTGACTTTTGCCGACTTATGTTATGACAGTCAGATGTTGAGATAACTAAGTATATTTGACCAGAAATTACATAATTGTTCAAATTTTTTTCATATAAAAGTAAGAAAGCATGAAACACATGTCCTTTTAATGTAAGACAGAAAATATAATACTAAAAAAAACTTCAAATACACACAGAAAAATTAGAATTATTTGAAAAATGCGATGGCTCGATAATTTTCAATTTTCGATTAATAAACATAGTCTTCATTAATAACTTAATAACCAAACAGCCACAAGCTTTGTAGAATTTTAAAAAGATTCTAAAATTTTATAAATTACTATAATTAAAATGAAATATTAGAACAACTCTTTTAAAATGTCATTTTTATCGAAAATTTTCTTCAGTCTATAATATCTTTAATATATATAATTTATAAAAGTAATTAAAAGCTTTTTTTAAAGTTTTTATTAAGTGTGCTTTTTTCTTCATACTATACTATTTTTCAGCGAATTAGATGCTCATTTTTTCGTAAATGAAAAGCTCTAATAACTGTTCATGTATATATATATATATATATATATATATATATATATATATATACAGACTTTGAGATTTTAAAAAGAAATCACTCGAATAGCAGTCGAGAGCGAAGGAAAATTTATTTGCCCTAAAATCATTTTACTTGTCCGACTCCATTTCCATAATAGTCGCCTTACGTAAACATAACGTGAATCACTGACAGAAAACAAAAAATGAAATTTTAATTAAAATATCGAACGTGTTAGAAAGGATTAAAATAAATAATAAATAATTTGATCTTTGATGATAAAACTTCATTTTTATTAAATCTGAGCCCTTTTAACATCATGATATACTGTTTTTTTTTTTTGGCAATTGAGTGAAGGTACCTAACTTCGTAGTTTCTATCTTCTGTTTAATTGCAACTTCCATCTCATAGATAATAAAAAATAACAAATCTGATTTTCTCAACGATTTTCTATAAGAAATTACTTACGAGTATAATTTGTTTTTCAGTGTGTGGTTGAAAGAAGTTTAATTCGATCGGACGAGTGAAATCTCAAACACTGCATATATTGTAGAACTTTAGACTATTTTCCATTTGTAAACGAGTTATTACGCGACCTACGTTTCTACCATGAGTAGTGTCTTCAGTCGATATTCAATAACTTATTTTACCGTTTACCGTTGTTTTTAACAACGCTCAGGTGACGATATTTTTTTTCTTTTTTTGAACGCTCATGTTGCAGGGAAGTTTTGAACGCGCAATTTTTAAAATTACAAAGAATTATGACGTTTTCATCCATGGTTGTATTATGAACCTAAGAGGTATTTTTTAGTATGGTTACACTTAATCATAATTTCCGTTCTTTCATTCAATAGTTCGTTTTTGTTTGGGAATAAAATAATTGCTAAGTTTTCTTCCTGGCACAGTCGACATATTTTGCCACCGTTTTAAGGCTTGGCTATTTTTACTATACTGCACGTTATGTCTGGGTCTTTTCCATATTTTGATTTTAATTTCCACACGTGGCTAGCCAGTTTCGTACAGTTTTTTAAGTTTTCTATTTTGAATGTAGACTTGTGATTGAACAACCTGGTCTTAAAGGTGTCTTTGGTTGAACCCTAATATATTTTATTTTGGCCATTTGGGTCATGTACTTTTGCCTTGTAAATGACTTCTTTTGTTTTGCAAAGTCCTTGAAGTGGACATTTATTTTTGTCCCTGCAGTTGCATTCTTTATTAGTGGTCTTGTTTTGTACACTGCTATCTAAGTTTGTGGCGTTTTATTTTTTTATAAAACTATCTAAATTACTAGTGTAACTATAACTTAGCTTGATTGTATTTTTGTTGAGAATTTTGTCTAGTTTCGATCCTTTTGGAAAGTGTCTACTATCAGTTTAAAAAATATTTGCTCTATTTTGGTCTTTGACTCTAAATTTAATAGTGAGTTTAACCAGGTAATGTTTCGTTTTCTATTATCGTTTTTTGTTTGACTGTTTGGTTGAGAATTATAATGTAAAATGTTTTCATGGCCAGATTTCAGTGCATCTTCATAGATATTTTTCTTTTCATCAAATATTGTTTTGTTTGACGAATTATTTGATAGTCTGTGTTCTATTCCTTTGTGTGTGTGCCTAATTATACTTTTGGGATGGTTGAATTTTGTATTTAAGTATGTTAACTTAGTGCCTGTCTTTATGTCTGGCGAGACATTGCAAGTATGCAAATTAAATTCCACATGTAAATATTGTACCACTTTTCTATTTGTTTCTTCCATTATATCAAAATCTAGTTTTTTGAATAGTGTGAAAAGCTCTTTTCTTTATTTTCTTTATTTTCTCATTTTCTCTTTTGTTGTCTGGTGCTATTATTAATCCGTCATCTCTCTATAACCCGTGGTTGTCTATGTGAATTATTTTGTTGATTTTATTTAAAATATATATGTCCATCAATTCTGAAATTACTAGTCCATCATACGATCCTTGTGATACATCAAATGTGCCGTTGTTTGATTTTTTAATCCATGCTTTACCTTTGTGGAAAAGTATTGATTTGCGGTAGTGTAGGATTATATCAGTATGTTTAGATAGTATTTTTATGTACCTTTTTGCAAAATTAAATGCTTATATTAAACCTTTTTCAGAAATTGATGGGTAAAAGTTTTTTATGTCATAATTAATGAACGTGTATTTATTTTTGCATTCGATTTTTTGGAACCAGGAAATGCAGTCACTTGTGTTCTTCCGCTTGTTAGCTTGAGTGGCTGTTCTTAGCAAGTCACAAATATTTTTTTAATATTTGATGGCTTATTTTGCCCATTTCTGTTTTTGTAGGATTTATAAGTGGGTATGATGGATTGTTGGGAAAAATTTTCTTCATGGTCTTTTATTATTAAGAAAGACTGTCTGCCTGTTAAAATTTGTATTTTTGGCTTTAATTAGTCTGTAATAATTTTAGCTTCCTTGTTGATGTTTTCAATATAGGAATCTGAAACTTTTTTATAAGATTTTGTGATTTCCTCATTTATCTCTATTTCGTATTCCCTTAAGTTTATTTTATATATGTTGTTGGATTTGTTTTCTTTAATAAGGACATTTTGTGTCTTTTTTTAATATTTTTTTACTTCAGTGTTTAATAATTTTTACAAGTTGTTGTTGATTTGTTTAAAATGTTATATGGTCTAATATAAAAATCATGTCTTTTTCGAAATTAATTAATTCTTTGATTAAGGGGGATAATTCGTTGATTTAAATTTAAATTACTCACATTTTTGTCTTTTTTCCCTCCTGCATATTCTTTTAGGAAGAATAATGCTTGTCATCTTATCCTGGTAAGGAATTGTTCAACATTTTGTAATAGATGCAGTATGTATCCTTTCCGGTTAGGTATCGGTATATTTTTAGAGAGTTTTATATATATATATATATATATATATATATATATATATGAACAAATAAATAAATAACAAATGAGTCTAATATATATATATATATATATATATATATATATATGAAAAAATCTGTTCAATTTTTTGTAATAGATGCAGCACGTATATTTTCCGGTTAGGTATCAGTATACTTTTTAGAGCGTGTAACATATATATATATATATATATATATATATATATGAACAAATATTTTGTCGTACAAAATTTTATAATAACCAAGAATAAGTGTAGTTTAAATGAAATTTTTACTAATAACAAAAAAAAAAATTGTCTTAGCCTTATCAATTTTCCTTCTGGGAATAAGAGACATGTAAAATAAAAGTTGATTAATAGGGGAGAAAAATGCAATGAAACTGGAGTCCAATAACATTCAAAACTAGCAAACAATCCCTCCGTTTACAGAGGAAAGGCTTGCCTGATTTGATTCCAAAACTCTAAAACCTTTCAATGATATAAATAGTGGGACCTTGATAAAATAGAGAAACTGTCCACATTCAATCCAAAAACACAATTCCTGCTATTTATAACATCTTGTGCAATGGATGACCTGAATGTATTATCTATTTGGCCACTGCTAGTAGCCAGATTCGAAATTCTGGGAGGTAAATGTTGCTTTGTTCTTAAATATAAATGCTGAAACGTCTTCTTTATGTAGTCGTGTCCACAACTGCATTCATATTTGTAAATTACGGAATTAGCAGGATGAGGGGGAGGACATTCTTACGAATGGAAGAAAGAATTGGTCGAGTACTAAATATTACTTGAACATTAGCAGAAAAATAACATTTGCTAATAGAACGCAAAATCCACCTAGCTAAAGATTCACTCTCTGAAAAAAATCTCCTGTGTATCAGCGTCTTCCCTTTATTGGTTCAGAGGGTGAGTGTTTAAAGAAGCGGATTTCACGTTTTATTAACAAATGTTATTTTTCTGCTAATGATAGAGTAATATTTAGTATATATATATATATATATATATATATACGTGAACATAAAAGTTAACATTGAAAGGCGACAGACTGTTTCATGCTTGACGCTATCATCAGGTCACATTTTAGTGGGTTTTCTTCGGTTATTTATACATATGGGTCAGTGGTGAATTGTGGTAAATCCTTCTAACGGTTATTTTGGTGGAAGTGGCGTGTTTATTTATTTTTATGGATAAATTTTTTTTGTTTGTTTTCATTTTATATTTATATTTATTTATTCTTTTCGGTTTTTGGTGTTTAGTTTTATTGTTTATTCGGATTTGGTATTTAATTTTATTTCCTTTTCTTTTTCTTTTATTATCTATTGTAGTGGTTTTTTATGGCGGAAGTAGTTTGTTAATTTGTTTATTATTTTCTTGGATTAAATTACTTTTTTGTTATTATTATTTATCTATTCTTTTTAGTTTTTGATTTTTAAGTAACGTAGTAAAAATTTGTTTGTATGTCTGAATTTTGAGATGACTTCTAATCGTGTATTTAGTAGTTTGTTTTAGTCTGCTAAAGTAATAATATCCATTTTTTCCTCCAATGTCTTATATTGTGAAGGATGTTTTGTGTGCGTAGTTTCTTTGTTTCCAGGGTTCTTCTGTTACTCCTATGTATATTTTTCTTCATTATCTCTTGATTTTACTGTCGCTTGGTAAATTACATTTATCTAAACTCGCATCAAAATAAATAATAATGAAAAACAAATAATTTAATCGAAGCAAATGTAAATAAATTAACAAACCACCGCTGCCATAACAACTGTTAGAATAGATAATGAAACACAAATAAAATATAAATAAAATATAAATAAATAAAATGCCAAATAAAAAAATAAAAACTGCCTTCAACATGCCTATTAGGGACCTGCATTGCTCAACCCCAGTCGGATGTAAAATGAAGAAATACTAGTATACCGAAAATAAAGGTTAGAAAAGAAAGGATCGGGTAAAGAATGATGGTTAAGAAAAGGCAAAGAAAAAAGAGAGCTATAATAGTAGCACTCTTCATTTGGGTGTCCAAGGCAGCAATTTGCCCAGGAGGTCATGGGTAGCCGGTAGGAAAAACTTGAATGTATTAATATTTTAATTCTAATCCATATCAAAGAATAAGCAAAAATATAATGATTAAATTGAAAGTAACAGAATAGCTAAACCTTTTTAAAAGAGATTAAATCTACTGCGATATATATATATATATATATATATATATATATATATATATATAAATGTGTGTGTGTGTCTCTGTGTGTGTGTGTGCGTGTGTGTGTGTGTAATATTTAATTAAAAACAGAATATCTGCTTAAATACGAATATATATTAAAAATAATGTTAAAAAAATAAATTAAATATGTCGGTTGCTAATCAGTTTCGTAAATCTCTGAAACTTTCCGTAATACGTTCATACATGTAAATTGGTCAGAATTAAATAAATCTAGTATATAGTTGTATTAAAAAGTGCTTAATACATATACAATGTAGAGCTTTTAAATATTTTCATATGGAAGTCAGTCGATTACGAAACCTTGATTTCAACTTGTAATGTTATAACCCTTTTAGGTTCATATAAACCTGAATGAAAGCCTTTACAATTTTTGAAAACTTCTCTCTTATGTCGAAATTTCAGTTATTTTAAACTTCTCATCGTGTGTTCTAAAAATCATTGTTGCACATTTGAAAAAATAACGTTGAAAAATCAGTTGATATAAAACGCCTGAAGATACCGCAAGGTTGAAACCAAGGTTGCGTATTAGACTGACTTCCAAATGAATATATATATACTAAACTTGCGATACCCGCATATTCTGAGATGAAAAAGATATTAATTGTCAAATCGGCTCTGATTGTCATACCTTATACTTTATAAAATAAATTTAAGACACAGTTGAAATTTCTAGGACACATAATGAGAACGGCTTGAAAAATCTGTTACTTAGAAGAGAGAATGAAGGCAAGATGGACAGAAAAAGGAAAAGCATAACATTTTCAACGAACTTGAGAAAATGGACGGTAGAAAAGGGTTTAAAAATACAGAAAATACAGAATTTATTTAGAGCTGCAAGAGACATGGAATTGTGGAGAGGCATAAAACTACGTTCTGAAGGGACACAACACATAAAGAATATCTGTTACTGTGCAGTGGATATCGGCTCGGAACGAGGAATCGGAAAGCTGAGTTCAAATTCCACTTGAATTTGTTGCATTCACTTACGCGAAAATACCCTTGAGAAAAGTATTAATCCGTCTCTTCTCTCCAGCTATGGGTCAAATAACTCGATTGGATTCTATATTGGCAACCAGTCTACTACAGAAAGCAATGGCAACCTACTGAGGGAAAATATTCTGCCCCGTCTGTCATATCTCTTTCGAGACATGATCGCCCAAGTGTGTATCACGTATAGCATTTAACCGACAGACTGTGAAATATTGATGTAGTTTTACTCCTCTTCATTATTTTTAATGAACATAAAAAAACAGTTTCAAGACTCATTGACGGTTAAATTAAACTTTATTTTATGTCTAAATGAAGAAAGTGTGAGATTATGTTTCCGCCTTGAGGGTCAACAGGCCAAAGGATATATTTTTTTGTTTTTGATCGCGGCCATGATCAAATTCTTTATGTTAAATCAGGAATCATTGTTTCTTTTGCATCAATAATTTATTTGAATTTTGTCATGAAGCGTTTTTACCATTAAATTTATGACTCAATGCGCTTTTCATAATCTTCCGAGAAAAATTTGTTTGTGAGTTGAACTCTCACCGAAATCTGCCCCTCTTATATCGAAACCAACCCACTTCGAATATTGGGCAGGTGTGGAGTTTGTCGATCAAGAACGGTGATTAGACAAATTAAAATATGAGATGCTTGATCTAAATGAAATTTAAGATGAAAACAATACAATGTTTGCATTCAAAAGAAAAAAAAAGAAGAAGAAGAAGAAGAAAGATGAGAAGCCTCAATGAGTTCTACAGCTATAAACTTGTATCTCTGGATCTCTTTTCACCATAATATTTGGATAAGTCCTACTCTTTCCCAAGAAAAAGCCCATTATATAAGGTTCAGAACCTGTATATTTTTCTTCTTCTTTCTTGACTTCTTTCTTAGGTTTTGAGAAAGTCAGCCGATCTTTGAAAAACGCATGGGAAGGAGATTCTGTTTTAGGTTTCATTCTGATTATATCTGAATACGATTTTGGAGGCGTCTTCGACCTGGCTATTCGGTGATTACGGTCTTGAACTTTCAGATACTTCATAAAGGGTAACTCCATCTCTAGAGAGTAAAGATTGTCAACAGCTTCCTTCATTTTGTTGATACCATAGGTTTCCGGTGGCGTTGTGTACATCTTTCTTTTTTCCTTAAGGTCTCTTAACAGATCCTCTCTGTCAACTCGAAGCAGCTTTGATTGTTGGCACACTGTCGACCGAGGAAATGTGTATCGGTCATTCTTGTTAAGACCAGCCAACAAAGTGACCGATTTGACGCATTCGATTGATTCATCCGACGCCGACTTTCGCGGTTCTAAATTGATGTAGGCCATTGGTGGGAAGACGCGTTTCTTTTGGGTGACATGTCTCGATGCCGCCGGTGTGTTTGAGGAGCAGTGTCTGATGTAAAGTCGGCGAATCATGGGAACGCCGTCGAGAATATCGCGCAGTTCACGTCGTGTCTCTTGCAGAAGATGCTGTCTGATTAGGTGCGTATCAATCTCAGTCTCTTTCGATGATGGAAATAAACCACTCACAGAAATAAGGTCGGTCAAAATGCATTCTTTCTTGAAAACATATGGCGAAACAGATTTTGCTGTCATAAGAAAGATATAAAATATTAAATTAAAACGTACAAATATTCTATACAGAAAATATTAAAAAAAACAAACAGATATTACGTAAAGTAAAAAATCGCCTATTAAGATAGTAGAAATAAGAATATAATTTAGCAGCAAACATATAAGAAACCCAAGGCGCCCGGTTCACACTCCACCCACGTCTATTGAACAGGTCAAGAGGCTCATCCCTTGTTCCCTGCTTAGGATGTGGTTTCCGGCTTTCTCTTTTCCAATCTTCTCACTTTGTTTTTTCTTTTTTCAATTGGAGTAGATAGATCTATTTAACACCCGGTTCACACTCCACCCACGTCTATTAAACAGGTTAAGAGGCTCATCCCTTGTTCCCTGTTTAGTATGTGGTTTCCGGCTTTCTCTTTTACAATCTTTTCACTATTACGTAGCCCCCTGCACATCAGTGGCGTTACCGCCTTGCTCGAGGTGATACGATTAAAAAAAAGGCGCGTTAACCTTTTGCCTTTGTATCTGTGGTAAAAGATCTAGTATTAATCTCTTGTAGGGAAGAAGCGACAAGGGAAAACATCGTGTAACGTACTTGACTGGCCTGAGCAGGTGGATAGCAGAATGGGTGTTGCGTGGTGTAACAGGAGAAAGTGTGCTAAACGCTACCAGGGATAGGGAGACGCGGAGGGCCATGATCGCCTACGTCTTCAAAGTACAAGGCACATAGAAGAAGTATTTATACAGTATTCACTAAATTGTTGAAACTACTACAGCTTAAGTTATAACATAGAAGTAATAAGAAAATTAGCGAGACTAATGAATAATAAAACTGAACTATTATGACAATACAGAGGAATAAATATTCTGTACGTCTATGGGCCGTGACCCTTCAGTACCTGAGCGATTTTGTCTCTTCACAATATCTTGCCGTTGTAGTCTCCAAATCCGAGTTCTAACAACCATTTTTATCAGCTCGGTATCTTGCCTTCAATAATAAAATTCTTTTATCATTAATCTTAATAAATTCAGTATTCATAATTTTTTGGCTTACGGCCATATAACATTGAAACACAGGTTCCCCAACGATCAACACAGTTAATCAACGTTAAGTCTGCTCAGCACGTAAATGTGTCACCTCTTGAAAATACCAGAATACCGTAAGCTTGTAACGCTTCAAGGATAAAAACTTGGAAACCAGAAAGACGGGTTTATTATATTCACTTACGCGCAAATACCATGGAAAATCTTCTTCCTCCAGCAAAGAGTTAATTAGTAAAAACTATTATTAGTAGATCATTATCTCCGAAAAATAACTTTCACAATCTAAAAGTATTGTCTGGATTTAAATAACCTGCAAAAGGTTGATAAGTCATTAAAAAAAATCGACCAGATCAGTCACCGACGAGTGCTACAACTTCTATATGTTCGGGAGCTGAAATTGGCGAGGCAAGTTCAATCCCTGTTGAGTTCGTTTCGTTCGATTCGTTACGTTTACTTGATCACAAATACCATATTAAAAGTTATGACGGTTTATAACCCCCCAACCCGATTATCGGTTAAATATCAAGACTGACAAAGAAGTCAATTTGGGGGCGGTAGGTAATTTAGGAGAAAGAAAATTCTAAATTCAAAATCAGCTTCAACAGGTTTAGTCTTACGCCTACTTTTGCGAAGTCATGTGCTCCACCAACGACTCGGATTATCTACGAAACACGTGGGTGCTAACTATCTGAACAAATCTACTTCTTTCTGCTCTTTGACATTTAACACGATATTTTAGCAATATGTGACATTATAGGTATTCTAAAGTAAATCAGGACTTGGGGAAACCCGTAATTCTACATATATATCATACCTGTCCAGGTCTCTTGAGAAACTTGCAACAATCTTATGACCATGTTTTGTAGGAGTATGGTACAGATTTAAATAGATAGGCACTGATAAATGAATCCTTCTAAGTCACATCCTAAACAAATCTGCTGATAAAAGAAGCGTTTCGATTTTTTCTCCAGATACCTGTATACAGATTATCAGTCGGATAATGTGGACAACACAGGTGCTCATCTTTATAAGAATGATCTTGAAAAATAAATGCAACGTTCTTTACAAATGTTTTAAAACGTAGGACCTAAAATGAACCATTCCAAGACAAAAACAATTAATAGAAGTGCTGGAGTAGAAAGAATATCCCCACTCCAAATTTTTCACATCATCGTCATTTTTTATCCGTGATATAGTAACACACTAATACACAGAACAGATTAGTTGAAAAAAATACGTAGTTTTCAAAGACTGTTTTCAAATCAATATATATATATATATATATATATATATATATATTGATTTGAAGACGGTCTTAGAAAAAGGAAGATAATTTGGTTTAACCCTCTTTATTGTAAGCTAACTAATATAAATATTGGTAAGTATTTTCTCAGATTAATCGATAAACATTTTAATAATAATAATAATCCCTTAAATATAATTTTTAATAAATTCACCCTAAAAATCAGTTATTCTTGCACCTCAAATATAGATGATATAAATAATTCCCATAATAGACATATTTTAATGAACCTAAATAATACCGACATTAAATCCGGAATTGTTGATAAATGTAATTGTAATTCTGTGGATACCTGCCCGGTGCAGGGCAAATGTAAATCCACCCATGTAATTTGTGAAGCCCGTATTTCTCCATCTAACAACAAAGACAATTACCGGACTTATATTGACATGTCCGCGGGCCCTTTCAAACAGAGACTTTACAACCACAAGTACTCCTTTTCGAACCCTAACCAAAGATTCCAGGCGGCATTATCACGTAGATTCTGGGAAATGAAGGAGGAAGGGCAGGACTCTATAATCAGCTGGAAATTAATAGGCTCAGCTTGTACCCCTAAAATTTTCGTGATAGGTGTCGTCTATGTTCATTGGAGAAGATTCTGATTTTAAAGTATCCTCATCAGGACTTACTTTTCAATCTTAGGAAGGAATTCATTAATAAGTGCCGTCATAGGGCGAATTTTAAAATTTAATTATTAATTTTTAATTCTTAATTTTAATTTTTAAACTTTTAAAAATTTTTAAAAATTTTAATTTTTTTAATTTTTTTAATTTTTAATTGTTTAATTTTTAATTTTTAATTTTTCTTTTTATAATTTTTATGTATATATGTATGTTTGTGTGTGGATTTGCATATTTGTATATATGTGTGTATATATGTATATATGTATGTGTGTATATATGTATTTATGTGTGAAAAATTTTTTTGAGCTATTTAAATGCTCTTTTTTATAATATTCATTAATTTTTTATATTTTTTTTATATATATGTGTGTGGGTGCATATGTATAATGTATATATATGTGTGTGTGTGTGTATGTATATGTGTACATGAGAGTTTTTTGTGTATAGGTGTGTACACATATATATGTGTGTATGCGCATGTATGTGTTTATACGTATATAAGTGTGTATGAAATTGAATGTATGTGTGTGTATGTGTATGTATGCATATATGTATTCATAATCGTAGAATTGTGTGTGTATATGTATGTATGTATGTATGTATGTATGTATGTGTGTACTTCTATATGTATGTATAATTGTAAATGAATTTTTTTTTTACCTAGCGATGTCTTTATTTAGCTTAATTTAAATGACCTAATTTTTAAAAAAAAATTATTTTAAATCCTATATCTTTTTATTCCCTTTAAAAATAATTATGCCTTTTTAAGTTAAAGCCTTTTTCTAATACTTCAACGTTTTTGGGAAGTTAGGTTTTTAAATATGTCCAGCGTCTGTAATATATAAATTTTTTTTCTTTTCTTTTCTTTTTCCCTCCTTTCCTTCCTTTATCTCTCTTATCTCCCACCTTTTTTTCCGTGTTGCTTAACCTTACATCAATTCAACACGGCCGTCTGTTAATTTTTAGTTACAATTCTCTTTCCTTCTTTTGAGAACCCAGACGATGTCTATTTTTTCTTTTCTTGTTTATTTTATTTTATTTTATTTTGTTTTATCTTTTTCTTTTTTTCTTTCCTTTTTTCTTTTTCTTTTTTCTTTTCTTTTTTAATTTATTTGCAAATCTATTTAAAAAGGAAAATTAGACTGATTTTTCTCCAGTTTCTGAAAGGATTTTTCTGTTGCTGAGGTGATGTGTTATCCCCCGTGGGGATCTTCATATCGAAATGGTCATTCAACATCATTGAATTAATCCTTTTTTAATTTATATTTGCTCTGTAATATTTTATTACATGGAGCTCTCTTCCTGTATCATTTTTTAATATTAAAATAAAATTTTTAATATTAATTAGGATCGGGTTTTTGGAATTTACCTTCCTGCTTTTTTCCATTGGATTAAAGTATCTGAATTAATATATATATATATAGTGTATCGAGGTAGCAAATAATTTTCTAAACATATACTGTTAAATATAAGAGACAATGAATATCTATTATGTTTATTCATGAGCCGTTCTAAAGGTCGTATTTTGGCTTTAATTTCAGTTGGAAATAAAGAAAAAAGTCTCCAACATTTGTATATTTTTCTATTAATTTAGTTCTAAGCTTTCGGCTCACATGAGCCATCTTCAGAGAGGTTATTGAGACGATAATACAGTAACATCCACCATCACCGACGATTTTATTTTGTGTTGACATAAAATTCCGCTAGGCAACGACAATAGTTACCAAAAATAACAAACGCAGTTTGACAAATTTGCAATGCGGTTCTATGACGTCACAACGCGTGATAGCGCGAAATGACAACAGAACCATGTATTCAAATGCAATGTAACGTGTTATGACCGGATTTAATAAAATCACCTTTAAATCTTCTATATATTCTTCCCATCATTTGAGTATTTCCTTTTTCTCAAGTATTACCGTTCCATCCTTGGTTTTTATACATCCTGTTGAGGAAAAGGTTTTTTGTCCTGTCAGTTTTCTTACCTCTTTATGCATATCTGCTTTATTAGTCCTGCTCAGTCTCTCTCTACCTCTGCACATTTGTCGTTGGGCCATTTCACTTTTGCCTGTCTGCATTTTTCCTTATTTCCTTGTGTAGTTTCCTGTATTCTCTTCCATGTCTTGGCATCATTTTCCGTCTCCTTTGCATCATGTCAAGAATATCTTCAGTCATCCACTCGTTTTTCCTTTGGGGCAACGTTGTTTGCTGATGTCACTATCGCGTCTTCTAGTGAGTCCCATTTTTAATGTTCTTGTCCAATTTTTTCTTCGTATTTGTTTTTCACGCTTTTAGTGTATTCTTTCTGCAGGTTGAGGCCATTCACAAGCGTGTTGTATTTCAGTTTCGGTGCTGTGCTAGGCTTCTTCATTCTCCGAAGTTTTATCCTTAGTTTGCAGATGACTGGTTCATGGTCGCTCCCGCAGTCGGCGCCTGGGTAGGTTTTGCATTGCACCATTGCGTTTCTGAACGTCCTGTATACGTCCAGGTTAGAAGTTACCTGGTGTATACAAGATCTCAAGGAGGCATATATGCTGACGACACTACGGTTTACTCTCGTCTCGATTAAAAATCTGTTAAGGCTGGCAAAGCAAACCTCGCTGCCGAGCTTGAAAAGGACCTCCAGTCCGTGGTGGACTGGGGTGAGAAATGGCTCGTAAATTTTAATGCTTCCAAAACGAAGCTGCTATCTATTAAACATCACAGACAATCGTTCCTCCCTCCCATTAGCATGGATCAGACTAGTCTCCCTAAAAGTAAAACATTGCGCCTCCTCGGATTAACTCTCATATCAGACTTCAAGTGGAATAAGTATATATAATTTATAGCTAAATTAGCTGCTAAGAAGGTCGGTTCTCTGTGCAGGGCCAGGAAGTTTTTCCCGTCTGAAACAGTCCTTCATATATACAAATCTACCATCCGCCCGTGCATTGAATATTGCTGCCACGTCTGGTCGGGTGCTCCTGCTATCCACCTAGGTGTCCTTGACAAAATCCAACGGAGAAATATAGCGGTTGACAAATTGCTAGCGTTCATTAGAACGTGAAAATTATCCAAAATGTAATTTTTTTTATATGTTGTAACTTTATGGTCATGCACGTGTTAAAGCCTGAAAAAACTGTTCTTTTTACAAACATTTTAGAAAATTACGACAGTATTCATAGCTGATTCTATTAATTGACAGCTTAAGGGTTTTAATAAATATTGCATCGAGAATCTGTAGTTAGCATTTGTTGTTTTCTTGGTGTAGGATTCTTCTTCTTCTATGTGCCTTGTCCCTTCAGGACGTAGGCGATCATGGATCTCCACGTCTCCCTATCCCTTGTGGCTCTTAGTATGTTTGCTCCTGTTGCTCCTGGCAACCCCCGTTCCGTCATCCACCTGATCAGGCCCTGCAAATATGTTATCCGCTGCCTTCCTCTGTCTCTCCTTCCTTCTATCTGACCAGTCAGTATCAGGTTCTCCAGGCTTTCCTTCCTCATTGCATGTCCCAGGAACTTCAGTTGTCTCTTCCTGATGCTCAGCATCAATTTCCTTTTTGTTGCCATTCTTTCTAACACTTCGTCGTTGCTTGTATGCTCAGTCCACGATATCCGTAGCATCCTTCTGTAGAACCACATTTCGGCCGCTTCCAGTTTTGTCCTCATTTTCGATGATATTGTCCAGCATTCACAGCCGTACTGAAGAACTGACATCACGTAGCAGTCTAGCACTCTTTTCTTCGTTTCTATTGAGATCTTCCTGTGTGTTAGTATTTTGCTCATCTTCTGGAACGCGTCCTTTGCCATGCCAATTCGCCTTCGGATCTCCGTGTCGCACTTTCCATCTCCTGTTAGAACACTTCCTAGGTACTTAAATTCTTGGACTTGTTTGATTCTGTTATCCCCCACCTGTATTTGGCATTTTGGGTTGTATCTTTTGCTGATGACCATGCACTCAGTTTTCTTAAAGTTTATTTGTAGTCCCATCTTGTCACTCTCCACTGCTACTTTCTGTATGAGATCTTGCAGTTTCCTTTCCGTGTCCGCAATCAGTACGGTATCGTCCGCGTATCTTATGTTGTTCAGGTTGTGGCCTCCAATAATAACTCCTGGTGTGTCATCTAGGGTCCCCAAAATATTCTCGCTGTATAGGTTGAACAAATCCGGTGAAAAGACACAGCCTTGTCTTACGCCTTTTTCTATCTTTGTGTATCTACTGAGGTCGTTACCTGTCCGTATGCAGGCCGTTTGCTGCCAGTAGAGATTCTTGATTATTCTTATATCTTTGCCGAAAATGTCGAGGTTTCCTATCATTTCCATCAATTCTTTGTGTCGTATTTTGTCGAATGCTTTCGCGTAATCAATGAAGCATAGGTACAAGTCTTTCTTCATTTGTAGTGCCCTTTCAGAGAGCATCCTAATCATGAATATGGCGTTCCTTGTTCCAGTGTCTTTGACGAACCCGCACTGTTCCTGTCCTATCTCTGGCCTGATTCTGCTTCTCGCTCTATTCATCAGGATTCTGACAATCAGTTTTGTAATGTGACTCATTAAGCTGATAGTTCTGTGTAGTTCACACTCGTTTGCACCTGGTTTCTTCGGCAGCGCTATAAATATCGACTTGCATAGGTCGTCTGGTATTATTCCGCTGCTATAAATTTCGTTTATTATGTCGGTAATCTTTTCTATGCCATACTCTTCTAAGGCTGCCAGCAGCTCTATCACTATGCTATCTGGGCCAGGTGCTTTATTTCTGTTCATTTTGGCCATTGCCGCTTCCACTTCGGATTTTAGTATTTCCGGTCCATCCATCTCCTTGTGTATTCTCGGTTGTTCTCTCTTGTCGCCAAAGAGATCCTTTATGTATTCTTCCCATCGCTGGAGTATTTCCTCTTTCTCTACTTCCTTGGATTTTATGCATCCTGTTGAGGAACAGGTTTTTTGTCCTGTCAGTTCTCTTATCTCTTTATGCATTTCTGCTTTGTTGTTCCTGCTCAGTCTCTCTACTTCTGCACATTTGTTGTTGAGCCATTCCTCTTTGGCTTGTCTGCATTTGTTCCTTATCTCCCTGTGAAGTTTTTTGTACTCTGTTCCGTGTCTTGGCGTTATTTTTTGTCTCCTTTGCATCATGTGGAGGATCTCTTCGGTCATCCACTCATTTTTTCTTCTTCGTCTGATTTCCTTTGGGGCTATGTTGTTCGCTGAGGTCACCATTGCTTCTTTTAGTGACTCCCATTTTGAGTATCCTTTTCCAATTTGTTCTTCATATTTCTTTTTTACGCTGTTATTATATTCTTTCTGCAGGGTGAGATCATCCTCTAGTGTGTCGTATTGCAGTCTTGGTGTTATGCTGGGTTTCTTCAGTCTTCGGAGTTTCACTTTTAGTTTGCAGATGACTGGGACGTGGTCACTTCCGCAGTCAGCACCTGGGTACGTTTTGCATTGGACTACTGCGTTCCTGAATCTCTTGTTTATAGTTATGTAATCTATTTGGTTCTTCGTGTCCCCTCCTGGGCTTCTCCATGTCCATAAACGTCGTGGGTGTTCTTGGAACCAGGTGTTAGTAATGACCTGGTCATTGGCTGAGCACCATTGGATCCATTTTTCTCCTCTTTCGTTGCGCTCTCCTAGTCCGAAGTTGCCGTTCGTGTCTCCTTCTCTATCTTTACCTACCTTTGCATTTAAGTCCCCCATTACTATCCTGACTTCTTGGCTTTTGCACTGAGCCTTAGCACTGTCCAGTATTGAATAGAATGATTCTATTTCGTCCTCTGAGCTTTGAGTTGTCGGTGCATAAACTATTATAATAGCTATATTGAGGGGTCTTCCCCGCAGTTTAACCAAGAGGACTCTCTCTGACAGTTGCCAGTATCCAAGTACACATCTCTTCACTTGTTTGTTTAGTATTAAAGCGACCCCTTTTTCGTGTTTTTTTCCTCCTGCATATATTATCCTGTGGGTGTCGCTACTGAAATCTCCGTTATTAGGCCATCTTGTTTCACATATTCCTAGGATGCTGATATTCAGTCTGTTCATCTCCTGTTTGACATTCTCTAGTTGTCCACAGTTCAGTGTCCTGACGTTCCATGTTCCTATAGTGAGTTTGTCTTTGATGCGCACAGTTGCAGGGTAACGGTCCAGCGACACCTGTTGCTCATGTCGTTCTTTCCCGGGCGAGGGACAAATTTTGGAGTAAAATGTCCCCTTTACGCCGTTGGTGCTAACAGTCGCCGGATGACGGTCAGGTGGCACCTGTTGCCCATGCCGGTCCTTACCGAGCGAGGAGTTGCTTCCTTGGGAAGTAACCCCCTTCACGCTGTTGGCTTTCATATATTTATTGTGACTATCCATGATTGAGCGGGGGTAGATAGTGGAGTGGTATCCCGTTGCCTTCTCCACGATGGTTTATTGAGACATCATCTCTAGTTAGCTGGCCGTTGACTCTTGAGAGTTCTTCCGCCCTTTGTAGGTTTGTATTTTTTACCTAGAGGGATGCTAACGTCCCAATTAAGTGTACATATAGTTGATGTAAAAAAAAAAAAAAAAAAATACTAAGTTTTAACTTAGTTAAAGTCGAAATTGAGTTCAGGTAAAAGAAAAATTTAGTATATTCTTATGAAAAAAATTAAATGGTAAAAAAAAACAGATACAAACTAGTCTAACTTCTAAGAACCTTGCAGACAATCAGCATACTTTACCAGGATAGTTTTATTATATTTGAAACAGAAAAAATGTACAGTCATTTTTAGGAACACAGTTTTCCGGTTACATTTGTTACCATAACTCACACCTCTGAAGATGATCTCGGAAAGAGTTTGAAAGTACATGGGTACCTTGAGAAATGAATGAAAATAACATGTCAACGTTAAGAGCTCATTTCTGACAGTTTTTGATTGTAATACACGAAAGATTATCCGTGAGTATGAACGGATTTTATTAAAAATAAGCAAACATAATGTTTGCAATTCATTTAATCTGACACACACACACACACACACACACACACACACACACACACACACACACACACACATATATATATATATATATATATATATATATATATAACATAAATATGTTATAATGTAACAAGAAAAGTAGCTATAGAACAAAAGGGCTTCATTTGTAGTGATATTATAACATATTTATGTTATAAATTCTAAACAAATATTATTCGCTCAACTTTATACTGATCACTTTTTAAGAATAGTGTTTCTTTGGTTACGGAATTTTACTCCATCCATACCTATCTTATACACATATATATATATTAGTCATCCATATACTCTTTTGCTGTCTCACAGATCATCAGTGTGGCTAGACACATCCACTTGCTTCTGGCCGGGATCGAAACTCGACCGATTTGGTGTCAGTCGGAGAGAGAGAGAAAAAGAGAGCGAGAGAGAGTTCGAGGATGTGTAGACAGAATAAGAAATCAGACCCATGTTCGAATTCCACCCAAATTTTACTCTTAGGTATGTGTTTCATAACAAGATAGACTTGGCTGTGAAAACGTTTAAGATATGGGTAGCTCGATTTCAAAATCCATACATGGCCCTGACGCTGCGTTACATCTCTGTTTGTTTTTGAGCAAAGGGTTTGTGCGTCTTTAACAAAAAACATTGAATAAAATTTGTTCCATGTAATTCTGCAACTATAGGATGGATTATGCACCTGTTGCATTCTTTTATTACCGATAGAAACGCATAAAATCTAAGTAGTATTCTTTTCCTCCACATGAATTCATCTTTCACAAATATTTTTCGTATTTGATGTGACCATTTTAAATCCTTTTGATGTAAACTACGCTATCCCATGCTAAACTGTCCTTTATAATCTGGGGATTTCATGTCTAGGATTTCTCTCTTCAGTAAAATAAACGTGCTCTGTCGATGAAACCGTCATCTTCGTAGTATTCAATTCTATGCTCGAACTACTAAGCTTTAAATCAAATAGCACTTATCCCAGAATTAGGCTGAAAAATCAAAAATAAAACAGAGAAAACTAACTTATGTCCTGACATTTTATCTGATATACTTACCGGAGACAGGCGTGTCGTTACGGTTAGACATATCTGCTTCGGTTTTGTGAAATCGTCAGGTTATGTCGAACAACTGAAATGCATTGAAATTCCCTCGATGTTAAGATGTCTAGTAGTAAGACAAGAAGTACAGATATTAAGAAAGAGAGATTGATATATATATATATATATATATATATATATATAGAGAGAGAGAGAGAGAGAGAGAGAGAGCGAGAGAGAGAGACAAACAGACAGACAGACAGAGACAGAGAGAGAATGGGGGAGAGAGACTGTCCAAGAGAGAGAAAGAGACCAAATCATGTCTGTTTTCTCAGAGATAAACATCAACATTTGGAATCGATGGCACAGTCAAAAAGGCGAGGTTTGCTCGGAGTGGGACGATGGTCGGATTAATTTACAAGGAGTTTGATCCATTTGAAAGTGGAGTCAGTCGGGGCATCGGATTAGTTGGGATTTGGTCGGATGAGGATGAAGTATCTAGGATGTCTTCAATGTCTCAATCGATTTTTCTTTTATATATTTTGATCGTTCTTTTTGTTTTTGTCAACAAATCGTATCCGTCTCCTGTTTGCAGATCTTCAGGGGCTTAATTGACGGATACTAACTTTGTCTCAGTTGACGTTTACCCAAATGCGATATTGAGAGAGAGAGAGAGAGAGAGAGAGAGAAGGAAAAAGAAGAAATAGAGTAGAGAAACAGAGACGATAATTAAAGAAGAAAACATTTTAGAAAAAACGAAAAGTTAAAGGGAAGTAGAAAAAGATAATGATTATAAATAATAATAAACGATTGGTCCTGGGTATGACGATAAACTGCATCCGGCAGCAAGGTCTCTGGAAGGTTATGGGGAGCATGGAACCACCTCTTAATTGCTGTTGTTCTCAAATCCACCCTGACTCAGAGTGGTAGTACATGTTAGGGTCCCAGCTATGGACAAATAGTTAACACCTAAACTTGGGTCAAAACACTATGAAAGTGTAAAAATAGACTTTTTTGAAAAAATATACAATTTTGAAAGAAAAATATTACCATCAATACATTTTTGAAAGAAAAAAATGATTGTCATTACACATTTTTGAAGCAAAAAAAATATTGCCATAATATATTTTTGAAGGAAAAAATTAGTACCACCAATACATTTTTAATACAAACCCAGAAGACATTTTCAGGTTTCTAAAGCAAAAAGTAAAAAATAAAAATAAAATAAAAATAAAAGATGAAGAACCTTTTCATTAAAATCTGATTAAATCAATTATCTCACTATAACCGAACATTAAAAAACCTTAAAAACCCTATTTTTGGCATTAACCCACAGAGATTGATATGCCGTTAAAAAAACTCAAGCTCAAACTAAAAACGATTACACAGGAGAAAAAGGAAGAAAATAAGTAGATGGAAATGAAAACAGAAACGCACAAAGAAGAAAGTTGTAAAGAAAGAATAGAAAGAAAAGAAAGATGACCTCAAAGAAAAGTGAAAGAAACTTGTAAAGAAAGAATTATAGACAGAAAAGTAGAAAAAAGTAAAACAAGAAAGAAAGATAGGCACAAAGAAGAAAGTTGTAAAGAAAGAATAGAAAGAAAAGAAAGATGACCTCAAAGAAAAGTGAAAGAAACTTGTAAAGAAAGAATTATAGACAGAAAAGTAGAAAAAAGTAAAACAAGAAAGAAAGATAGGCACAAAGAAGAAAGTTGTAAAGAAAGAATAGAAAGAAAAGAAAGATGACCTCAAAGAAAAGTGAAAGAAACTTGTAAAGAAAGAATTATAGACAGAAAAGTAGAAAAAAGTAAAACAAGAAAGAAAGATAGGCACAAAGAAAAAATTAAGAAAGTTACAAAAAATGAATTTAGTGTATCAAGACAACAGATAAAGTTCTAAACATATACTGTTAAATAAAACAGTCAATGAATGTCTATAATGGTTAATCATGAGCCGTTCGAAACATCGTATTTTGGCTTTAATTTCAGGTGAAAATAAAGACAAAAATTGTCCGACATTTGAATATTTTTTTTATTATGTTGGTTCTAAGCTTTCGGCTCACATGCACCATCTTCACAAAAGTAACAGGAATTATATTATCTTGTGTTGACAAAAAAAATTACTATGCGACGCAGGTCGTCAATTTGTAATGTGGTTCTATGACGTTACACCACGCGAGAGACCGAAATGTTAACAGAACCATGTCTAAATGCAATATAATGTGTTTTGACTGAATTGAAATGTGATTTTATTACGTGTGGGTTGCTTTGATTTAATGTAGATGACCTCTAATATCTGAAGCTTCTTTTTACTGTGCGTACGTGTGAGCATTATTGTGTTAATATTGCCTACATGGTTATGTTTTTCTAAAAATGTTGTTGATCAGAATGTTGGCAGGTAAGTCTATGGAAGAGCGTGGTTGTAGTAAAACCAATATATAAAGATCCCAGAAATTATACTTTATTTAAAAGGAAAAAGAAGAAATTGTCCTCATCTTTATTACCATATCTACGAATTATCGGGCGTTGTTCGCTCTGGCCTTCTTTAGGTGCTTCGAATTTCGAACGGGACCCTTTATTTCGATCACTTGGGTATATAATTCTCATTTTACTCTTAGATGTCAGATATTCATCTCCCTTTAACACAGCTCAGTTCACTAAGTTGGCATAGCACATGGAACGCTAGGAGCCGAAAGTGTTCAAATCCATTGCTGAATAACGATAATTATATATATATGGAGAGAGAGAGAGAGAGAGAGAGAGAGAGAGAGAGAGTAAGAAAGAGAGAGAGAGGGATAAATGAAAATATATGTATACATATATATATATATTAATATATTACTTATTCAGAAATTATAACATGGGTATGTTACAATATCACTACAAAAGTAGCTACTTTGTTTCGACACTTCTTGTGTCTTGTCAAGTGATGTGGTTTATTTTAAACTGAACGGTTAAAAACAAACAAGACCCCTTTAATCAGGGAGACAATCAGAGTAAAGTAACTTCTAATTTGGAGAATATGTGGGCAGACTTAAAAATAATCTTGGTGGGCATTGGTATTAAAATTTGATTAAATTGAGATCAGCATTATTAATTATCTATTATATCTACTTTATTTTTGTTGCGAAATTTAAAACAAAATTTCTTAGCTAAACAATTTAGTCGATCTAGAAAGTTATTAATATATTAATCGAGGAAGAGAAAGAAGGCATACATAAATAAACTTACAAACATCCACACATGGAAAAATAGACGAGTATATTCACAAACAGTGGTGAACAGACACATATACAGATTAATATACCCAGCATATATACATACACAAATTACAAAATTTAGCCTTTATCGACTTGTCATTTTTTACGTGAACTTTTAAACAGAGTAAATTGCTACATATTGGATACAGTCTAAGCGAATTCATAACGTGATCAGCCCTGGATGAATGAGGTCGGGATAGACATAATCATATTTCAATGCATGAACATATAAACAGAATTAAAGGTATACTTACGCAAAAACACAAGCTAAAGTTAAATGCGTATGCATGTGCAAAACATCATACATATATATGCTAAGCTCCATATCGTTCATATGACGTTATGCCTGTGGGGCCCGATTAATATATTAATAACTTTCTAAATCTCCCAAATTTTTATACTAAGAATTTTTTTTTTACTTTCGCAACAAAAATAAAGTAGATATAATAGTTAATTAATAATGCTGATCTCAATTTAATCAAATTTTAATACCAATGCCCACCAAGATTATTTTTAAGTCTGCCCACATATTCTCCAAATTAGAAGTTGCTTTACTCTGATTGATCCATTGTACATACAACAATACCTCCCTGACTAAAGGGGTTTTGCTTATTTTTAACCTTTTAAAACCATTCAATTTAACATAAACCACATCTCTTGACATGACACAAGAAGTGTCGAAACAAAGTAGCTACTTTTGTAGTGTTATAGTAACATATTCATATTATAATTTCTGAATAAATATTATTAGCTTTACTTTGTATTAGGCACTTTTTAAAAAATAGTGCTTCTTTGGACAAGGAATATTATTCCATTCACACTTGGATAGATAGATAGATAGATAGATAGATAGATAGATAGATAGATAGATAGATTTCCAAATGAATAAGGAACGAAGTAAACAATTGCAAAGTCCAAAACATTAATTTCAAACAGTTTTCAATATAAAAATCGACCAAGGAATATTTATTAATAATTATTACTGTAATATAACAATCCCGCCCCACCCGAGGAAAGGCTGATGCAAGCGGGGGTGTTTTCCGGTCGTTGAAAGGAACGGATGTTTGTTTGACCTTATTTTCGGCAGTAGCGGAAATGGCTACAAGAGGCAAACAGAACAGGTGTCTCTGAGAATTACGTGGGCGTGCGTGGGCGAGGCAAAGCCGAAAGTTCCGGTTTGGAGATTATAAAAAGACCTCGGGCACGGATTTCACAGAAGCAGAGACACAGAGGCAGAGAGACAGAGGCAGACGAGAGAGCCAGACCAGACCAGAGTAGCAGTAGAGAGAGAGAGACACAACAGATACGACGACACTCCCGTCAACCCTTGGAAGCGCGCTCTCTCACTCTCTGTTCCCTAGGCTACACGGTTCATTGTCATTAATAAAAATATCACTTGATATATTTTTTATATATACCCGTGTTCATTGTTCGTCGATATAACTGGAACCAGCATTCGCTAGGCGTAACAGACTCACGTTTATTTGGTGCTTAAGTGACTTGCTGTTTTGAAACAACAAAACAGATTGATACGAGGGTTACCACAGTGAGATTGAAAATTCAACGGAATTAAAACTACCGGATAGAAGACGAAAATAGTAAACAACCGGACGACAGCGAGGAAGGAAGAAAAAGAAAAAAAGAAGACGAAAATGCATACTTTTTGCCATTGAGAAAAATGGATTGTTCGGTAGAGAGATAGGGGGTCAGGAATATATGTAGGGAGTAGCGCATAGGTTGACGGGTTGACGGGGGTGTTAAAATTGGCAGGGGTGTTAAAGTTGACAGGGTGTTAAAGTTGACGGGAGGATTGGAGTTGAAATATTTACCTATCTGTAAGTACAAAACATCTGAGTTAATGATTTATTTTTGTTGTTAATATTTTACCATATATGTGAAGTGAGTTTACTGGTATGTTGCTTAATTAATCTGACTTTTATTGAGTAAGTGAGATGTAAAATCATGTAAAGGAAGTTTCTTCTACTCTTTAAAGTGGATAATTGGATTAACTTGTTGATAACAATGTTTTCGTTGGGTTGTGCAGTGTTAGGTTTTTTTTTTGGATTTCTTTTCAATGACTGTACACTACAAAATGATTTACATTTCTATGGTTGTGAGTTATGCTTTTGTGCAGGTTCCCATCAATTCAACATCCTCTGTGAATTTTCATTTATGTGACTTGGGAAATATCTTTTGAAGATATATTAATTTCTGAAAACTAGTAAATACCTTGGAACAGGTAGATATGGAAAGATTTAGTGAAGGATATGAACAATTCCCGAAGAAGTTGACGATAGGAGTCATTGCTGGCGTGGTCGGCGTAATAATAATCCTGGGAATAATAGCCAGGAAGCGGATTTTTAAGTGTAAAAGAAGCAACAGTGCTTCGGAAAAGGAAATTGAGTTATCCGTTGTGAATAGTACTCCGGGGTCAACTCAAATGTCTCTGCGTTAAACAGAGAGATGTCAACAAATCAGATATGCTTGGTTTCGAATCCAGAGGAAGTAGTTCAGGGAATGGAAAGCATTGTACAAACTAAGGAACTACGAGTCACGGGTCCATTGTTTTAGGCTAAATTAATATAGATGAAACCTCTAATCCTCCACAAGTAAATTGCATGCGGATTAACGTTGGAATCAGGGTAATTTTCTTCATTTTCTATTGAACATTTCTCGGTCAGACTATGAATGATATGTACGGCAGATAATGACCATTTTTTCTGTGTTCAAACATAGTATGTTTGAAATTAAATTAAATTAAATGAGGTTACATGTGTAACAATAAACTCGAGCAGAAGCACGCATGGTGTTGGTCAAAGGTCATTTACTCGATGTTAGTTTGGAAACTGGGGCGCGATTACCGCCTATAATCACGTGGTTATACATCGGGGTGTCTACGCTTATGGACAGAGTCGAGAAAGAAAATGAACATTTTTAAGAACTTTGCCCAATTCTGTGAAAATGGATATTAAAAAAAAAAAAGAAAAAAAAAAGAGGAGGAAAAAAGAAAGAAAGAAAAAAAAGAACAATGAAACATCGAGCTGGTAGAACAATTTTCAAGATGGATACGAACATTGTTGGGTTGCCGATGTAGGCTCCCCTATTTTTTTTTTTTGTTGTTTTGTTTGTTTCGACACATGTTTTATACAATTGTCGGGCTTGTGTGGCATGGGGAGGAGAGTGAGGGTGTTGCGCTTAAAATTTTCTTAAGTGAACATTTTGGAAAATGGGTGGGCGAGGAATGTAATATAACAATCCCGCCCCACCCGAGGAAAGGCTGATGCAAGCGGGGGTGTTTTCCGGTCGTTGAAAGGAACGGATGTTTGTTTGACCTTATTTCCGGCAGTAGCGGAAATGGCTACAAGAGGCAAACAGAACAGGTGTCTCTGAGAATTACGTGGGCGTGCGTGGGCGAGGCAAAGCCGAAAGTTCCGGTTTGGAGATTATAAAAAGACCTCGGGGCACGGATTTCACCAGTCGGGCAGAGGAGACGAGACAGAGGCAGACCAGAGGAGCAACAGATACGACCCCCCCCCGTCAACCCTTGGAAGCGCGCTCTCACTCTCTGTTCACTAGGCTACACGGTCCATCGTTCATTAATAAAAATATAACTCATATTTTTATATACACCCGTGTTTGTTGTATATTGCTATATAACATTACTTTAGAACATAGAAAAACTACAAAATACCACAAAATTGTACATTTTGTTTCGACATTGAAAGAACAATGTCTCATCAGGTAGTTAATAATGATGGTAATAAAAGTTTTATATATAAAATAAATTAAAAACACGAATTACTTTTATTTATAGAAACTTTTTGCATGAGGTAAAAAGATATTACAAAAGAGGGGAATAAAGAAAGAGGGTAGAAAAACCGAGAAAATAATATGAGAAATCAAGAAAATGAAAAGAAAGAGAAAAGAAAAAGATACAGAGGAAATAGAAAGTAAAGAGGAAAATAAGTGAGAAAGTATTGAGAGGAAAGATCCAGTGAAAACGGCTGGGAGAGAGAAATTTTAAATTTTGGCTGGAAGTGAATCAAAGACAGATATTGATCTCTGGTACATGATGTCTTTGTTCAAACTGTTTTGGAATTTATTTTTAAAGAATTATAATTCTATAAAGGAAAATGAAAAAAGGAAAGGAAAGATACAAATGAGGTAGAAAGTGAAGAGGAAAATAAAGAAAAAAGTGAGAAAGTGTACAGAGGAATGAAAGAGTAGAGACAATAGAAACTACAAAGAAAAACATTGAAGTTTTGGCTGGAAGGGAATTGCAGACAGATACAGACATTGGTTACATTCTTTCAAGCTAAATCCTTTAATATTTTTTTAAAAAGATGAAGAAATCACAAATACAAACAGAGAAATTATTCATAAAACGTAAATTAGAGGAAATTTAAAAACATAAAACGAAGATATATATTCATTAGAACTAATACAATAAATTGGAGAAATAAAATAAAAGAAATTAAAATTTATGGCCTTAAATAGATGACAATTTGTCATAGAAAATAAAGATAAAATAACATAAGAAGAGAGATCATATAGTTAAAGCAAATTATCTAGATAGCAAAGTTAATACTGTAAACATTTTACAGTTACTATAGTTCCATATCTTAGATTTTGTAATCCTAGCAGGACTGTAAGTTTAATTCTTTGATACGTTTACAATTTACTGCATTTGCATGCATTTGATTTAGTAATATATCACTTTTCATGTACTTAACAATTTTCATTTTTCTTTTACAGTCAAACGAAATATGGTTCATTCACCGATCTAGATATTCTATCTTTTTTGAGAATTTTCCATTTAACTTTAGATGTTTTATTCTCTTCTTGTAACTTCCAAAAATATTTAGAAAGGGATGTCATATTTTTATCCTTATTAGTAAAAGACGGAGATGTTTGTAGAAACGCTTTTTAAAATGGTTCACTGTATTACCAATATAAACTATAGTAACTTTAGAATTTTCTACTGGTGAGATAGAGCACATGTAGACAATGGATTTAGTTAAAAATTTGTTAGATAAGGGGCATTAGTTAGAGTTTCTACAATTATGTAAGTGGGGCAAATTAAAATGAGTAGTAGAATTACTATTTTAGTTGTTATATAATTTCAATATTTTATTGTTATGTATTTTAATTATTTTTTAAGTTATTAGAGTAACTATAATTTCATTTTTTCTAAATTATTAGAGCAACTATAACTATTGAAATTTGTGCTTAAAAGGTTATTTTTAGGAAAATATTTATCAAACAATTTCAGAAAATTATATCTCAGTTTAATATTAACTAATTGATTAAATGGAGTATTATAACGAATAATTTTTCTGTTTCTGTTTTTCTTTCTGGAACAACTATATTTTTCTACAAAACTAATTTCAGAAGATCGAAACCGACTATCCCTAAGAACTTCGACCGAAATCGTTCAATGTTTTTCGAATATTTCGTTGCTAGAAGAGTGTATGTTTTTGCGATATTCACCGATGATGGAATATATTTGATAACCGATGGTGGATGATTAAAGTCAGGGATGAAATAAATTGGGTTAGCATTATTTTTCATGTAAGATTGAACATTATTAGAAACTAAGTCTAACTTTATGTCTGAAAAGTCAACTTGTTTTGTATTAGAATTATTAACGACGCTAAGACAAAAAGAATTAAAAACTCTTTGGATTAATTTTCTAATCTTGTCAACCTAACCTCCAGTAGATTTATTTACTGTCATAGTATTATATATCTATATATATATATATATATATATATATATACTCATACATATATATATGCATACATATATATATATATATATATATATATATATATATATAATCAAAGTTAATGATGTATAAAATATCTACGGAATATTTATTGTATGAATTAGTTTTTATATAGTCGAGTGACAGGCATGACCTCAAAATAAATTGCTGTCTACCAACATCAATATGCATAAATCCACAGATTCGAAGTAGATCATCTTTTGCCTAGATTCGTATCATATATATATATATATATATATATATATATATATCTCATATATATATATATCTCATATATATATATATATATATATATATATATATATATATCTCATATATATATATATATCATATATATATATATATATATATATATATATAATTCGTTCATATCATTGTGCGTATTCGCTGCCTGATTTTCGGATTCGCAGCTTACAACGACGACTTTGTTGGGTTCAACATTCGCTTGTGTCATCTCGAGACTTAAGTCTGATCACAGAGTAGCTGATCTCTTTGCATTATCTGTGTATCTTGAGCGCTGATTCGACGTGACCTCGGGATCAGCACTGAGCCGGATCGAAATGACACTACACAAAGAACCTTCTATTCAACGTATCAGTCAGTGAGGAAAAAGCAGAAATGATAAAAGATCAATCGGCTGGACGAGTGACAGGGAAATACACGAAGATCACGCAACTCATATACGTAAGAAGTAAGTAAAAGAAAGCTGATATTAAAGCTAGTAGTTAAGAAGACAAATAACGGACACAAATTAAAACTCGAAATTACAATTGAAATAGATATTGAAATTTTATCTACTAGTACTAACAAAAGTTAAACATTTTTATGTTACTCAATAGCAAAAAGAAAGAAAACAATAACATTTACATATGAAAACTGGGCCTTAACTTGAAAATGCCACTTCGATTCTATTTAGATACGTATTCCGTCTCCTCGAATAAGGATTTAACTTTTTCCTGCTTTCTTAGATTTCCATAGCAGATACGTCGCCGTTATGGAAAAAAATCACAAAAGTATATGACGTCACAATATACTTTTTTTCCCAGTTACATATATTTCATTATTGTTGTTGACTTTACCTCTTATCCAAGTATTTAATTTCTTCTTTGCTGATCGCTTATTATTTATTGCATAAAGAATGCAATTTTGGCGCAAAGCTAAAAGCAAAGAGTTTGGACGTCACTAACTTGGGTTTTTTTTTCATTTTTTTTCTTATAATCATTTTACCACAAGCAAGGCAGGACTGCCACGATTGCGCAGGAGTTTACAGTGAGCGAACTAATATGGTACAGGGGATGTCGAAGAAAGGATAAAAGATGGATGGAAATCAAGTAGATAGAATATGGTAATTGATGTGCATTTAAACTTTTGGGGGTTGTAGATATCAGGGAAGCAAGCAAACGTTAGGCAGGTCCCCAAACTAACATAAATCTAGCTAATCTGATTTGCGACCCATTATTTTATTCATTAAGATTTACTCAAACACCACAAACATTCATTCATTTCTTTGCGTTCGACATTATTTTTAATCATTTCACCTCAAGAAAGGCGAGACAACCACTAGTGCGCATGGTGTTATTGTGAGAGAAAAGACTGGATTGAACAAATGATAAAAGATAAACGTAATTCAAGAAGATAGAAGATGGTAACTGAAGTTACATTTGAATTTTTGGAGATTGTTGCTATCAGGGAAGTAAGTGAAAGGTTGAGAAAAGAAACTGTTCGTGTAGAAGTGGCGATTAGATTCGACTAATTAAAAAGTAAAAGGGTGGGACCTAGATGCCGATCTAGTAGCACGTTTAATTTCACCACATTACTGCATACTGAAAGGAGGTCGTACTTTTGTTATTAATTCTTTTAAATATATAAAAATACTTACTTGTTACTTTTTTCTTTTTTGTTACTTTTTTCTTTTTTTCATATAAAAATATATTGCCTGAGATGAAAGTGGGGAGGATGAACCCAAAAATGGAAATAAAATGCAGTAAAATTTCAAACTAAAAATAAGATATGTTAGTAAGACTCATCCATCCTACTGAAAAAATTAAGATTAGCCGTTCTTTTCTGCCGATAGACAAAATCAAGCAGCTCACTCACTAAAGCTGAGGGAAGGGAAAATACATAGTGGAGACTGAATATCAATAGCCGACCCACTCAAGATAAAAAGAGAGAATAAAATACTGACTGGGGAGGTTGGAAACCTTGACATGAACCATAACGAAAATGAATGCAAGGATCAGACCGCAAACAACAAATTTTCGCATTAAAATGATATAATATAAATTAACAAAGAGGGGAGGAGTCTAACAGGAATCCACGCCGTTCTGTCAAAAAGGGTATTAAAAAGAAAATCAAAGCCAGCTCGTGTTCTCGTAAACCAGGATCGCTTCCTTTACAACGATGTCGTTAATGACTACATTCACTGCTATCTTGCCGGTTCAAGATTAGATACTTCCAGTTTCACCAAAATCTGTTCCCGTCATCCATTCTCTATCATCGTTTTGCTTTGCAAGTGTCTATTGAATGTGAAAGAAAATCAGAGTAAAAGAAAGTGTTAATGGTGTGAATTTGTTTAAGGTGAACCTCAACTCATCAGGAAGTTACCCACACACTTGATTTCATGACCTTCTGTGGCACATATTGAATGAAATATGAAGAATCCAGTTATGAAACTGCAACGGTCTGCCGCTGATACTGTTATAATTTCAACTTACGCCTTCTGTAGCATGTCTGTCATGAGTAGCCCTCTTCATCGGCTTGTTCCTCCGTTGAAATCTTTGAGGTTGGTCCTCCTTAGCATGGTTCTTCGTCTTAAAACTTGAAATAAGAGTGGCGTCGCCAGAGGTTAAGAACTCAAGACGGCATCGTTTTCAAAGTGACTAGATTTCTCAATCATTGGCCCAGCCGAGAGCCATCGTTTCTCGACTGACATTCTGGCACATCTTCCCAATGATTTCAAGAATTTTAATAACAGCAACTCAATGTCGATCCTTTTATTTAATCCAGCGGATAGATTCTAACCAATTAGGATGTATTTATTTATTTATTGCGTGTCTCGTCAGTCAGAGGAACGGAATTCGTATTGTTCTTAATCGTTACTCGTAGCAGTCCTTCGTAATGGTGGTTATCGTTTTTAGCCAATGAAAAACCAATTCATTGAAACCATATTAAATGATATATTCAAAATAAAACTAATTCATTAAAACCATATTAAATGATATATTCAAAATCCGTTTAAGTGGCTAAGACATGTTCCATATGACATATATGAATGGAATATATATATATATATATATATATATATATATATATATATATATATAAAGAAGCAGCTTGATGGTAAAATCCCGAAGGAGATCCTATTAAGGGCTCAGTATAATTGAATTATTTATTTACTGAGCCAATATCTGTGTTACATATAAATTTTAAAAAATTAAACAAGATCATATAGCAATTTCAGCGATTGAAGTTCGTTTCATCGACGATCTTAGATGTTATGGGAAATATAATTTTTGTTTGAGTGTGCGTGTGTGGATAAATACAACGGAAGTAATAATAGAGGAAAGAAACAGAAATGAAGAACGAAAGGAAGGAGAGGAAGAAAGAAAAAAGGAGAAAGAAAAATGAAGAAAAAAGTGTGTCAGATTGGCAGACAGAAAGAAAAGAAAGCTGGCAAAAGAGTTGGGGGATACGAGTTAGTTACATTAATAAAGATAAAAACGTATATAGAAAAGAAAGATGACGCCCTTCGTCCAGTTTTGTCGAATAATTCTAAATTTTTTTCCGTTTCTAATTAAAGGTAAAGACTAAAAACGGTTAACATAATATTATTATTATTATTAATTATAATGTAAATTATAAAAAAAAGAAGAAACAACTATCTAAAGAAAATTAAATTTTTGATTATATTTAGTGGGTTTATATCTAAATCTAAAATTTAAAATTTAAACATTTCTTTCAACCACGCACCGAAAAACAAATCATACTAAGTATAAGTAATTTTTTTATAGAAATCGTTGAGAAAACCAGATTTGTTACTTTTTTATCATCTATGAGATGGAAGTTGTAGTCAAACATAAGAAAAAAAACTACGAATTTAGGTACCTCTACTCAGTTGCCAAAAAAAACAGCATATCATGATGTTAAAAGGGCTCAAAATTAATAAAATCAAAGTTTTATCATCAAAATGTTCAATCTGTTATTAAGAGAAAAGATTAAATTTTGTTGTTATTATTTTTTTAAAAATTTGAATCCTTTCTAACACGTTCGAAATTTTAATTAAAATTACATTTTTTGTTTTCCGTCAGCGATTCACGCTATGTTTACGTAAGGTGACTATTAAAAAAATAGAGTCGGACGAGTATGATTTGGGGTCGCGTAAATTTTCCCTTGCTCTCGACCGCCAGTTGAGTGATTTTTTTTTCAAATTTCAAAGGCTATATATATACATAATAAGGAACGAAGAAAAATTGACAACATCCAAAACATTAATTTAAAAGTGCTCGATATATAATATACAGCTGTGAATATTTATTATAAATTATAGTTTAGAACATGCACAAATTTTTATCCACTAAAAAGTGTACATTTTGTTTCGACATTGAAATTACAATGTCTCAGGTGGTGTGGAAAGGAATGGAAAGCCTCTTTTCAAAATTCTAACGGACAATTTACACAACTTATTCCTATGTCACTAACCCCCACCAACATCCCACACACAACTCGCCAAATATAAGAAAAGAGGCTTTCCATTCCTTACCAAGAGGCTTAGAACGTTTCGTCTGTGGGATAAATAAGGGTTGCAGATGGAGAATAAGTTTTTACGCACGAGGTTTTGCTCCAAGGTTAGTATTTTGCATTTTAATATATGTCTTTCTATGAGTTCTTGAAAAAGCAGCGGATCTTGAAAGCAGTTGAAAGTAATTTTCTTCGGAAAGCACCAATGTTTCTCTCATGAGCCTCCAGAGTTTTGTACAGAGTCATCATGATACTTGGAAAAATTATTCGGACGATTTTTAAAATAATATATAAAATATTTTTTTCCGTTTGTTATTCCTTTCATTAATATATATACACAATCCGCCAAAAAAAAAGTGTATGTACGCATCAAAAGAGGAAAAACCTCTCTTTTATAATTTTATCAAATTGTGATAAAACTGTTTACGACATTTTCCTGATTTCATACCTGGAGATTTTTACCTAACGGAGGTCCTAAAGAATGTTTCACAAAACTGAACACACTGGCGGCCTCTTAACAAGGAATTAAAATGCATTTGCAACAATCTCACTGGACACTTTGGACAATTTTGCTCAAGTAGTAGTTGGCCGTAATAATGTCGCGAATCTATAGGCCATCATTTTGAACATTGAATGTTGAATTCAAATTATCTTGTATTAATCTTGTGATATCTGAAGAAATTTGGTACTACAATAGCTATAAAAGATTTTTCTTTCCTGAAATATGTCTACATTTTGGGTCAGATTATATATATATATATATATATATTGTAACTAAGTTGTTGAACTCGTAGGTTTATTTACCTTTTTGTTCATGCATTTACTTTTCTAAATCTTACGAATAAAATTTCTGGGGCAGAGTGACCGGCCACTAATCTCAGTTTCAAAATTTTACACTATTGCCAGGGGACCGGCAGCTGTTGGGCGAAAATATGAAACTTTATTCACCCTGGTAAGCCTCAGATGAAAAATATGATAGGCGCGTGCATATCATGCAAACACCAGCGAAACTTACCTGGAGTGGGGAAAAGCGCCCGTCTTGTCAAGATCAAAAACATTACTAAAACAAAATTGTACGCCCCTAAAGAAAACAAACAAAAATAAGCATATAAACAGATATACTTAGTCGGTGCGACAAATAAGTGGTCAATGCAACACGGAACAATGATGACATGTTGTAGGGAGCCCAGAGCTTTCAAATAAAAGATTGTTCAACAGAACCTGGCCCCATCAGTTGTAGAGTTTTCTAATATTAATAGAAATAAGGAACACTCAACTCTGCAGTGAACGCACATTCGAAAGAAAAGTGTTAAATATATTGATTATATAAAACAACAATTCCGGAAAGTCGAAAACGTTAATAAAAATTGTGTAGACAAATCTTGTCGATGTTATATATATATATATATATATATGTGTGTGTGTGTGTGTGTGTGTGTGTGTGTGTATATACACACACACACACACACACACACACACATATATATATATATATATATATATATATATATATAATCATTCATTCTCTGAAAACTCCTGACGAATGGACTGAACGTTTACAAAAGTTTTCGTCTACGATACTCTGGAGTTGTGGCACAGAATGTAACATCAATCAGCTAAGTGACAAATTTTATTTTTATTAAACTTAGAGCCATCGTAGTATATTTAATAGAGTTTGGAGATTTTGAAGAGCGTAAAACCAACTCGTAAGTGATGATTTACCAAGGTCAATCCAGATTTCTCGATGGTAGCACCTGTTAGGGTTCCAGCTATTAATAAATAGTGAAACCCTAAGGAAAAATCAACAGTACGTTATTTATAATAAAATGAGCAACAAGACATTTTATAGCAAAATAATAATCAATACAACACACACACACACACACACACACACACACACACACACACACATCTAAAGATACATTTTATAATAAAAAATAATATAAAAAATACCAACAATACATTTTATGATTTATAAAATATATATATAAAAACATATATTTATCCTGAAAATATAGATTTATGTACAAAATATTTAAATTTCGGTATTAAGTAACCCATAGAGATTGATATACCACGAAACAAAATCAACCAACCAATGTATTTGACAACTTTCTCTTGTGACGCGAAAAGCTTCATTGAATGAATAACGAAAGACAATTTGTACGTTTTTGATTCTTTCACTTGTGACCTTTTATGAGGACTAAGAATGTGTGGAAAAGTATAGAAAATCCAGTGTAGAAAGTCCGGAGTACATTTGGCTATAAATTCGTTTGGAGAGGGTTCATGTTCTTGTCCATGTCGTATATCAGTCAGTTAAGTGCTATAGAACCCAACCTGTCCTGCTGTTCACTTCTTTTATCCAGATCAGTCCGTTAAGTGCTGTACGTGATACAGGCTTGAGTGATCATGTCTCTTTCGATCTATGACTGACGATTTTCCAGCGGTAGGTTGCCATTCTGGAGGGAGAAGAGATGAACTGATACCTTTCCCGAGGGTATTTCTGCGTAAGTGAATGAAACCAATTCGACTGGAATTCGAACCCGTCTTTCCGAGTTCTCATTCCGAGATTATATCCATTCCTCCACAACTTACACGTAGTAGAAATTCCATGATATTGTTCCCTCAGAATCCACCCAATATTTTTCGGCTGGTTTCAAATCAGGTAATGTTAAATGTAGGCTTTTTTAAAAAAATGCTTTCCTTATCTTTAAAGATCTATCGCAATTAGATATATATTTTTAAATTTTATCTATATAAATAAAATTGCTTTTTATGGAAATGTGTTGGCTATTAGGAATTAAGTGCTTCCTTATCGAACTAAGACCACTCAATTGTTTAGCTAGACGTTTACTTAAGGAGACTGTTGCATTTTTGAAACATATATAAATAAGGGATTACGACTGTGATATACAATATATATATATATATATATATATATATATATATATATATATATATAAATGTGTGAGTGCGTATGTGCGTATATATACCGAATATGTGTCGAATGTAGATTTATAATTTCTTTAAATGTATACTCGTGTCACTATAATTGGATTCTCTCTTTCGCATCTAATAATACCACCAGTGAAATCATTTCTGTTGGGCGGGATAGCATACACTGAATGAAAAAGACCTGTGCCCTAGAAAAGCGCTTGATAAGAAAGATCTGCTCTCATTTGCGAGATATTGTCACGAAACCTAATACTTTTCAAATAACCTTGTGCCGTCAAAAATGTAATACCGCCCTTTTCTTCAATTCTTGTTCCCAGACTATCATCAACACTAAAAACTTTCTCCTACCCCGACTCGCATGTCTGTTCATGAGGTCGCACACCAGAAGTGATCCTTATTTGCATAAATGCTTCAATGCTTCTTTAAGAAACAGAAGCCAAGGCTACTTATTATGGAGCTGGTAGTCGCGTCCACACTGGATCTTACTTGTTTTTATTACTGTAATAATTAGTAATGAATGGCTCCTGAAATGATGTGATTCTATTGCTACCGAACTTCACCCTTTTTTTTACCATTCTTGTGTGTATTCGTATTGGAAATATTTCCCATTAATTTATCGAGTTTGATTCTGGCGCGCATTTTCCCCTCTTCTTTTTCTGATTTTGTTTTTATTCAACAGAACATAGTCAAAAGAACAGGTAACCCAGTGAGGATCGAACTCGTTTCTATATTATACTGACTGATTTGCTTTACATCAGTCATCGGCCAGACACTCTCCAAAATTTTCGTGTTGATTTTAGGTGGTGGTGGGGGGAGGCTTTCTTTTGTAATTTTCGTCAGTTATATTTATATTTCTGTTTTTTATTCATGTGTTTTTTCTTTGTTTCGCTTTATTTCATTTCTGTCTTTTGTTTGTTGTATTAATAGTTTCTTCATTTTTTTTCGTCTTCATTCAAAATTTAGACCTTGAAAATTGCTTTTAATATAGTTTTCCAATTCTTACTTTTGGTGGTTGAATGTCTAATGGGAATTTATTCTATTATAGAATCATAATTTGATCCCACTTTTTATCAGGTATCGTCACATTTTTATTTATTTATTTATTTATTTATTTATGTAAATGCGCCTTCCATTTCATACCTACTCTCTTTTTGAAAAAGTCACTTCTTTCTTGTCATTCAATTGCCTTTCTGAAATCGATCTTTCATTTTTCTTCTTTCTTTTTCTTTCTTAAACTGGTGTCTTATTTTTAGTCTTTGTTTGGTTTGTTTCGTTGTTATTTTTCTTTATTCGGTTTTCTTCTCCCTTTCTTTTATTCTTTCTACCTGTTCTTTTCTTCTATCATCATTTTATTTTCTCTTTCATTCCTGAATTTCAGGACACACTTTTAAAAATTTGTTACGTCATTCGTGTTTATCTTCTCTTTTAACTGATAATTCTTTTTCTTTTTCCTTTTCTTTTCTTGAAATGCCACGATTTCTCTTTTCTGTTAACTTCATTTCGTTTTCCTTGAATTTTTTTCTCAACAGTTTTCTTTAACTTCCTCGAGGGAACATAACTTCCTTCAGTTCCCGCCCGTCATTTGCATTTTTAACAATTTATATAAAAACATTCTCACTCTCTCTCTTACTGAAGCACACACGCATATTTCAGTGATATAGCCGTTTTTTTTATTCGACTGTCTTCTCTAACAAAATTGCTTTTTCAATTGCAAACCTCAGCCTTTCCAGAAACGCTTCCTAACGATAATCTTATCAGCCATGTATCATTCTTTTAATCGACGTTCTTCCTGTTTTACGAGCTGCGTCTCGTTTCCCGCCCAGTTCGGTTACCTTTTTCGCCTTCACGATCCCATGCTATCTGTACATCCCATATCTCACCTTTCTCCATTCTTGAAACTCCTCGTAATGATACCCGCGCCCTTTTTCTCAATACTGACTGGGAGCCCCCATGCACTCACTCGTAGTTACACTGAGTAATTATGGCGGGCCCGATGAGTATAAGGTACAAACAAATCAAGAGAACTCATCCTAAATCCGCCACATGCGAAACCGAATTAACGCAAAAAGGAATAAAAAGAGGCGTTTTTTATTTCTCTGCCTGCAAATGTCCTGACTCATAAATGTGTTTATATGATCATATTCTCTTAACCACATACATATATGACTGTACCTTTTATTATTTCTTTTCTCCCTAAGCAAGGCAATAAAGTCACTAAGAAGGGGTTACTGTCAGTAAGAAAAAAAAAGGAAAAAATATTATTAATGTGAGAGAACAATAAATGTACAGGAATTAGGAATGGAGTAGATAACACTGTTCAACACGAGAAACATAACACATTTTTAGCTAATTTGATGGAGGCTGATTCCAAAAATGATCTGATATCTTCTTGGTTAGCTCCCGTTTTTGCTGCACTGAAATTGTTCATTTTTGAGAAAAGATCAATTTACGATCTTGGCTGATCATCTACTTAATAAAAGTCTTAGAAACCCATCAATTTTCAGGTAGGCCGAGCAATTTATCTCAGCCACCTGAAATAAACTATATATAAGAAAAAAGTGTTTTTGAGTAAAAAAAAAAATAACTATCAATTTTTTTCTAATTTATTGCCAAAATTCAAATTAATTGATAAACTTTATCAGTAATACACTTTATCAGTAATAGACTACTTCTATGTGCTCTGTCCCTTCAAGACGTAGCCGATCATGATTTTCCACGTCTCCCTATCTCTGGTGGCTCTTAGCACGCCTTTTCCAGTTACACCATGCAACCGTCGTTCCATCATCTACCTGATTAGGTCCTTCAAATAAGTTATCCGTTGCTTTTCCCTGTCTCTTTTTCCCTCTATCTGGCCTGTTAGTATCAGGTTATCCAAGCCCTCCTTCCTAATTGCATGTCCCAGGAACTTCAGCTGTCTCTTCCTGATTCTCAGTATTAATTTTCTTTTTGTTTCCATCATTTCTAGGAGATCATCATTGCTCACATGCTCAATCCATGATACTCGCAGCATCCATCTGTAGAACCACATTTCAGTTACTTCAAGTTTTTCCTTCATCTTTGATGATATTGTCCAGCATTTACTGCCATATTGAAGAACTGACAATACATAGCAATCCAGTACTCTCTTCCTTGTTTCTAGCAAAATTGTCCTGTTTCTTAATACTTTACTCAACTTTTGGAATGCTTCTTTCGCCATGCCAATTCGCCTTCAGATCTCTGTGTCGCACTTTCCGTCTTCTGTTATAACACTTCCCAGGTATTTAGATTTTTGTACATGCTTGATTCTAGTATCCCCGACTTGCATTTGGTATATTGGGCTGCTCTTTTTACTGATGACGATGCATTCGGTTTTCTTGCAGTTTATTTGTAGTCCTTTCTTATCACTCTCTTCAGCTACCTTCTGGAGAAGGTCTTGGAGTTTCCTTTTTGTGTCTGCTATCAGCACTGTATCATCTGCGTACCTTAGGTTATTTAAATTGTGGCCTCTAGTGATAAATCCAAGCATAACTTTTTGGGTCCTCAAATTATTCTCGCTATACAAGTTGAACAAATCCGGTGAAAAGACACATCCTTGCCTTACGCCCCTTTCTAACTATGTGTATCTGCTGAATTCATTATCTGTCCGTATACAAGCGGTTTGCTGCCAGTAAAGATTCCTGATTACTCTTAAGTCTTTCCTAAATATGTCAAGGCTGCCGAGCATTTTCATCAATTCTTTGTGGCGTATAAGTCCTTCTTCATTTGTATTGCCCTTTCAGAGAGCATCCTAATCGTAAATATGGCATCCCTTGTTCCAGTGTCTTGACGAAACTGCACTGTTCTTGTCCTATCGCTGGCCTAATTCTGCTTCTCGCTGTATTCATCAGGATTCGGATGATCAGTTTTGTTATATGGCTCATTAAACTGATAGTTCTGTGTAGTTCGCACTCCTTTGTCCTGGCTTCTTAGGTAGTGCTATGAAGATTGACTTGCTGACGTCATCCTCTTTAGCCTGTCTGCATTTTCTTCTTATTTCCTTGTGTAGTTCCCTGTACTCCATTAAATATCTTGATATCATTTTCTGCCTCCTTGACATCATGTCCGGAATCTCTTCAGTCAACCACTTGTTTTTTGTTTTTTTTTCTGCACCTAATTTCCTTTGGGGCAATGTTGTTTGCTGATGTCACTATTGCTTCCTTTAGCGAGTCCCATTTAGAGTGTCCTTTTCCAATTTGTTCTTCGTATTGGATTTTCACGCTGTTAGTATATTCTTTCTGTAGGTTGAGGTTATTCATGAGTGTGTTGTATGTCAGTTTTGTTGCTACACTAGGCTTCTTCAATCTCCGGAGTTTCACCTTTAATTTGCAGAAGACCTGGACATGGTCGCTTCCACAGTCAGCGCCTGGATAGGCTTTGCTTTGAACTACTGCATTTCTGAATCTCCTGTTTATGGTTATGTAATACACTAATATGATTATTAAGGTTAATTTTTACATAGCTATCTAGATAAATTTCCGGATAATTGGGGCAATGTGAGTGATGAGAAATAAGAATGATCCCATCAGGATATCAAAACAAAGTGCGTTACCAGAGCTGATGAAACAAACGAATATTGGTTGACTACTGCTGGTGTATCAAAAGGGACTTAAATAACATTGAACATTACAGGCAATCAAGAAAGAGAAAATTTTTACCGTAAGTTCACGAAGGTTTTATTTCTGTTGTTAGTTTATTAAATGATTTTTATTAAAATATTTGTTGGTATTGCTTTATTCAATCGTATTATTTTTAAAAACTTGGCGTCTGATAATATTTCTCAATAAACAGACCAATATTTGTTTGTTTAAATATTTGTTGGTTTCTGGTGGCGTTAAAATTAACGTATTCATAAAATGATATTTTTTTTAGAAATTCCTGGGGAGAACCTACACATCTGTTAAAGGCGCATGAACTGGTCTCCGATTTTGAAACGAATTCATAAACTTTTTCATGAATTTTATATTAATGATCTACTTATGATTATGATGCGATCCATTGTGGGCAGCTGTACTGATGATATAACCTATCGTCAGTGGTCAGGAATTAAGGTAGAAATGATAGTTCTTATGAGACAAATTCTTGACAGGAACCCCATATCAAAATCTGACTAAAATAATAATAATAATAATAATAATAATAATAATAATAATAATAAGAAGAAGAAGAAGAAGAAGAAGAAGAAGAAATTGAAATTCCTTTTTTCTTACCCTGGGAACATTTAAATATCACTCATATATGTTTAATGACGATAAATTGTTACAGTGAAAAAACACTGAAAATACAGTCAGTTATAAATGGTTTGCTGTTAGTCTAGTTTTACTACAAGCAATACTGACATAACAGTCAGAAAAAAATTGACGATATAAGAACATTCGCTGGGCCATTTAATATGGAGTAGGATTTATAGGAGAATCATAATTAATCAATAGAGTTTATAAATACTTGTGTTAATAGGTAGGTAGTAATTGTATTCATAATGAAATCCATAGTTAAACACTTGAGTCTAACCTATGAATACCTGAGTATATAAGTATAGATTGTATCCATACTTGAGTAAATAAGTAGACAGGTTTTATTCATTTTGGTGTCAATAGATAGATAGATAGATAGATATAGGATGTGTCCATATTTGAGTCAATAGGTTGGCAAAGATTGTGTTTATACTTGAGTCATTAAGTAGTCACAAATTGTATTATACTTGGGTTATTAGATAGAATTAGGTTGTGATTATAGTTAAGTTAATAGGTAAACAAACATTCTTGTTATTTAAACTATTTACATTGTCCGGGCTGTTGTTGTCATCTTTGTTGCCATATTCAGGACGTTTCGGCCGTTCTACGCTCCGACCTTCTTCAGATGATTGGAGTTTCTAACTGAACCCTTTATTTCGTTCACGGGTGTAAATTGATCTAATTCTACGAGTCATGAGTCTTCCAGATGTCTCAGTATTAATTATCTCCCTTTAACTCAACTCTCGAAGCTTTTTCTTCACCCACGATGTAGCCATATATTGAACTCATAATTCTTTGCATCATGTCCTCTGGATCCAATCAATGCTTTTATTCACTTGGCCATGTGTCTATGCTGCGAACGAAATAATGGTTTAATTCGAACTTCTAATCACTTAAAAATGTGGGAGCATACAACAGCCAAAACGCCGTGAATATGGCAACAAAGATGAGGATAACAGTCCGAACAATGGAAATAGTGTAAATAATTACAATACTTCATCCCAGAAATATAGACAAATATATTGGCTAAAATCTTCCAAGATCTCAGATTCCTTACAGCGACCCTCGCATTCCGAATGTCAATCAGTTATATCTAACACCGTCATTACGTAGATGAGTGACCGATTGAGAATACTAGGTCTGTTAGCTTGGATGTGTGGGTGGTGTAATGGATAATGGCTCGAAATTATTAAACACCGGTTCACGTTAAAACACCGGTTTATGTACGGTCACCGAAGATAACCAACGACGAGTCTGGGTAGTACCTGGATGGGTGACTGATTAAGAATACCAGGTGATGTAAGCTGGGGTGGGTGAGTGGTGTAATGGATAATGGCTCGAAATTATTAATCAGAGAGCCGAGTGCCACTTCCAGTTGGGTCTGTTATATTCACTTACGAAAAACTATCCTTGGGATAGGTAGAAATTAATTTATTCTCCCCCTTGTATTACTAAGTTATCTCCCCACTCAAAAAACTCTTACAATCTGAACTTTTTCTGTTTTTAAATAACCTGAAAATGGTTGATAAACAAATCAGTAAACCAATCCAAAATAGTATAAAACTGCATTGCAAATAAAAAAATCATAAAGATACGCATGACGAGGCAATAATAAAATCTTTGTGGATAGAAAAGCGATAATGTCAGTAACTTCAAAAATCCATGCTGACTTTTCATTGTTAATATAAAATGACCGCAACTTGATACTGGCGTTTATTCTCGTGCTGATTTCTGGTGTGTTCAAGATTGAATACTTGCATCGTTCAGTTGCAAGCCGGACTTTAAATGTTGATAGTTTGATCACAAATGAAGGCGTTAAAGAAGAAGGATGAAAAATTACCCATTACCGATATTATGTTCTATGAATTTTGGAAAAAATAAGCGTCGGAACTGCAGAAAAAATTATTCAGAAAGTTATTTTGGATCGTGCTCCAGGTCTTTTGTCAAGAAATGGTTGGGCAGATTTAGCCAGGGTAATTTTTAACCTAAACGATCAACCACCCCCGGTCAACAATCCGACGTTGATGAAGACGCTCTGATATTCATTGTGGAAAAAAAAACAACGGTTTCAAATGAAGATATTGCTAAGAATCTGAAAATTTACATCGGAAATCTCTTTTGCCATTTAAGAGACTTTTATTCAAGAAAAAGGTCGATTTTGACAAATCGAAAAGGTGTTATTTTCCATCATAACAACACAAGAGAGCGTGTTGCAAAACACAGCTTGTTGGAGTATAAAAATTTGTGATGAAAAACTCTCTAGCGCCCTTTGTCACTCAGTTGTGCCAGACGTGATACACGCTCGGGCGATCATGCCTCGAAAGAGACCATGAATTACTGGGCAGAAGATTTTCCCTCAGTAAGTTGCCATTACTTTTTGCGGTAGACCGATTGCCAACTAAGGCTATAGAATCAAATCTGTTCTGCTAGTTAACCCATGACTGGGGGGAGAAGAGATGGATTAACACTTTTCCCAATCATATTTGCACGTAAGTGAATGCAGCAAATTCAACTGAAATTCGAACTCAGTTCTCAGATTTCTCGTCCTGAGTAAATATCCACTGCACATCCACAGCACCCATTATATTTTCCTAAATTGGATTCTTCTTATTTTTATATGTTCCTGTTTCTACAGAACAGTTTACCTGAGAACAAAATTGATTCACAATCGACAACTACCTTACAGTTTTTTTTGACAAAAACAAAAAAGGTTCTCCGAAAATGAAGTCGATAAATAAATGTCTTTTGTGAATATTTAACATTGTACTTTTTAATTTTCTATTCGAGTAAATACTATTCGTAATATTTAATATATATGTTAAGATATCACTGCTATAGAAACAGGTTTAAGATAAGGATATTCAACTTACACGCTGAGACAATTCGGAGAACTCTAAAAGTCATACATCTTTGGCGGCCACAATCTGAACAATGTAAGATACGCAGATGATACAGTGCTGATAGCAAATAGGAAAGGAAACTACAAGATCTCCTGTAGAATTGAAAAAATCGAAAAGAACTACAAATATACTACAAGAAAACTGAATGCATGGTCTTCAGTAAAGAAGGAGCCCAAAATACCAACTACAGGCAGAGGATACTATAATCAAGCCGGTACAGAAATTTAAATATCTGGGAAATATTCTAATAGAAGACGGAAAGTGTCACATTGAAATCTGAAGGCGAACTGGCATGGCTATGGATTCATTCCTAGATGCTGGCTTAAATACTGAAAGACAGTAAAATTTTGCTAGAAACAAAGAAGAGACTACTGGATTGCTATGTGATGTCTGTTCTTCAGTATGGCAGTGAATGCTGGACACTATCCTCAAAGATGAAGGAGTGACCTGAAAGAACCAAAATGTGGTTATACAAAAGGATGCTGAGGATACCATGGACCTAACATTTGACCAACGATGTTTTGGAGACGATGTAAACATGGAAACGGATACTTAAAATCAGGAAACGACAGCTAAAGTTCCTGAACATATGATGAGGAAGGAGGGCTTGGAGAATCTGATACACATAGGTCAGATAGAGGGAAAGAGAGACAGGTGAAAACAACGCGTAACATATTTGAAGGTCTTGAGAAAGTGAATTGCAGAGCGGGGTCTGAGTAGGATAACAGGAGAAAGGATGCTAAGAGCCACTAGTGATAGGGAAGGTCATGATTACTAACATCCTGAAAGGACACGTACATAGAAGAAGACTATATATATATATATGTGTGTGTGTGTGTGTGTGTGTGTGTGTGTGTGTGTGTGTGTGTGTGTTAATAAATCAATATGGCTTTTCACGTTTTTAATTTAAAAATAATCTTGTCAATACACTTAACACAGCACTTCCCCATACATCAGATAGATCAAATATTATACAGTGGAACGTTCGACCATGAATTCACGTAAATATCATATAAAGTTACGAATATATTGATCTTTTTATCATATGCTTACAGAATTTATCTTAGTGTAATTTTTTCTACGTCTGCAAGTTAAAATTGGTATCCGTAGTCAATGAGAGTTTAGGAATTGACTCTTATTGACCTCAACACGCAAAAAATGAAAAATGTTGGGAACGGTTTATGCGCTATTTACTGCTTGAAAAGATCATTAATTGTGTGTCTTTTTCATTTTCTTTTCATTTTATATACTTTGACGACGCACAAGTTGAAATGCTGACGTTCTATTTTCAACCTCGATTTGAAGTTTTGAAATTACTCTTCTTGCTTCCAGCATTTTAAATATTAAAATATTTTCTGTTAAAATTGGTCCGATGGAAATTTGATGTCTTTCACAAAACAATTTCAATAAAAAAGATTCATTTTTAGATATTTTTTTAATTTTCAAGATTTTTTTATTTATTTTATTGTATACTTTTTTATTAAAATCTGTGAAAGAAACTTTGGCCATGTCAAACGCATCGACTTTAAGGTAAAACAAATTAGCTTGGGGGATTTGTGTATATAGAAAGCTACATATTTCTTGTTGATATGTTGTAAGTATTCAGGTATGTGTGTGTGTGTGTGTCACGCGTTGACTTTGTGCGTGCGCATTTAGAGGAAATAAGGCCAGTAAATGATAAATGGAAAAAGTTCAAATTTGTAGACGCGTTTCATTCTGTTGCGAGTTTCTTTGAACTGCTGAAATTTTATATTGAAAAAAAAAGTGTATGACATGAGCCAAAACGTATTGGAAAGACTCCACAGGGTTAGCAGCGAATAATGGAAGTAAAGGTTATTTTCTTAATAGAGATTCACTTACTACAAGGCCAAAGAGCATCTCAAGTTAGGGTTTAATAAATGAAGTTGTTTTGAGGTCGTACATGGAAGGAGCAAGAAGAGAATGTTATGAGGATAAATACCAATTGACTTTCGAGTGAGATAGAGAATAGTGATCAGTGAAAAATCCTCTGTTCCTCAAATTAACATTTCGGGAGTGGGGAGAAATATCTGAGTGAAACCTCCTCCACGGTGATGGAAGAGGAATTAGGACTGTAGTTCGCCCGAACATCTGCCATGGCAAAAGCAAGGGAACAGTCAGTCGAGTGCCATACGTAATACACGCTTAGGCGATCGTGTCTCGAAAGAGTCATGACTGACTGAACAGAAAAATTTCCTGCAGTAGATTGCCATTACTTTCTGCAGTAGACTGGTGGCCAACGAAGGCTATAGAGCACAATCTGTCCTGTTATTTAACCTATAACTGAAGGAAGAGAGGGGTTAATACCTTTCCCAAGGGTAATTGCCCGTAAGTGAATACAACGAATTCTACTTGAATTCGAACTCGGTTCTCCGATTTTTCGTTTTAAGCCCATATCCACTGTGTAAATAAAAATTTATCGTAAATAATCAGGCCGGTAGAAATAAATATATAATACTGTTTCATTAAAAACAGAATATCTACTTAAACACGAGTATCGATAAAAAAATAATGTTCAAACAATTCATTTCAAATTGTCGGTTGCTTATAACCAAGTTTCGTTAAAATTCGTTGATTTCTGTAACATGTTTACATTACAATACATTTCAGAGCAGATATGTTTGTTTACGATGCATCGAAAATTGTGTTATATAGGCTTGATAAAAACATCGTTAAGACTGGAGGCTATTCGTGATCGAGATGTCTAAGACGTTACCAGATCAAATGGTAGCTTCCCCTATATAGATAGAGGTCGACAGGTTCGAATCCTGCCGAATGGCACACATCCTCGTAATAAAAATTTATCTTAAATAATCAGGCCTGTAGATATAAATATATAATACTATTTCATTAAAAACAGAATATCTACTTAAATACGAGTATCGATAAAAAATTAATGTTCAAACGATTCATTTAAAATTGTCGGTTGCAATCAGGTTTTGTTAAAATATATATATATATATATATATATATATATATATATATATATATATATATACATATATATATATATATATATATATAAAATAATTATCAACAGAAGCAGAATATACAGTTGTTGAATTCAGTTTTCACAATGGAGCAAAAGTTTTCGTTAAAGAATAATCAGAGCTTTCAATTTTGCAAATAAAAAAAGTCTTTTTAGGGCCCTTTACCGAAGCTTTACGGAAACGGCCAAAGTGGGGTGTTTTGGCGAGAGCGGTAGTAAATTCGTCTTGTCTCTTTCGCTCGGCAGCTCCTACTGATTTTTTCGCCGGGTCCTGAATTTTATGCTTGTCCTAAATTCTCTTGGTAGGTGCGGGCTGGACCTGGGTTATCTTATGCAAATCAAATCTTTGACCAATGAGATTTCTTCCACCTCCACATTTCGAGGTGGGGGGTTGGTTCAGCCAATGAGGCAACAATATCTTCTCTGACGTAATTTCTCTTTATCTTCCTCTTCTTGATTACATCATTTTAGGTTTTCAAATTTTAAAATCCTTTCCCAGCAAATTTGGGAACTAAGGATTTGACCTTACCCTAACTCCATCAAAAGTTGTGAGAGTCTTGTTTTGACTATCTCTATTTTTCACTTCCACCTGCCGAAAACCCAAGCTTCTTAATAACAATGCAAAAAATATATATTTTTCCTTTCTATTCTCTTCAATTTTCAGTTAGTTTTTCTGTTTTTCAGATTTTACAAGTATTTTATAAATATTTTTAACTCGAGCTCATATAGCGATTTACAATAAACTGCAAAATCAACAATACCACTAATAATAATTTCTTTCGCTCGGTCGTATTGAATATAGGATTACATTTTTTTTAACATGCAGAAATAGTGTTACAGTAAAGATATATTGTTGCTCATTTTATTATCAAAATGAACAGTTGATTTTTAGGAGGTGTTCACTATTTGCCCATAGCTGGAAACCTAACAGGTGCTACCACCCTGGATCAGGGTGAACTTGGGAACAACAGCAATTAAGAGGTGGCTCCATGCTCACATCCTCCAATTTCTCTATTAGAAGGTTTTGCTAATATCGTTTATCTTCATACCCAGGATAAAAGGAATGTTAGGACAATAAACTACATTACCGTAGAGCAAGGGTCGGTAAGGTTTTTGGAAAGAACGACCAGAAAGCTATGCTGTGACTCGCAGAAGATCCATGATATCAAATGTATTGTAATAAATTGTCTCGACCTCAGACAGCTCCGGCCAGAAGGATGCTTTGGTTTAAAGAAAAAAACAACGAAGTTCATGTTATATTATTAAACAAGTTCCCTTATTTTACTGCAGGAATAACTGGATAACAACGCAATAAAAATATTCAGATTCCTTACTACAAACAAAAATACAGTTAGAAATGACAAATTATTTAATAAAACACTTGTTTTTGCTTATCGCTCAATAACTTCTCCACATCAGGTGAAATATTTGTCGACGACGAGAGTAAGACTTCATGCAGGTGATTTATAACCCAACCTTGTTTTTAACGAATTTTAATCTGTTTCATTTTCAAAAAATGGTTGTTCACAAGCATATGTACTTCCAAATAATAACATCATCATTTTTGCATTATTCAATAGGCTTTTATATTTCCTGCTTGGCAGAACATATTTTTGTAGTGGTCAGCAGTGGATTCGGAATTAAATTTTGATTTAAAAATTTCGTCACATTGTAGGTTAGTTAACTCCAACTGATATTTTTCTGCCACTTAATTAAATAATTTGCGTCCAGGTATTAAGCTGGCGGGCCGGACAAAAATCTTTTGCAGACCAGATGTCCCTCAGGGTCCAGGAGTAACCGACCCCTGCCGTAAAGTAAGAAAGAAAATGCTAAATACATTTTTATATACAAAATCAATCTTAGCAGATCTTCTATCACAGTGTTGGCATATCGTTTATTATCACGATGGAGGATACTTAATCACAAGTGTGATGAAAATATAGAAAAGGAATTTAAATTAAATTGCTTAGACTACGTCACCAAACACATATTTAAAATATTGTTTAGCGACCATTCTACTTGTTCGAAGGTAGAACGATGGGATTTTAAATGTAATTTATCGTTTTAGTAGGCGTTCGGTTATGTCGTCTAGCCAAATTAATTTAGTTGCGTTCATATTCACATTATTTCTATTGTTCGGACTGTTGTCTTTATCTTTATTGTCGTATTCCCGACGTTTCAGCAGTTGTACGCTTCGACCTTCTTTCAGATGTTGGAATTTCTTCTTCATGTTGGAATTTCGAACCAAACACTTTTAAATTTTTTCAAGTTCCAGGTACCATGGATATCTTAGATTCCATTATTTCTATGGTGTTCTATATTAAACGGCCATTCATAATGTAGAAATGGGGCAGAACTGGATTGCAGTTTTAAATGTTCCTTGACTCAATGAGAGCAGCGGAGCATTTTACTTTCAATTTCAGTTTGAGCGAGTTCAGCTTAAGAAATTAAAATAAATTTCTCCTTACATTTAGAACACCAGATATTTTATTTAATTGAACTAAGTGAATAAGTATAAGATTTATTTATTTTATTTTCTGTTGCTATATTATTTTTAGGTTGATTGTAAAAACAAACTTTTAAGTTTGTAATTCACTACACAAAAATGGTATTTAGGAATCTTAAGGCTCTTATTTAACATTTTTAAATTAAACTTTATTAAGATTCTCCTAAAAAAAATGCAAACGCGCTTCGCTGGTCACCTATTTATTTTAATTTTTTTTATATTGTTATTCATAAGAATTATTCATTGATCAAATTGAATGAGTAATTTGAAATTACTCATAAACTTCAAACATTTAAACATTAAACATCAAATGTTAAACTTTTTTAGTTTACTTTAAATCTACCGTTACACATAAAATAGAAGGCATTGTAATATTTTTGCATTACAAAATGAGCAAAAAAATCATTGAAGAATGTTTTTACATGAATTTAATGATATATAATTATAATTTAATTTTCAATATTTAATTCAATATTTATTTTGATATTGTAATAACGTTGTGGGTGTAAACGAAATTAATCCTGTATCTTGGTTATTTTTTCAAAGGTTTTTGCAGGTTTTAAAAATCATGGTAAAAAAGTTAGCTTAGTAGTAGGTACCGCCACTCATTTTAAATTTAAATTGAATTTTTAAAAATGAAAAATGTTTTCTTGAAGCTTAATTTTAGTTTAATTGAAATTCACGTGATTAAATTTACTGATTCCAATAAGCAAAATACTCTGGTGTATTTCAAACCTCAGTTATATCTATTGGAATCTAACATTTTTTTTGAAAATATTTCAATTTTTCAGCCATTTTTCATCAATCGACACATTTTGTAAACAGAAGCCAATTTTCGGTTTTAAAATATCTTGCAAAAATAAAATATATCTCGCTGACACATTACTTAATTTAAATTAGCAAATTTCAACTTACCTTAATCTGATTTGAAACAAGTATTACTTGCTTACTGCCTATGTACTATAAATCGTTTATTAATTTAATCATCGTGTTATAAGAGACAGAGAGTAGCCAAAAATGCTAAGTATTTAAGAAGAATTTGACATAATCTTAATCGTATGCTTCGCTTTTTGTTTTTGAACTATATTGTAAAATTTAAAAAATTAACACATTTTCAGCAATTGCGCAATATTTTATAGATTTTAGTTTAGCTTACGTTTGAAAATGATTTATGAAAAATGAAAATGAAAATAAAATAAAACTTTGTTTTAAAATAATTTTACAATTTAATAGCAGAATGACGACAGAGGTAACTCAATAATTTATGAAATGTTATGGCATTTATTAATTTTTATTTTAATATCTATTTTTCATATTCTTTATTAAGTACCTCCACAAATTGTGAATTTCCCAATTCCTTTTTTTTAACAAAATTAGTAAACTAGAAATTAAAATATTAAACTTGCTTTAAATTTTGAAGGGATGATTTGCAAAGCCCGTTGAATGTTGAAACGTAGGCCACAGGAAACATGGAAGCGAGATAAAAGAACTGTACCCTGTCAAAAATGTTTATATTTTTTTTTCCGTAAAGAGTGCAACCTTTAAAACACATGCGCTGTTAATGATATATATCACATACGGCCACCCGTAAAAAGAAAATACGTGTCATCATACCCACACAAAATGTTTTAATCATTTAAAACATTGAATGGCTCAATTATTTGTATTAGGCTTTTTAATTTTCGATTAGTAAATATAGTCTTCATGCATTAATTTAACAACCTAGTATTAACGACGAAGGAGGAAATTTAAAAAGACTTTTGAAATTTTATAAATTATTATAATAAAAAATAAAAATGAAATCATTTCTTGTCAAAATTCATTATTCATTGAAAATATTTTGATCTGTCCTCTTAAAAATAACATAAATATTTTGCCGATAAAACTTTGTTTTTATTGAGTTTGGGTCTTTTTTCCTTAACACTATGATGTTTTTTCAGCGATTTAGTAGCGATAACTACTTAATAGTCCGTAACTCAACGTTTTTCTGTTAAAAAGTTTGTTTATTATTCAATGTCCCAGAATAAAAGGAAACAGTTAAGCTTCACAAAAAATACATAAGTAAATAAATAAATAACCATATAACATGGTTATTTCCCTTTAGCGTCCTGTAAAAAAAAAGTAAGCAGTTACGGTTAAAAAAAATCTTTTTTAAATTTTATATTTGTTTCTTTTTTTTTTCTAGCTATTCAACTTGTACAGCGAGACTGCTATGAGGACCCTAGATGTTATATCAGGATTTGTCCTCGGAGGCCACAATTTGAACAACATAAGATACGCAGATAATACAGTGCTGATTGCAGACACGGAAAAGAAACTACAAGACCTCCTACAGAAGGTAGCTGAAGAGAGTGACAAAAAAGACTACAAATAAACTGCAATAAAACCGAATCCATGGTCATCAGCAAAAAGAACAAACCAAAACGCCAAATACAGTTGGGACATACTAAAATCAAGCAGGTACAAAAATTTAAATACCTGGGAAGTGTTCTAACAGAAGACGGAAAATGCAACACAGAGATCCGAAGGCGAATTGCCATGGCGAGTGACGTGTTCTAGAAGCTGAGTAAAGTATTAAGACACAGGAAACTTTCACTAGAAACAAAGAAGATAGTACTAGATTGCTGTCAGTTCTTCAATATGGCAGTGAATGTTGGACAATATCGTCAAAGATGAAAGAAAAACTTGAAGCAGCTGAAATGTGGTTCTACAGAAGGATGCTGCATATATCATGGATCGAGCATGTGAGCAATGATGAAGTATTGGAAATTAAGGAAGCAAAAAGGAAATAAATACTGAGCACCAGGAACAGACAACAGAGGTTCTGGGATATGCAATGAGGAAGGAGGGCTTGAAGAACCTGATACTAACAGGTCAGATAGAAGGAAAAAGAGACAGAGGAAAGCAGTGGATAACATATTTGAAGGCCCTGTGCAGGTGGATGACAGAACGGGGGTTGCAAGATGTTACAGTAGAAAGCGTACTAAGAAACACCAGGAATGAAGAAACGTGGAAGGCCATGATCGCCTACATCCCGAAAGAACAAGGCACATAGAAGAAGAAGAAGAAGAAGAAGAAGAAGAAGAAGAAATTTTTTTTAATCCTTTCTATATAATAAAGAAAAATGTGTGTTACAAATCATTAAATAACATTTTATGCTTATTTCTGAGTTTCATTTTTCCGGTACGGAGAGTAAGCATACTCATATTTTTGAAAAACTTGTGCAAAAAATACACTTAGATCAGACAATGAACTAGACTTAAAAGGTTTTGAAGCTTTCTTAGAAGAATTTCGTTTCATCTGTCTATATTTCTGAAATGATTGATTATCATATATTCTATGATGTCCTCCAGCCTTCTTAAGGTACTACTTGTTGTACCTAATAACTTTAATGGAAATTTGAAGCAGACTCTTTATTCAATTTTTGGGTGTATATTGAATAAGGGGTTCGGTGAGACCTATAACTAGTGTCAATATTTCTGCTTCAACGTTATTTGGATCGTATCTTTATCTGAAATCTTAACTACCACTGTGTTTTGTTTAATAATTATCAGTGTCCACAACAAAAATAAATATTTTAATTTATTTAACTTTCAACACATCCCATTATTCCCAGTTATAGGTGAAATTTTTAATTTTTATTTTCTTCTTAAATTTCTGAAAATTGAGTAAGCCGTCTCTCAGTTGCGCTATGAGTAGGCCTGGAGTACACCATGGTTATTTCCCTTTAGTAACTCAAGTCTACAAGTTTTTCGTTCACCTCTGCTGTGGCCAGGTATTGAACTCACAACACTTTGGGTCAAGTCACTCGATTACTTTGACCTTGGGGACATCAGGGAATTAATTTCTTCTTTTTTTTTTTAGCTTTACATAGCTAATGTTTCAGTAAGTATTATTTTACCAGAGCTTATATTACAATCTTGTTGTTATTTTTGTTTTACTCTAGCTTTGTCTATAACTGGTTTTCATAATGTATTCATATCTATTCTAGGCCAACTCATGAGATTTTTGTGATCTATCATATGCGCTGGAAGAAACATATAACAACCGAAGTGTCGATAATATGACAATAAAAATGAGGACAACAGTTCGAATAATATAAATAGTGTAAACAGTTACAAAAATATACAGATATTAGCTATATTCGTTTTCACAGCTTTCTTGGGAACTGTAGTCAGTCTTTACCGACTTCTTATCAGTGTGTGTGTGTGTGTGTGTGTGTGAGAGAGAGAGAGAGAGGTGGGGAAGAGAAAGAGAGAGAGTTTTAATATCTAGCAATTTTAGACTCGGGTATTCACTACGAAACAAAACTTGACACTCAAAACATTTGAAGAGGTCTTCTTTATTACGAAATCATTCATCTTCCCCTAATTAATAATTCATGGTCGAATGAAAAGGCACTCAAAACAATTACATCTATTTTGATGAACGAAAACTATGTTCTTACAATTTTATCTTGCTTTATTTATGATGACCAACGCAACTCACCAAATTTGAATTTATCCCTTATTAGAATAGGACAATGCGTATCAAATCACTCAAATCAGTTTTGGTTGAGATAACCAGTTTTTAACTCACCACTATGTTTTTTTTTTGTTTTTTTTTTGTAATCCTGATGTTTTTCACACTTTGGCGAATCATTTGAATGTCAGAATATCAGATATGTATATATCGTATTTCAGAAATACTGTATATTTCAAAGAACAGTTGTAGACAGTTTGCAAATTATGTTTTCTTTCAAACCATAATCATTAAACATCAAATTATTCACACGTACCCGTAATAATACAACAAAGACTAGAATAAAAATAACTTTAAACATTTAGGAACAGCGTTGTGATGCAATGGATATAGGCTTGGAATGAAAAATCGGAGAGATGAGTTCGAATTCTAGCTAATTTCGTTGCATTCGCTTAGGTGCAAATACCATTGGGAAAGGTATTAATCCACCTATTCTCCTTCCAGGTATGGATTGAATAGCAGGAGAGATAAGGTTCTATAACCTTGGTTGGCAACCAGTCTAGTGCAGAAACGAATGGCAACTTACTGCGGGAAAAATGTTCTGCCTAGTCAGTAATGAATCCAAAGAGACATGGTCGCCCATGTTTGCATCACGTATAGCGTTTAACTGATTATACACTTACAAATAAACCTGTCTTAATTTTTTTTTTTTAAATATAAATAAGCAATCTTTTTAAAGAAATTATTCAAATAGATGTGCGTTGTTATGCAGTGGATATCGGCTCGGAAAGAGAAATCTAAGAGCCGAGTTCGAATTCCAGTTGAATTCGTTGCATTCACTTACGCGCAAATACCCTTCGGAAAGGTATTAATTCGTGACTTCTCCCTCCCATCTATGGGTTAAACAGTAGAACATATTGGGTTCTATAGCCTGGGTTGGGAACCAGTCAACCGCAGAAAGTAATGGCAACGTACTGTGGTCAGTCATGTCTTTTTAAAGACATGATCACCATAGCGTTTATTCCTTATGGTTTTAATTGAAATATGAGAAAAAAGGATTATATTCAAATAAAGAATAAAACGGGATGGATATTTGTCACCATTTTTCAGTGGGTTTACACGAGGCTATCAGGTATCATTGCAAATTTGATGACGTAGATGATATTTCTGACGAAACTAAAAACGCATAATATCTTCAGAAGAATAAGAAGTGAACGTCTGCAATGCTTGTTTCTCATTTGGGGGTCTAACTACGCTCTTTATTTTTTTCTTTTAAATTGATAATCAGGTTTCGAATTCGACTAATGGGAAATAACACAACTGCTAACTATGTTGCTAATGGTAGGTTCAGCTGTCAAACAGAGTGCCAACGCATGAGAAAATAAAATTAAGAAAAAAGAAAACTTGCTTTGTTTCTGACACGAGTATAATGGCGGAAACATTACCACTTGTTCTCTCACCATGTTCAAGATAAATTAAAAAAAAATTAAGATAAAGATAAAACAAGAAGACAACAGCGAAAATAAAGTTGAATCTAAGCCTGGGAGTGCAATTCTGATTTACCCTGCCATCTATCATCGACGGTGCAGGGTACAATGCTTTGATGTGATTAGTTTGTAATTTCGAAAGCTACTAATCGTCTCTGCGAAACAGTCAGGGGTTGGCTCGAAAATCTAACCTCTACACACATGTAAAACACGTACACAGTCTTACATATATAAATATATGTGTGCTGCTAACACTAAGTACGTGCATCTCTCTCTTTCACTCTCTCTCTCTTTCTCTCTCTCTCTCTCTCTCTCTATATATATATATATATTTCTGTGTGCGTAGGCAAATACGTCTTGTTCATATATATATATATATATATATATATATATATAAGAGGATATATACATTTATATTACATACGCACACAAACGCATACATAAACACTGTCAGTTAATTACCATGCGTGATACATGCTTGGGTGATAATGTCTTTTTCCAGAACTGACTAAGTAAAAGATTTTCCCGCACTAGTTTGCTATTTCTTTCTGCAGTAGACCGGTTGCCAACCAAGGCTAGAGAACTGAATCTGTCTTGCTATAGAAGAGATAGATTAATATTTTTCCCAAATATATTTTTGAATTTTTGTCTAAGTAAATGAAATGAATTCGACTAGAATTCGAACTTGGCCTTCCGATTTCTCATTCCGGGCCAATATTCATTGCACCACAACGCACATAACACAAACTATGTATATAACATAGCGCGCAGTGCCTGCGGTTGGCAATAAAACATCGCACGATGTAAAATAGCAAAGCAAAAATTTAAATACAATGTCAATTCCTATCACTTATCTACTTGACTCCAGTTCTTCTTTCGTCCTTTCTACATCACCCTGTGTATCTTGTTCTTTTCCTTTCTCACTCTACCTTCGCAACTGTCATCACACCTGTATTCCCATCCTTCTTTTGTCCTTTCTCTGACATCCACTGGAAATGGTTTGTCTTTCTGTTTGCTCTCCTTCTGCTGAAACTTCTACTAACTTTCTTGCCTCCTGCTCACCAGTGGCGGTAGCGCCTTGCTTGGGGTGAAACGATTAAAAAAACAAAAAAACAATGATATAATACTATTTTAATTTTTATGCTCATAGTAATCATCAGGTACAACTGACACCGAATGCCTGATGATTGCAATCTGTATAAAACTTTAAATACCATCAGTGAGGAAGAGCTATATAATCATTTTAATACGCGTATGTGTGTGAGTGTGTGCGTATGCGTGTGTGCATTTCTTCTAGATAAGCACTCACACAAACACATTTATTTCCTTGAATAATTTTGTCACTCTAAAGAAGCTGTTTTAGATATATGTCTATGTCTAGAAATACATCTCCTTATATATATATATATAGGTGTATCAAAAATATTTTACAATTTATAGGTTCCTCACACGAAACGAGGTTAAAAAAACTATATAAACATATGCCCGCAAATCCTGAGTTTTATGAGTTATTAAGTTTAAATAAACTTTACGGTAGTTGGCGCTGTGCTGCATGTAGACTATGTTACATTTGTCATTCGTGTACATTTGTGGCTAAACTGTTTTCAACGTTTAACACATATATTTCAAAATTGTCCATTACTTTAATCCGTGATACGTATATTAATATGCACACACACACATATTAACTAATATTATCGTCCACCATACACCAAACATACAAGCGTTTATATACAAACATACACCTACACTATTATACACTTTACTATCCTCAGTATTCCACTCACATACATTTAGAAATAAAAAAATATTTATCTATTACTTTAATATGCGTGACACATATCTGAGAAATAAGAACTAACACCAAATCACAACATACCAATATAGTATCTTTTTGTTTTGTTTTTGTCTTGTTTTGTTTTGTTTTGTTTTTTTTGTTTTTTTGTTCATTTTTTATTTTCTCTCGGTATCTGAAGAAGCTTTAACAAAAGTTAAACATAGTAGATTTAGATACATTTCATATTTCTTCTTTTTTTATTCTATCACATACACTCAGATACACACACACACACACACACACACACACACACACATATATATATATATATATATATATATATATACTAAAAAGGGCGAGAAGCCGTGAACGTTTTGTTTAAAGTGTAGATTCATTGTTGTTATTATTAATATTATTATTATTTACTTTACTTGCTCCTTGTATCATACATTAAGTGTCCATAATGTTATTTGTGGCACTACACGTGTTTCAAGTCTAAAGTTGACTCTCTTCAGGCGCATAAGCTTGTGACTTCACATATAGGAATCCGTTTGCTTTTCTGACGGCCAATGTATCGATTATAAATAGATATGTCGGAGGATTTATGCGTGTGGGTTGGATTTCTTTCACACTCGCACGTTAAGTTTCTTCTGGCGTCTTTTTATCTGTGAGTAATTTAATTTCGTCTTTATACTTTAAAATTATTTTCTACGGGACATCTAGTTCTTTTTATTGCTTTGGGGGATACTATTAGAATTTGGTGTATGTGTGTGATATATATATATATATACCGGCTTTCTCTTTTCCAATCATCTCACTTTGTTTTTTTTCAATTAGAGTCGATAGATCTATCTATCGCCGGGTTCACATTCCACCCACGCCTACTGAACAGGTTAAGAGGCTCATCCCTTGTTCCCTGTTTAGGATGTGGTTTCCGGCTTTCTCTTTTCCAATCTTCTCACTTTGTTTTTTTTTTTAAATTGGAGTAGATATATCTATCTATGGCCCAGTTCACACTCTACCAACGTCTATTGAACAGGTTAAGAGGCTCATCCCTTGTTCCCTGTTTAGGATGTGGTTTCCGGCTTTCTCTTTTCCAATCTTTCCACTATTACGTAACACCCTGCACATCAGTGGCGTTACCACCTTTCTCGGGGTGATACGATTAATATATATATATATATATATATATATATATATTACTATGCGTAATTACATTAAAGCAGCACTAATTATTATAGACTAATGTCCGAAAAACATGTGCTAACCTATATAGCAGTGCATATATATATATATATATATATATATATATATATATATATATGCACTACTACTACTAAAGAGAAAACAACGATGTTTGTCTGGCCAAGAGACAACTTGCCAGACGACCGAAAACATTAGATAAAAAAATCCTGAAGAGATCTGAGTAGTCGAAACCTGGGTAGCAAGTAAGTGGTGCATGTTTTGTTCTTTAATAGATATATATATATATATATATATATATATATATATATACACACACACCTGTGATTTATATGGCATCTATGCTAACCTTAGTTACACTTTCTGGGAAAGCGTGCTCAACAATCTGTACACGAACCTAGGTCACGATGTCTTTTGACTTTGTTCTAGCAAACCTATCGATGGCTTCCGTCGACCTATTTTCACTCACAATCCTATGTATAACTTACAAATGGTGCCGCACGCTGGGACCACATTCCTCAGGCTGATAACGTCAAAAAGTCACTTTTCTGACAATCGATCATGGTGAGATTTAAACCCTGATCAGAAAACGAACGTTTTAACCAGATATGAACAAAGTGATAGATAGATAGATAGATAGATAGATAGATAGATAGATAGATAGATAGATAGATACTTTTAGTGGATATTCATACTTTTTAAACAGTATTTATTTCCTCTTGCGCATGCGAGGAAAATGTCTCCTCTGGCTATGGAGCGCCTCGCATTAATGTTCTATTATATATGTATAAAGGTGCGTAAATTATTTGAGGACCTATGTTATTTTTACTATAGCAGCTTATTATGTGACTTTATATTTTCCATATTTGAAAATTATCAAGGACACACCCTTTGCTTACAGAAGAAATGAAGTGGCACGCAGTTGTCGTGGCTATAAAGCCTGAACAGAGCAATTTAGAAATACCTATTTTTTAAAAATGTCGCTAGATCCCTCGTCTACAAAGTTCACAAAGATTTAGAAACGAAAGATGGAAACTTATCGCCAGTATCAAATCGTAAGAAACATTCCACACACACACACACTGATGCCATTAGAACACCTGAATTTATTTGGCAAGTACAGCAAACCATTTCTGGCAATCCCAGAAGATTCATGAGGTCGATTGCAAAAGAACACCATGTATCAGAAGGAACAATGTGAAATGTTGTCCACAAAGACATCATATTCAAGTCTTATTGAAAAAGGGACTTGATAACTTTGTGTCAGAAAGCTTAAAGGAATATCGCTTAATCAGAGTGAAGAGTCTCCTAAACCAACTATGTCATTTTATTCTTCACAGAAGATTATATAGCCTCTAACGTTTGGTTTCCTAATTTTCGAGATCTCATTCTATGTATGAAGTGTAGATGAGATAGAGGTTAATGAGAGCGCTCATAACCCTAAACAATCTCTAAAAGCCAGAACCATATCCAGTATGAACAAGGGCCTCTTTCTTATAAATTCGAACCTCGCATAGAAGCCGTTATCAAAGCTGAAGAAGATTTTATCGAATAAAATTACCAAACAATATGTTTATTCTTAAGCTCACAACCTTTTCATCAAAGACATCATTATCTGCTTATAAGAGTCATTTCTGTGTAAGCATAAATCTGTCTTCAAATACCTTACGCACTATATATATATATATATATATATATATATATATATATATATTGTTTTAAGGATGAGCTTTGACATTGAGAAACTACTTAACAGGAGAAAATAAGACAAAGATAGAGTAGAGGATATATTAAAAACAGAAAGATGGAAAAAGAAAAAAGTGACTATAAGTTACACAGGAAAAAAGTTAGTGATGTGGAGAGAGAGAGAGAGAGAGTGAGACTGAGAGTGAGAGTGAGAGAAAAGGCATTAAGAGTTTGGTTCTAAATTTAAGAAAACCTGTTGTGGTGAGGGTGATTTATTTATTGGCTGATGATATATAGCGATTGACACGGCACCTTGACTGGCCGTGTGAGTGGTCAGATCCATCATTTGTGTTCGTCGCAAAAGCGGTAAGACTTGGAGCCATTGAGCCGACTGACACTTCCCGCCACGTTCTCCATCTTGCACGACCCTATCACCCAATCTCAAACCGCTCCTCCCAGCTACTTACTCCTTTTGTCTTTGCTTATGTATTTTTTCGTTTCTCGGCGGCCATTTTGTTTTGTTGGAGTTGGAGGGGTCTTTTTCTTCTTTCTTATGCTTGCAATTATTCATACTTTCCGTTTGCCGATAATATTACTGAAGAATTTTTGTTACTTTCATTTGATTTTCTATGTTTGTTTTTCTTCTGCTTTATTTGTTACTCTTTCTTTCAAGTTTACCCACTCGAAATGAGGTTTTCATCTTTACATCCGACATTGCTTCATTCTCTTCCGTTTTCTTTTGTTATTTTCTTTCTTTCATTTCTCAAAATTTTCTTTCTTTCAGTTCTTTCTATCATTGTCACTTTCTATTTTTATCATATTGTTTACTCCATCGTTCATTAAGAAATAATTCTTTTTGTTTTTTCTTTCTTTCTGTCTTTCTTTCTTTCTTTTTGTTACATTCTATCGATCCTTCTGAACTTTTTTGATTGCTGTTTGTTTTTTAATTCTTTGATAAATTTGTTGCTTTTTCTGTTGTTTCTTCTTCCGTTTCATTTCGTTTCAGCACTTAGTACCCCCCCACCTTCCTATGTCGTAATGTTCATTTCTCTTCTTCATTTTCATGGTTTACCTACATTCCATTTTGTTTTTCATTTTATCCTTCTTTCTTTCTGTGAATGGTTCTTTCATTTTTTTCTTTTTTGCTTTCTTACTGCAACAGTTTATTCATTTGTCATTCTTTATTTTCTATTTCTTTCATTCTTTTTTTTCTGTCTGTAACTGTTCTGTCTATCGTTGTTCTTTAATCTCTGTTTTATTCTTTCTTCCTGCAAATGTTACTTCCACTTTCCCTCCTTTATATAACCCTTTCTTTCTATAACTGTTTTTTTTTTCATTTTTCATTTTTTTATTTCATTCTTTCTTTAAATATTTCTTTCATTTGTCATTCTTTGATTGTGTGTTTCTTTCTTTAAATGCTCCCCCCACTTTTCATTTTTTGTTTCTTCCTTTCTTTCTCTAAATATTCCTTACATTTTTCATCCTTCTTTCTTTCTTTCTTTCTTTCTTTCTTTAACTGTTTTTTTCCATTTTTCTTTCTTTTTTCATTCTTTCTTTGTTCTGTAGATTTTCATTCTATTTTTCATTCTTTCTCCTTTCCTTTCTTTCTGTGACTGTGCTTTCTATTTTTCATTCTTTCTTTCTACAACTTTTCTTTTCATTTTTCTTTCTTTCTTCCTTTCTCACACTCTCTCTTCTTTTCTTTTCCGATACTTATTCTATTTTTGTTTCTAACGTTGGTCTGGAATCTAAATCCTTTCTTTTCGTTTTTTTCTATTTTTCTAATTCGCGCTTTTCGATGCATTTTCCTTTCCTCTCTTTTTTTCCCGCTCTGTTCTCATGATCGAGGAAGGTTGCTCATTATTAATCTGTTTGTGCATTTGTCTATTCTTTCGTTATTTTTATTTTACTTGTTTATTTGTTTATTTCTTTCTTTCGTTCTAATTTTCGTTAGATTCATTTATTTACTTCCTTCCGTCTTTATTTTCTTTTTCAATTCCGCTATTTCTGCTGAATTTCTTTCTTTCTTTCATACTTTCTTTCTTTCCTTCATCCTTCATACTTTCTTTCTTTCTTTTTATCGTTGCTTAATTTTCGTCTTTTATTTCTCTGTCCACCGTTTCTCTTTCTCTGTCGCTCCTTTTTTATGTTTCACTTTCCTTATTCGTTTATTTACTTCCGAGGATTTTTGTAGACACGTGTTCCGTCTTATTTAAACTTCTATGATTTTAGTGCGGTAAAGAAAAGCTGTCAGAATTGTCACCCATGTGACCACTATCGATCGTTCATTGTGGATGTAAAAGAGAGACTTCACACACACACACACACGCACGCACACACACACACACACAAAGTCACGCATAAATATTCACGAATACACTGTTGAAAGCACACACAAACGCTAGCAATAGCAGACACACACACAAACTCTCACAAAAATGCATACACAGATACATACACGATAACAGACCAATATAACTATGCATACCAACAAACAATGATATAAATATAAATAAATCCAGACCTACAAATACGCACACATATATCTATATACTCTTAGAAACGGTGCGAATCCACACCAGTTATGGGTTAATTCGCAAAACTTCTATCACAAATTATTATTATACCTAAAAAAATTCTCACAATCTAAAAATATTTTCTGGCTTTAAATAGACTAAAAGGTATTGATGAGCCGTAGAAAACGAATCATTCATTAAAACTTTCTCACATGACTCTTATTCATATTTTAAATTATTGAAACACCATTTCTATGTAAAAGACTATTATGTATTTTAAATACACCTATAGTAAACACACACACACACACACACATACACACACACACACACACACACACACATATTAGGACCTTGAATAAGTTCTCGTTAATTTTTCATGAAAAGTAATGTATCATTTACAAAAATTAGTAAGAAGAATTGTTCATCGCTAGCCACTACTTTTTCGCATCTTTTTGGCAGCATTTGAATTCTGCATCAGTAAAACGATAGGTCTTTTAAAACTAACCACGAGACGACCCATTTGTTTGGCATCTTCATAAGAATGAAAGTGTTTCTCAGCCAGGCCATGTGCTATCGATCGGAACAAATGATAATTGGACGGGGCAATATCTGGTGAATACTGCGGGTGAGGTAGGACTTCCCACTTAAGTGTTTCAAAGTAAGTTTTCACCCGTTTTACAACATGCGGCCCAGCGTTATGTTGCAAAATGACTAAGTCGTGTCTCTGCTCGTATAGCGGTCGTTTTTTACCTCTATGCTTGGCTCAAACGCATCAGTTGTAGTCGATAGCAATCTCCCGTGATGGTTTTGGTCGGTTTGAACAGATCATAATAGACTACGTCAAGCTGATCCCACCAAAGTCAGCGCAGAAGCTTCGAACCATGGATATTCAGCTTTTCCGCCAATGTTGATGCACTGCCAGGCTTTCCCCACGATCTTCTATGCTTTGTGTTATCGCAGTGTATCAACTTGTCAACGCCGGTAACGATACGATGAATAGAATTTTTTTTTCTGCTGTTGAGGCAGCTGTTCACACGTGACAAGACGCTGTTCGACGTCTCTCGGCTTCAACTCGTACGGCACCCAATGCCCTTGCTTCTTAATCATTCCTATTGCTTTCAAATGTTTTGAAACTGCTGTGTGATCAAGTCCTAATGATTGTACTAGTTCAGCTAGCGCCTGACATGAGTTTTCATGAAGTAATTTTTTATCTTCAACATCAGAATCCTTATTTTTCGAGCGTCTAAACCAATCTCTGTATGTTGTTTTCGACGAAACGTGTTCATTGTAAATCTCAAAAGAAATTCTGTGTGCTTCAGCTATAGATTTATTTGAAAAAAATAGTGCGGTAAAATTCCCCGCAAATATACATTCTTTGGAATGAAATTTGATATGATTAATGCGATAAAAAACAACATTTTTTTATACTTCATCGAAACGACATACATTTCAAACTTGCTCATAGTACTTACTTTTTTTACAGATGCGTTGCTGAAACTATTCACATGCAATTATACTATCACTATCGGTTGGAAAACAGCGAGAAATTATTCAAGGTTCTAATCAAATAATTTTTATTGTATTTTATATTTTCCTTTTTTTTGGGGGGGGGGGGGGCATAAGCTATGTAGAAATTGTACTTACGTGTTTTTGATTTTATGCCCGAGTGTGACACGATAACTAGATATATATGTATTTTATTATAATAATAGATTAAAATAGAAAATAGATTAGAATAGAAAATAGTTTAAAAACATATTTAACAAAAGTGAAAAAGAAGAGAAAAAAATAAATAAACGCTTTTTCTTTTATGAGGAAAATTGTCCTCCGATATTTGACTCAGTGATAAAGGTCAGCGGGTTTCGATGACCCGGTAAATATTTGACTCAGTGATAAAGGTCAGCGGGTAGGTTTGCGATGACCGGTCAAAGGCTGTCCTTTATTGTATCTTGACCACACCTTAAGCCTTTTCCGGCGGAAGCCTTATTAAGATAAACAAAAAAGGTAACTGAAATTTCAGACTTACAGTCGCCGGTGTTTGTCACCGGTGGTCTAAAGCATTTCCGGATTTCCGCATTTCCGGATTCATATTAAATAAATAGAGCCAGTTAGGTTAAGACGAAAGAAGTGAAAGGAGTCAGCCGGGTGCGAACTTGAAGTAAGGATCTCCGTTCGTCTTGGTATCGTTCAGTTCGGGTTTGTTGCTCTCCATTAGAGTTAGAACTGTGTGTCACATTCGCCTGCCCCAACAGACAAGGCTAACTCTAAACGAATAAAGCTTCCTTTTCAACTTATCCAAATTTTGGAAGTTCGTTCCTTACAGTCAATCTTGTACCCCCAGCTGTTCGTCCTACAAAAATCCGGCAACATCACAGCGTGGAGAACGGCCGCCCGGAGAAATTGTTAGGACGGACCATTGGGGTATTACACGAGCACTTTCTGTTATTCCTTTATAATTAAAAGTAATAATATAATTTTAATTAGAGTTAGAAATATAAGAACACAAGAAATAAACAGTATAAACACACTGTCAGAATTGGTAGAATTCTTGAATACAATACAAAATAATAAATTGTCCCAAAGGTAGTTTCTCCTAACACTGCAGATTGCGACGAAACCAAACGATTAACCTGAATAGTGATGTTAGATTGAGATTTTCATATGGATATCATGCATGGCACGATATTCCCTCAGAAATATGAACACTGTTACCTCTTTACAACCGTTTCTTTAGTAATAAGGTGAAACAATTTTTGCGTGAATTAAACCTTAGTGTCTTGGCAAAGATCACCCTTCTTTTAACATTATGGACTGGCGTTACAAATTCACGAGCAAAAGATTGTATTAAATAACAGAATCGCATCAGTTGATGTCTTTAAACAACAGCAACAACTGATATTGATAACAGATGAAACTTGAAGAGAAAATAATAGCATTACTGACGTTCCGCATTACTTTGAATAAAAGGAAAAATCCCATCAATATTTGAAAGAGCGATAACAGCTACAGGACTTGAGAAGCCTGTTTTTCTGAGAACTTGTTTTAAGCGAAAGATTTTATATATTTCAACCTACAGTAGTTCTAACTGCTCGGTCGATCAATACCGAATGTTTCTTTATAAGGAAACGGCTAATATTATCATTATAACTCCAAATATGATGATGTACGTGACCAGTAAAAATGTTTATTTTTCTTATACAATGTCCAACGCTAAATTTTAGTTTCGTCACTTAAGAAAAACTTCGCATTTACGATATATCACTAATAATTACACGCAAAATTGTTATTATTCTATAGGATTTTAGAATTGCCCGATTAATCCATCAGGGAATTTGCATTTTTTTCGCTAATGTTATGGGAGTTTCTCATGGTCATTTGTTTTGTATCGATCAAGTAGAAACATTTTTCTTTGTTTTTTGTTTTTTTTCCTCCATTTTTTTAACGACCGTCGGTTAAGCGTAGACCATTTAGGTATTGCTGATCTGTTGTTTCAGGATATTTACTGGCTGTGGACAATTTTTCATAGCGGTTTCCCCGTTGGGTCAATATTTGTAACAATTACGATATTTGAATGTGTCTATTTGCCTTGGCGGTGAAAGCTTCATCTCGACCCCTCATCTAGACATTTTCAGGAAAATTTTCCATCTCCCTCTTCCATTTTCCATCTCCCTCTTCCATTTTCCATCTCCCTCTTCCTCATATTCTCTTCCTCATTCACTATTGTTGTTTTATTGTTGTTATTATTATTGTTATTGTTCTGAGGATTTTCTTTCCATTCCTTTTATTTTGTTCCCAGTTTTTGTACATCATCCAATTCAACATCATTTTCTTCTTGGTATTATTATTATTATTATTTACAGGCATTATACAAATAATATATGGTAAAAAGTATTTATAATTTCTGGCTACCATGAAAGAAAACTCAATGAATCATGTCCGTGCTGAGACGGGATCATAAAGTCATTTTTAATTCAACGATCCTTTTGTTAACTGCATAGTTTGTGTTAAACAAGGGCTCCATACCGTTTCTGAACTCAAAGTTGTTGTTCTCATATACAGGTTGCTAACCAAGCTCATTAGGTTATGCTATTTAACTCATAGCTGACGAGTAAAGAGATGGATCCATACGTTTTTAAATGTTATTAGCGCGTAAGTGAATATAATTTGAACTCGGCACTACGATTTCTCCTTACACCACCCGCATATTCACAATAATGAAAGAAAGAAAAGTTCGTGTTTTGCAACTTATGTAATAATCACTACTCAAAAAGAAAAGGAAAAACACAATAACAACATTTGCACGTAACTGACTTGTTTATGAGAGAAGGAAAATGCTTTCTTTGTTGAAAGTGAAGCAGATGGTATGGTTTCTATGTAGAAATTGAATGTTTTAAATATTCTCTCGGGCATATTAAATGTTTCTTTTATTTATCAAATTCTTAGAAGAAGAAAGAAATAAAAAAGAAAGAAAGAAAGGAAAAAAACAACAAACAAAAAACTGAGTCGATGTAGATCAAAAGGAAACAAATAAAAAAGAAACAATTAAATAAACGTAGTCAAAGAAAAGTCGAAAAAACAAAACAAATAAAACCAAAAAGAAACAGAAAAAAAAGAAACAATGAAAGAAAAAAATGAGCCAAAGATAAAACAAAACAAGCAAGTAAACAAAAAGAAACAAAGAATAACAAAGAAAAACAAAGATCGAATAAAGAAAAAAAACAATATTAGGGTAAGGCTTATCAATTAAGAATTCAAAAATGATATAAAAAAGAAACAAAAACGATACAACGTGTTGAATAAACTGACATGATGGGTTCAAATTCTGGGTTGTAATTTTCACAAAATCGTCTGTTCACAAAAGCAAAAGATAATTTACACACACACACATACACACACATACATATAAATTTATGGCGGTGTTGTTAAAGGTCATCTAAAGTTAAGTCTTTAAGATTTTTTACTCACTTTCCCTTGTTTTCTGACTTTTAGACTTAATTTATACGTATTGGATTTTTGGATAAATTCGTTCATTTCTTTATCCATAATTTTTGTTCATCGTTTTATATTATAGACCGATTTGTTAATATTCTTGATGAATAAAGAACAAACTGAACCGAAAACCGAATAAAATTCGATTGCTATCGGCTTTCTTAAGCTAAGATCTTACACTTTTACAGTGAAAACAATCAAATGTAACCGCAATTTCTACTCATGAGCTTATTTTCTCGCACTTCCCACCTGTGGAACACCCTTCCGTCTACTTGCTTCCCTAACAGCTACAATCTCCAAGAGTTTGAATGCAACGTCAACAGCCATCTGTTAGCTCCTTGATTTCCATCCGTTCCCCGGCACCACATAATTTGTTCTTCTCCCTTTAGATTTACTCTCATGCAGCTCTCTTCACGCCACTCGTCCTTCTCTTACTCATTCTCAGACACGTACTGTGATCTGTTCTCCTTTTACTTCACTATATTATGTTACCCCCTGGGCAGTAGTGGCAGTACTGCCTTGCCTGGAGTGAGATGATTAAAAAAATAATTATCCAAATATATTTTTTTTTTTTGTGGATAGAGTGGTGTCAGTCTGAATGCATTGTGTTTCTTTGCTGGTTTTTAATTGTCGCATCTTTATTTGAAAAGAAACCGAAATTAACCGATTGGGCGGAGCTGTTCGGACGCCGGCGTTTGAACGCCAGGTTTTAGCACAACCTTTTAGGTGCCTGCTATTTTAGTGCCAGACATTCAGGTGCCAGACTTTTAGGCGCTAGAAAAATGTTCATTGCTTCCTCATCATTTAAAGGTAGAACTTTAAAAAGTTAAAAGCGTAACTTTACTGAAAAATAAAAAAAATTAAATCTGTTAATCATTAAAAACTGTAATGTTGCTTTATTTATTTCATTTGCTAATTATAATGAAAAGTCTCTCAAGTACGCAAACTAGAAGACATCTACAGTTTTCTAAAATAAAATAAAATAATTTTCATCAAAATCTAACTAAATCAACCATCTCACTATAACCGAACATTAAAAAAAATATATTAAAACATTTTTTTTAATCATATCACCCCAAGCAAGACGAAAACGCCACTGATGCACAGGGGGCTACGTAAGAGTGAAAAGATTGGAAAAGAAAAAACCGGAAACCACATCCTAAACAGAAAACAAGGGATGAGCCTCTTCACCTGTTCAATAGACGTGGGTGGAGTGTAAACCGGGCGATAGTTTAGTCTATCTACTCCAATTGAAAATAAAATAAAATAAAATAAAAAAAAGAGTGAAAAGATTGGAAAAGAGAAAAACCGGAAACCACATCATAAACAGGAAACAATGGATGAGCCTCTTCACCTGTTCAATAGACGTGGGTGGGGTGTAAACCGGGCGATAGTTTAGTCTATCTACTCCAATTTAAAAAAAAAAGAAAAGAAAAGAGTGAAAAGATTTGGAAAGAGAAAAGAGAGAAAAACCGGAAACCACATCCTAAACAGAAAACAAGGGATGAGCCTCTTCACCTGTTCAATAGACGTGGGTGGAGTGTGAACCGGGTGATAGTTTAGTCTATCTACTCCAATTGAAAAAAAATAAAATGAAACTCTTCCTTTTTGGCATTTAGTAACCCAAAGAGGTTGATATGCCTTAAACAAAACTCAAACTGAAACTCATTCATATCAATTTAAATTCAGTTTGAAATATAATAAAATATCTTACATATTAGAATTATTAAATTTAACCTATGCACTTGGAATTAAAACTAAAATGGAAGTTCTAAGAAAGATTTTTCATTTTTTTTTTAATGCATTTTAGCCCTTAGCTATCAATTTTTTATTATCCCCGACCTATAGTTGGCATTGTGGGGTCCTCTTTTTGCTGATGACCATGCATTTAGTTTCATTTAAATTTATGTTTAGTTCTTTCTTCCCGTTTTCTCTTACTACTTTCTGTAGAAGGTCCTGTATTTTCCTTTCAGTGTTTGCTATCAGCACTGTGTCATCTACGTATCTTATATTGTTCAGATTGTAGAGACGAATCCTAGATTTTGGAGAAGATGCGAACGGAAAGGAAATTTATACTTAAGAGACTGCTAATATCTCTGGGAAACGTCATGAGGAAGGAGGGCTTGGAAAATCTAATACTCAGGGGACGGATTGAGGGAAAGAGAGATAAAGGTAACGAGAAACATACTTTATTAGATTGAGAACTTGGATGGCGGAGCGTCTTTTGAATGAGATACAAAGAGGAAAATATTAAGAGCGACAAAAGATAAGGGCGAGTGAATGCCCATGATCGTCTATGTCCTGAAAGGACACGACACATAAAGAGAGAACCTACTACGAATGATAACTCAAGAACGTATTTTTTAAGTTTTCATTCACCCACAGGATGATAAGTATGAAATTATTTGTGTTTATTTCGTATGTGACAGAAATTGTATAAACAGATTGAAGTGAAGAATTAATGGAAAGTGCGTAAAACACAAGTCAAATACGAAATGCAAGTGTTGAATGTATAATCGGAAATAGAAAAACCAACGAGGAGATGTGGCAAGGGAGCGGGGTTTGAATATCTGATAATTCAACTTGATTCCTTTATCAATATCCTATTCTGATCCCAACCCGCGAAACTCAAGCATTCATACCAGCGCCTCTTCCTCCATCTCACAAATGATTTCACCTGATTCCTTCACTTCCCGGCCCGGACGACAAGTCGTTCACACAAGAATCACACGCGCGGTCGGACGTCAGAAATTTGAAAAGACCGAAGAATGAGACAGGCAAAAGAAAGAAAGAAAGAAAGAAAGGAAAAGAAAGGAAAGGAAAAGAAAGAAAAGGAATAAAAGAAGAAAAAGAAAAAGAGATAAAATCTATTAAAACGTTGTGTCGGAGACGCTAAGTTTCCGATTTGTACCAGGAGAGAACAAACTGCGAGATTGAATGGGTGGCAGTGGAGGGATGTTTTGGATCGGCTTCGTCCGCTCTATTCCGTCTCAACTCGGCTTTTGTTGGTTGGAAGCAACATTTTTCTAATTATCTGTTGGGTGCTGTTTGTGGAATACTGATTTCGGGCTTATTTCCTTTGAAATGAGATCCAACCTTCTCTTGCGTACATTGTCACCTCGATATGTGATTGTACACGTATAAACACATGAGCACACACACACACCTGAAGACACACACACACAAAGAGAGAGAGAGAGAGAGAAAGAGACAGACACAGAGTGAATTACACGATATAGATACATTAAAGTACAGTACAGTATGCATTTAATGGTGTAACGATATTTATATGTAGGCATACATGTCACCAAGATTCACTCTTATATATATATATATATATATATATATATGTGTGTGTGTGTGTGTGTGTGTGTGTGTGTGTGTGTGTGTGTGTGTGTGTTTGTGTGTGTTTACGAAATGGATTAACTCGGACATGTTTTTAATCTATTTGTTTAAACAATTCTTTTAATGGATACTCGTATTTGAGTAGATGCTCTGTTTTTTTATAATTGAATTATATATATATATATATATATATATATATATATATATATATATATATATTTATATATATATATAACAGCCTGAACATTCGAGAAATCTTGTAATAATAATCCGTCTCTAATCTCGAGCTATGGTTTAAATAACAAAACATATTGGGTTTTATATTGGGTTTTATATTGGGTTTTATAACCTTGGAATAGAAATATTACTTGGAATACACCTACTTTCAACCAACTAATTAGCAGTAAATTAGGCAAAAATTTCCTCGCTTTGATTAAGAAACTTTTTTCCGAATAATAATCCATTAAGCAAGATTTTCAATAAAAATACTCTAAAATTAAGTTATAGTTGTACGAATAATCTGGAAAAAATTATAAAAAGAAAACAAATCAATAATAATATTAAGAAAAATAATTACATTTAATTGAAAATAATAAACATCCGATACCTGAAGTCAATAAATAAACAGTAATAAATATAATTGTAGAAACCCTATAGAGTGTCTGTTAAAAAACCGGTTCCTCACAGAATCCATTGTTTGGCAATGTACTATTTCTTCTATAGAAAACTATAGTAAGATAAAATTTTGGGGAGTAGTATTAAGAATTTGCTAAAAAAGATTTTTATCAACACACGTCTTCATTTAATAAGAAGAAGAAATAAAATATCCCTATCGAAATATTATTGGTATCTAAAAAAACAAAAAAACAATTACAACTCCCACATTAAAATAGAAAATAAATATAAAACAGCTAGAATATGTTTCTTGTGTCTATATGAAAATCTTTAAATTATTAAATTTCTTAAGAATAAAAATCTATTAATAAACGTAATGAAATAAATGTCATACGTAAACATTGCAAAATGTTCACCTGAGAATATGGTTAAAAAGATTTTTCGTAAAAGAATATTTATTAACTTACATATATCTAATGATTTCTTTTGCATTATGACATAATAATAATTAAATAGTTATTAAATTTGTTCAAATTAAGAGTTTATGAAAACTTGGAATAAAATTCACGCTGAGCAGAAATAAAAATGGGCTAATTATATCGGCAGAGCTAACCAAAAAATATAGAATGTTTTCTTTCTTTCTTTTTTGTTTTAAAAAAAAGAATTGGCTACAGAAAAACTAAGACAATACTCTTGAAATAATAATGGATGCAAAAAAAAAAGCAGTCTAGACGGTAGCTCAGTGGACTGACACTTTCCCTGTTAAGATTAAAAATAGAAATACTGTATTTTCCAAATATATACCCTATATTTTCAAATTTAAAAGTTGAACTGCATTTTGATTAGTTAAATTAAACGCACACATAAACTTTTCTGTCTTCCCGCATCCATATTAACTCTTTAAATAACAAACGCATTGTTTCCTACATTCAAATGAAAATTATTTTCACAACAATGAGCTAACATTGCCTGATGACGAGGTACAATCTTGAAATATAGAAATTTCAGTAAACTATACTAATTTTAAATAAAAAACAAATTTAATTATAATTATATTATGCTCTACGATATATGTTCTATTGAGCACTTTTTTAAAAAAAGTAAATGTCGGAGAACTAGGAATTCTAAAACTGTTAGTTCTTTCTCCTGGAGATATATATATATATATATATATATATATATATATATATATTCAAACATTATTAGTGTACACTTCGCTTTTTAAATAGACGCCCCATTTTATTTATTAAATACGATCTGCGCATTTGTGAAATATTGACCCTGTATTGAATATATTTTTGACAAAAGCTCTGCCGATATAAAGGATGATGTGGTTGCAGTAATTGTCTGACAGCCATAAGTGGGTTATTTTGCTCATGGTGCAGAGTCTTGTTGCCAGACATAGTGACTTCCAGCAGTGTCCCTCTTCATCCAAAATAGGAGAATCTTCCCAAGGTATTTGATGTAAGTCTTTGTGTTGAGTCTGAAGGCCTGAGGGGAGATGAATGGAGACATAATGTCACCATCATTCGTGATCATTCCAAACATCACGATGTTCACTGAGTATAGCATCCAATTCCCCGAATCCTTTGACCTGTCCTCAAATTGACACCTAAACACTTTTAAATATTTGTATTGGTGTTTCCGGAGCGAATGCCAAGCAGTACAGCATGCCCTTTCCAAATTTCTGGCGGAGTGAAATGTGTCATCGCGCACTTTTTCTCACAGACGGTGCCTAACTAAACCTACCATGCGGTGAAGTCGACGAGAAAAGAAAATAAAAAACGGGTAAACAACTCGCAGACTCGAAACCAAAAATTTAAAGTGGCGACAATTTACCCATTGCACCCTGAATTACCAATAATTCATACATCATGAGGTTGGTAAAAATTACAATCAGAAGAGCTGCTCGAAATGGCACCCTTTTGCTTCCAAATGCGTATTAGTACGGCAAAATACTGCTTGGAGAACGTTGTCCTGTGGAATTCCGGTGCGTGCATTTTTCAGTTTCTTGTCTAAGGGCCGCCAATGTAGTCGGTTTTCTGCGATATACATCATTTAGAGCCCTCGATAGGCAAAACCGCGAAAGACAAGTGTTTTTTTTTCCTGAGGTGTGCATATATTTTTTAGGTTGACGCTCTGTACACACACACACACACACACACACACACACACACACACACACTTATATATATATAAATAATATCTCATTTTTAATATATATATATATATACATATATAATATCCCTTTTTTATAATTACTTAGATGATTGTATTTATATCTACAATAGTATCCGACCTTTGTAATTTTATGAAAGTAATTAGTGTTTTCCCTTATGTTTATCTTTTGTTTTTCTTATAGATATGTTTATTTTAAATACAAATATTTTCTTTATAACAATCTTTATAAACAATATAGATTGATCCACCATTACGATAATCCGATGAATATAACAAAATTTAAATTATTTAAGTAGAAATTCAGCACCTGAATATGACGTTGTGCATGAAACTGAGAGTCGTGCTATTGATGAAGAAAAAATATATATAGTTGTACGTTTCCACGGTTTCGCTTACACGTGCATTAGCATGATGGCTAGTAAGAGATAATACGACAGACGTTACTACTCATATTGCACCATTGACCAGTATATATATAGATAGTCGAATATATAGATAGGTATATTAAGCACAACACACATGGCCAGAAGATTGCGTTGATGCAAGGAATAAACTATCGGCGCTTGGTGTTGACCTCAGTGTCTACACACATGCATACACACACACACACATATATATATATATATATATATATATGTGTGTGTGTGTGTGTGTGTGTGTGTGTGTGTGTGTGTGTGTGTGTGTATGCTTTAAATCCAAAAAGGATAAGCAAATACATAAAATGCCAAAGCCCGATCCTATTAATATTAATTTTATTAATATTAAAATTGATCAAGGTGGAGAGGTCGATCTAATATTTTGGGGCTTCTTCCGGTATAGAAATTTTATAACATATTTGATTTAATAAATTTTTGTTTTCGACCGTTGCTGATGAAGCGAGAATTTTCTCGCTGAAATGGCCATTCAACGAAATGAAATTTCGGAATTTTGTACTTACTTTATAGTGTGCAGTAAGATTATATAATGCAAATAAGCTAAGGACATCGGAAGACTCTGCACACCATGATATAAACAAACAAGACATAGGGTTATACAGAGACGACGGTCTCATGCTAGTGCAAAATTCCACACATTTTAAAACAGACAAAATAAGAAAACTTATCCACAGAGAATTGAAAAATTTAAACCTAAAATTATTAGTCAACACTAATTTAAAAGTAGTAAACTTCCTTGATGTAACACTCGATTTAGTTAACAATAATTACCAACCATACATAAAACCCAATGAATACCCATTATACATTCACCCAAAGTCAAACCACTCCCAAGTATAATCAAACATATACCCACCTCTATAGAATATAGAATTAGTAAAAACTCTTCCGGTGAAGAAAAATTTAACAAACACAAAAGTCTGTACAATAAGTCCCTAAAAAAAAAAAAAAGTGGCTACAAAAACCAAGATATCAAATATATAACAAACTATAATCATAACAGGAAAAATAGAAATAGATAAATCATTTGGTACACACCTCCTTTCAACCAAATGGTAGGCACCAAGTTAGGGCAGAAGTTTCTCAATTTAATTAAAAAAAACACTTCCCTGCCAAAAACCCTCGAAGTAAAATTTTTAACAAAAATACATTTAAACTAAGTTATAGTTGCACAAACAACCTAGAAAAATCATAACAAATCATAACAAATATATCCTAAATCAACACGTAGACCAAAATAAAATTAACTACCAAAATAATAAAGACGATAACAGTAAAAACCTATGTAATTGTAGAAACCCCAACAATTGCCCACTACAGAATAAATGTAGAATAAACTCAATAATCTACCAATGCAACATAACATCAATTGAAAATCCCACTATAAATAAAGTGTATATCGGATCTACTAAGAACACTTTTAAGCAGCGCTGGTACATGCACTTAACTTCATTCAAAAACAACTGATACCGAAACCAAACATCCTTTCTACATATTTTTGGAAATTAAAGGACACGAAACAGAAACCCAAAGTAAAATGGAAAATCCTAGAAAAAACTAGAACCTGCAGCTCGCTTAACGACATCTGCCCTTTATGTTTAAGTGAAAAGCTACACATTTTAAAATACCCCAACAATAGCGAACTATTGAACCGTAGAGATGAATTAGCAGTATTTCGTAAACATCGCAAATATTTCTCGTTAAAATTTAAATAACCAAAAAATACGTTATCCACAAGAAACAATCTACCCCAAAAAGTAACAAATACGCATAATCAGTCCTCAAAATAAAAAGAACAAATAACGTATAAATAAAAGAAAATAAATCTCACACATTAACAGCAATTCCATCCACCTGTAAATAGTAGTAAAATAAAAACTATCTACACTTCCTTAAAAGATCATATATCTCAAAAAAGAATTACCTAAACTAAACGAAAAAAATGACCTGTTCAAAACCACACCTTTCTCCTAACCCAAAGCGGTATCTCTATGACTACAAAATGACTACTAGATCATACTAAATTCCCACCCCACATTCACTTACATCGTTTTCATTAACAGTGGTGCCACTCCAATCACACATAGATAGCAGTAAAATTAACAAAAACTGTCTACCCTTCCTTAAAAAAACCATACATTCCAACATAAGAAGTACCCAGACAAAATAAATAAGGAACCTGTCCTAAACTAAGCTACCTCTCATAATCCAAGGCTTTATATCTAGGGCTACAATACGGCCGACTAAATCAGACTAAACTCCCACCCTACATTCACTTAAACATCATATCACCATAAATAATCTGTTTTCACCATTTAATCTTAATTTCAACTTCTCACCCGATGAGAAGCGCACGTAGCAGCTTCGAAACGCAAAATTTTTTGTGTAGCGATACTATGAATTTATAAACCATTGTAACAACTATTACAATATATATATATATATATATATAATTAAGTTGCAGTCAAAATATGAGGATAAAATAACAACATCGGAAAAATAACATCTTCGCAAATGGCCAGTGATGCAGCTGAAAGCACTTCGAAAACAAAAAAATTATGGAACATTTTGACACTCCTTAACTCCAGTAAATGTAAAAATGTAAGAATGCTGAAGAAATTAAAGAAAAAAAAAAGAAAATCTTACTTGTCGGTCGTGTGTGTGTGTGTGTGTGTGTGTGTGTGTGTGTGTGTGTGTGTGTGTGTGTGTGTTTGCGGAGTTGTCCGTGATTGGATCAATGAGTCCATAGATCCTTACGCAACGTTTATAACTTCTTTCAATGTATCATATTCGGTATATTCACCAATAAATTATTCTTACTGACAATATAAATATATTGACAATATAAATATATTGACAATATAAATATATTGTCAATATTAATATTTACCAACAAATTATTTATATTAAAATTGAAGTAAATTAAGTTGAAAAATAAATAATCGTTGTTTAAAATAAATACGCTTTATTTCATTAGTCTGCGGACTTATTGTTGCCCCCATATATGCGTGTTCTATCTTGTTCCTGAGTGTGTGTGTGTGTGTGTGTGTGTGTGTGTGTATACTGATATGCGTCTACTCTAAATAGTGTGCCTATATGCACCCGCGTGTCTGTATTTGCTGTTTACTCCCTCCCTATGTTCGCATCGGCGCCGTGCTCAGAACAGCTGCATTGGCCACAGGCCAACAGACCCCAAACCTATTCGGTCCTCTCAAACTTATTAATATCTCTTGAATGTGTTGTTAGAAGCTCAAGACGAGTGCGAAACACTGCAGGGGTTTTGTTGCGCGTCAGGCAGGGGGCCCGTTTGTATGTCGCCGCTGCGGTGCCGTTTCTGTCACTAGCAAATGTTTGCCTATCCACGCGCTAATCACCGTGCCGACCCCCGAGAAACCTCGATCCAATCCTCCTCTTTTCTTCATAGTTCATTTAGCCTTTCTCAGAACCCATCCGCTGGTCTTGCTTTATTCCTACCTTTCGTGCTCCTGCGCATCATTCCCCACACCAAAACACGCACTTGCCAGCCCTTTTCTCTTTTTATCCGTGCCACACATCTCTCTCCGCATAGACCGAATTCTCCGGCACTCGACCTGCCTCTCTCCCACCAACTGTCTTGAACATTGTATCCCCGGTTCTGTAATTTTCTGTCCCAACCACTCTCCTATGAGGAATATTGTTAGGAATGCCTGCCGTAGTGCTACTCATGTTGTTAATCGTGATGTCATTTTAAGAGCGGAAAAGTTTAAACGGGTAGAGCATTGAATGGAGGGTGGGGGAAGTGGTTGTAATCATATTTCAAGAAAGAGAGAGAAAATTGAGAGAGAGAAGAGAGTAAGAGAGTGAAAGAGACAGAAAGAGAGAGAGATTGACAGACAGAGAGAGAGAAAAAGTGCAAGGGAGAAAGAGTGAATGAGAGAAAAAAAGTTGAGAGAGAAAGAGAGAGACATAGACTGGTGGTTGAATGTTTTAAAAACAGAAAGGAAATTACTGTACAAATTATGAAAGAATTTAACGCGATTACGAAAGAATTAGAAAAACGTGTACTTACACCCCCACCACATACACACATGTATATATATCAACCAGATGAGTGATATTATATAAAAGTTTGAGTTGTAGATTTTGGTTCTATTGTATTAAGAGTATTATTATAGTATATTGCATTTAGGCTGTGACGAAGAATTTGTCGACACACACGTATTTTAAATACACCTATAGCAAATACACACACACACACACACATACATATATATATATATATATATATATATATATATATATATATATACTTTGAGTATTTACACATGGCTCCCGTCAACTGAAGTGGGTTGTGAAACAGGGTTAGTTATTTAACGTGGGGTTTCTGTATATATATTAGAAATTTGAATAATTCCACACTGTTTTCCAACAGGTGGTGTACCCAGAACTGTGCGAGTGTAGTTTCAGATGGTAACGCATTTATACAAATGTACTATAAACAAACTCGAAATTCAGTTTATATCATTTCACCGAAGTCTAAAGAACATTGTTTTTCATAGTGTTAAACATATCGGATTTCGTGCTAAAGAAAGCGTATTCGCGGGGAATTTTACTGCACTAATGTATCCAAAGGAAATCTTCTGCTGAAGCGCAAAATCTCTTGTTAAAATTTGCGACAACAATGTTCTGTCAGAAACAATATGTAGAGATTCGTTTGGACGATTCAAAAATAATGATTTTGATTCTGATGATAAAGAACGCTCTAGTGCGGCGAAAAAATTAGAAGACGAAGAATTAGAGGCATTACTTCATGAAGACTCATTTCAAGTACAAGCTGAACTTGCAGAATCATTAAGATTTAGTCATGCAGCAGTTTGGAAACGTTTGAAAGCATTAGGAATGATTCTAAAGCAAGGACAGTGGGTGCCGTACGAGTTAGAGCCAAAAGACGTCGAACGGCGTCATATCACGTATAGACAGCTGCTTCAAGGGTTGTATTGTTACGGGTGATACACTACGATAACCGTAAGCGTAGAAGATAGTGGGGTAAGCCCGGCTATGAATCAACATCGGCGGTAAAGATTCTGCTACGCCATTGAGAAGATCAGTTGGGTGTAGTTTATTATGATGTGCTGAAACCGACCAAAATCATTACGGAAGAACGTTAACGACCGCGATTGATGCGTTTGAACTGAGCATTGAAGAAAAAACGACCGCAATGCGAGTAGAGACACAACTAAGTAATTTTGCAATATGACAACACTAGTCTATCCTTTTTGAAAACGCTTAAATGGGAAGTCATGCCCCACCCGCCGTATTCACTAGATATTGCTTCTTCCGATTATCAATTGTTCTATTCGATGGCACATGGCCTGGCTGAGAAACACTTTCAATCTAGTGAAAATGCCAAAACATGGGTCAACAAGTAGTTAGCATCAAAAGATGTGTCGTTTTTTTGGACGTGGAATTCAAATGCTGCCAGAAAGACGGGGGAAAAGTAGTGGCTAGCGATGGACTGTATTTTCAGTGACACGTTTCTGACTAATTTTTGTAGATAAAACATTATTTTTTATGAAAAGTATGCAAGAAGTAAATCATGGTCTTCATATATATCGAGTATTTATCCTAAATTTGATTGAATTCAGCCAAGGAGATATGTCTGTTTAATTTTGATTATCAATTTCTAAATGAGTTAATGTATATTCGTTTAAAGTTATGGATTCTTATTTGTTTGGTTGTCTTTATTCAAGTACTTTTAGCCGTCTCAGTCATTATCAAGAACCATGTGTGGCAGGTAAGATTTCCTTGGTTATATTCTGTTATTTTACTGAGAGTTGAAAGTGTGAACCTGTTCAAACATTTCTCATATGTCAACTCACCCACGAAAGAAGTGAAAACGAATGCGTCCTTCTGAACGATCAATGAGGAAGATCTGCCATTGATAAATATCTGTCAGTCAGTTAAGTGCCATACGTGATACAAGCTTGGGCGATCATGTCTCGAAAGAGACAGACTGACTGAGCAGATGATTTTCTCCTTACTTTCTGCGATCGATAGGCTGGTTGCCAACCAAGGCTATATAACTCAATCCGTCCTGTTATTTGACCGATAGCTGGACGGAAAATATGGATTAATACCTTTCCCATGGTTATTTGTGCTTAAGTGAATGCAACAAATTCAACTAGAGTTAGAACTCGGCTCTCCGATTTCTCGTTCTGAGCCGATATCCACTGCACCACAACGCACATCCACTGATAAATAAAAATATAAAAAATATAATGACATTGCCCTGATAAATAGAGACTAACGTAAAAGAAATAGTTTGCTTAAGATATTACAGGAAAGAAGAGCTTGATGTTCTATGAAACAGACGGTCATAGTCATAAAAAGGCGGAAGTAGGGAGACACAGACTATCATGAATAGAATAGGGACGGACGCAGAAGTAAAGATTCTGGTATTCATAGAATAAGTACGAAAAGATAAACCAAGAGGTACAGATTGTTACAGATAAAACAAATAACACATCACTCTATAAGTCCCAGGCCTGACATATAGATGGCACCACTAATAAAATATACATATGATCTTTACGAAGTACTAACATTCAAATGGCACATGACAAAATTTGGGCTCAATCGGATTATTAGTTTACAAATTACAGTTATTAAATTAAGCTACTGTTGCAAATTTTCAAAACAATGGAAAAATTTGAATTTCGTGTGTTAATAAAGCATTGCTTTCTGATGGGAAAAAATACTGTTCAATCAAAGCAATGACTTGATAAGTGTTATTTGGACTCTTTTCTGACAGAAACAATGGTTAAGAGGTGGTGCGCTGACTCTAAACGCGGTCGTACAGACACAAATTACGCTGAGCGCTCAGGTCGCCCAAGATTGTCAATTGTTCCGGAAAACACCAAAAGAAAAAAAAATAAATCCGCAAACTCATTTCAACCGATCGTAAATTGAAGTTGCGTGAGATAGCAGTGGAATTGAACATATCAGAAGGCAGTGTATTCACCATTTTGCATGAACATTTGTCAATGAGAAAGCTGTATTCAAAGTGGATGCCGCGTTTGCTCACAGTCGATCAAAAATAACAACGCATCGACGATTCAGAGTGTTGTTTGTAACTGTTTCAAGGCAACAAGATGGAGTTTTGCGTGAATATGTGACAATGGATGAAACATGGATCAATCACTTTACTCTGGAGTCAAATCGGCAGTCAGCTGAGTGGACAGCAGCAAGTGAAAGCCGTCCAAATCGACGAAAGATGCAAACATCAGCAGACAAGGTTTTGGCTTCCGTATTTGCCCAAGGTATTTTGCCCATTTCTTACCTTGGACAAAGAAGAACCTTCAAAAGCAAATATTATATAGCATTATTGGTCCGTTTAAAGGAATAAATCGTAAAAAACGGCCACAAATGAAAAAGACAATGCGCCGAGTCACAAACTGATCGCCACGATGACAAAACTACATGAATTGCACTTCGAATTGCTTTCGCATCAACCCTATTCTCCAGATCTAGCCCACAGCGACTACTGACTGATTGCAGATCTCAAAAGCATGTTCCAGGAAAGAGATTTGGCTGCAATGAAGAAGTGATATAAAAAACTGAGACGTATTTTGAGGACAAAGATAAATCGTTCTATAAAAAAGGTATCGAATTGTTAGAGAAGCATTAGAATCAGTACATCACCCAAGAAACTATGTTGATGAATAAAGTAGAATTTTGCCGAAAAGTTGTTGTTTTATGAGTTAGATCCGGCATTTATTGAGTGATGTGTTCTGTAGAGACAAACGCAGAAGGAAGGAAATTGGCATAGATAGAATAAATATCTAGAGATAGACTTAGAGTGATACAGATTTCAACAAATAGAACAGATATACAGAGACGGACGCAGAGGAAAAGATACTGCCACAGAATGAAGCAAGAGAAACGGACTGACGGAGAGAATAACAGACTGCCCCAGAAGAAAATAGAAAGGGACTGATGCTGATAGCAAAAGACGGGAAAAGAAATATTCTTAAATATGAAGAGACTTCTGTAAATGGATCATGGAATGCCAGTTGTCCTGGAAGTCTGTTCTGACATTTAGAATTACAATTGTTCACTCAGCGGCAACAATCCTAATAGGTCTTTTAGCGATCGCACTTTCTGACTGAAGAAATTCTCAAATGGAGAAACAGATAAAGAGCATTTTCGAAATCGCAATCAATTCCATTTTAGACCTGTCATTTTATCAACTGAGCTGAATTGTTACGGGGCCTATCTTGTTGGATATAAGCCATACTCACAGCAACAAAATCATTTACATGAACGAAGAAATTCGCTGTCAAAATCAAAACGGAAAATTTAATAACAAAAAATAAATATTCTAAACGCAACATTGAGAACGAAAATCTGTCAGCAAAATCAACAGTCCATTATTTTTTGTGGCTATGGATTTAAACACAGAACGAGATGGAAAGGTTTCATTATTTTAAAACTCAAATGGTCAACCGATAAAAGATCCAGACTATATAAAACTGCCGTTGAATTTTATTTTTAGTAGAATAAAATAATTCAATCTTTCTCAGGATGTTAATTAATATTTAATGTAGTGAAGACGGTACAGTAAAGATACAGATCAGTTAATTACGATTACAAGAAAAATAGAGAATCTGATTTTGGTGATAGGAGCCAAAAATGCCAATTACAGGTCGGTGAGACTAAATTCAAGCAAGTATAGAAATGTAAATACCTTGGAAGTGTTCTAACAGAGGACGGAAAGTGCGACACTGAGATTCGAAAACGTATTGGGATGGCCAATGACACATTTCAAAAGCTAAGTAGAGTAGTGGGAAAAAATTATTAGAAACAAAGAAAAATGTATTGTTATGACATATCCATTCTACTCTATGGCAGCCAATGCTGGACAATCTCTTCAAAGGTGATGATAAAACTCGAAGCAACAGAAATATGATCCTACAGAAGGATGCTGAGGATACCATGAACCAAACATGTAAGCAACGATGAAGTTTTGGAGAGAGTGGAAACGAAAAAAAAACTTATACTGAACATCAGGAAGTGGCAGCTAAATTTTCTGTGACACGTAATGAAGCAGAGGGGCTTGGAGAATCTGATTCGCACAAACCTGATAGAAGAAAAGAAAAACAGGGAAAAACAGCCCATCACATACTTGATGGGCTTAAGCAAATGGACCGCAGAGTAAGGTTTAGGGAAATAACAAATCAAAATATATCAAATGCTAAAATAGACAGGATGATTTGGAGAGTCATGATCGCCTACGTCCTGAAAGAGCACTGCATATGAAACAAGAAGACAAACCTGCAGCTGTTATGAATAGGCTATATATTATTATATCTCTCCTACTTCTATCTATCTATGCTGTTTTCCATCTTCTATCTGTATATCTATATTCCTATCTATTCCATCTCAGTCTATTCATGATCTATCTATCTATATATCTGTCTATCTATCTATCTCTCTCTCTCTATATATATATATATACAGTTTTAGTGCAATGAATTTGTGGCTTTAACTGAGCAGGATCATGCTGACTTGGAAGTTTGGGAGACACCGTTATGATGTCCTTACTCATCAGGGCTGTTTTTCTTTTCAGCAAAAACCAGCAACTCTGATGAGCATATCGCTGTCCTCACGAAACTTCGAAGTCGGCATGGACCTGCCCAGTTAGAAAGACAAATAATTTGCACTAAAATTAGCAACGTTCTAGCTCTACCCCGATATCTAGCAATTTACGATAAAAAATCTGCTTCCCAAAATAGCTTTCATCAGTAAATATCTCTATCTATCTATCTATCTATCTATCTATCTATCTATCTATATATATATATATATATATATATATATATATATATATATATATATAATGGGGATTTTACAGTGGTTCCAAGGAGAGAAAAGGTGTATATTTTAAATAAGCCAGTCGTAAACAAAGCATATGATAATATGCATATTTATTAATATTTATAATATATATATATATATATATATATATATATATAAATGCATGCATACATACATATATTAAAGAGATGAAAGTGTGTAGCTTAATGTTACACATTATAAAATATTAAAAAAAGCGAAGCAACCGTTTTCGCTCCCGCTCCTTAGGCCTCTGCGGTTTTTTTAAACTAAGATTAAAATAAAGAAGTGTGTGAAAAAAAATGAAGAAAAAATATGAATACAAAGAGTTACAACTAATCAGTGCCTGGACATGAGAATTAAACAACATGTCCCCACTAAGATCAGGAACCACATCTTACCTCGGAAAGAACTTGTCCCAAATAGAGGCTTGGCGAGCGGGAGAGAAACAGTTTGCTTCGCGTTTTTAATATTTTATAATGTGTAACATTAAGCTACGCACTTTGATCTCTTTAATTAAATTTTTCTAATTATAAAAATATTTTCAGATATCCTGGCTAGAAGCAATCGGATGGCTAACTGTACTGATGAGCTGTGATACAGCGAAACAGATCTGTCTGCGGATATATATATATATATATATATATTATAGGGATGTTACAATGCTTTCAATGAGAAAAGAATGTATAAATATTTTAAATAAAATGAGAAACCGCAAATGTTTTTTTTAAATGTATTCTATTTTATTTTTTATATTCTGCTACACGTGTTTGTAGTCTCGCCACTTCCTAAGGCAGAGAATGGTTGTTTATTTTTCACTTATTAAAAGAAATTAATTATCGTTAAAATCTCTGTGTTCAGTCATCGTCTTGTTAGTGTGTGGTAGTAGTTCACACGTTTTGTACTTGCGAGGAAATCTTCCTCCGTTTTAACGGGTTGTCGCACCCGACTGCTCTTACTTCTTATGATTTTTAACAAAAGAGGTGACCTGTACCTCGCATGCAAAATTTAGCAGCCAGATGTTGCTGACAGACAATTCTACTCCTGCAGCTTCTTCTCTCGCACTTCCCGCCTGTGGAACTCGCTCCCATATTCTTGCTTTCCTGACGGCTACAACCTCCAGAAATTTAAATGCAATGTCAATACTCATCTATTAACCACTTGACTCTAGCTCTCTCCCCACCTCGTATATCCTTCCCTTTCTCTCCACCTATGTATCTGTCATTGCACCTGCTTTCTCAGCTTTCTATTGTTCCTTTCTAACTAGTTTGTACTCCTCACACTTTTCTAATTAATCTTTTTACAGTTATGTAGAACCCGCTTTCTGCCTTACTCGGGGTGAAATGATTAAAAAAAAAATGTACCTTTAATATCAGTGTTACTTTCGCTGAAATTTGCCATTCTTAGCCCAGTGGGCAGGATCAAAGCATAGTTTATTTGTTTGTTTTTTTTAAGCAACTCGATATGGAAGTCCAATGTGGAGGAAGCACGAAGAAGTCGGACCCCATCCCCGACAAAGACACATGAAGAACAGCCTTTTCTGAATTCCAGACGTACAGCACCCCACTAAGAGCTCAGATAACAGGACGACCAGCTTCTCCAGAAAACCAGCAGCCAGGACGACCAGCCTCCCTAGCAACCGACAACCGAGGAGCTAGCAGCATAAAAGTAAAAGCTGATAACCGGGGGAGCCAGCAGCACCGAGAAGCAAAAAGCCGACGACCGAGGAAGCAACAGCTGACAAACCAGGAACCCAACTGGCAGGGCCAATACCCACCCACTGTGCCAGCAACAATAACCAGCAAACTCCCTGTAGCTGGAAAACCACAACAACCGGCCAACTGAATCCGCAGGATTTTCTCAAGAGAGCTGAGGATTATGCTCACCTGATTAATGAAGGTCGTTTGTGGATTGACTCCGAAGAAGTCGAAAAATACGCTCTCGGGACTGTCACTGATGTCATGGGCAAGCGAACAAGAAAGGTTTGCCGTTCATCTAAAGACAATGTCTACAAGACCCTCACATTCCTTGGCTTCAGCAGATCATCTGTAGTGTTGAGCCCTACATGTGGGACGTGCTAATGACCACAACTTACGATTGTATGGCTATGGTCAACAGAGATCACCAAAGACATCATCTTCCGGACCGAATACAGGGGCATGAAGAAAACAACAGTGGCAGCCTATGAAGTTCCTGCCCATGTAAAAGGCGAAGCGCTGGCTCATCGAGATCCTCAGCAAATCCTCGAATCGAAAGCTTGGGGCATTGAACCTCAATATCATTTTATCCTGACAAGCCTCCAGCTCCATCCCCAGCGGTTTGGACATCACAACCTGCTACCGAGCAAGCATGCGCTTCGACTACCACGAAAACCAGCAATCAAAAAGAAGCTGCCTCCAATGTGCCGTATCTCTCTCCTCATAAATCTCCTCTGTCGAAGAAAGGGGAGGATGAATAGCAGGTTATGAGCAAGTATTAAAAAAAAGATCCAGAAGCTAGTTCTCGTTTTCGACAAACGGTGTGTACAGCCGGAAGCCGTAAACCCCACATCATGCAGCAGCAAAGTCTTCCTGAACACAGGACCTTGAGCCAAAAACGACCCATCGATCGACAAAATCCAAAAATAAAAGAAATGAAAGTGGGTCTGGATAAGCGGGAGTCACCACTACGCCCCGTTTTATTCGTTCCTTGCTCACCATCAAATATATATAAAGCGGGTATAAATCATAAAAAATCAGCTTTGTGAAAAAATTCAAAAGTTCAAAAAGCAAATATAGAAAGAGAAAAATCATATGGTATAACCCTCCTTTCAATCAATCAGTTAACTTCAAGCTGGAACATAAATTTCTTAAACTAATAGATAAACACTTCCCCAAAAATAACCCCCTGAGCAAAATCTTCAATAAAAATACAATAAAACTAAGTTATAGCTGTCCCAATAATCTAGAAAAAATAATTAAAATGCATAACAGCAAAATATTAAAAGCACATAGCAAAAATAACTCCAACACTAATACAAGTCCTTCCCGTGATAACAACTTCTGTAACTGTAGAAACCCCAACCAATGCCCCATTACCAATAAATGTCTGACGAAATCTCTGATATATATGTGTTCGATTTCATCCATAGAAAATCCTAAAGATGAAAAAATATATATCGGGAATACCATTGAACGTATTTAAGAAGTGCTTTTACAATCACCTCTCATACTGCAATAACAAAGAAAAACAAAACATGACGTCTCTCTCCAAATACTTTTGGAAATTAAAAGACGAAAATAAAACGCCTAAGGTTAAATGGAAAATCCTCAAACAAGCAAGAACAGCAAAATCTATAAAGGAACCATGTTTTTTTTGCCTTCAAGAAAAATAGAAATCCTTAAATATATAAATAGTAACAAGCTTTTAAACCAGAGGCATGAAACCACAGTCAACTGTAAGCACATTAAAGATCTAACCCTACAACCATGCTAAGAAACACTCGGAATTTGATTAGATATTTTTTTTATAAAAGATTAAAAATGCTATAGAAAAATCGATCTAATAAATTCTTAAAGTAAGGTCTAATACCCACAAAAATATCTAAATAAAACTAAATATTAAATGAAATAAATAAGCTTCCAAATTATGATCCAAGAAAAATTAAAAATTAAAGAAAAAAATCGATCCCCTAAATTCAAAATTAAGATTAAATAAACACCCCTATCCCGCTAAAATAAAAATTACTAAATTCTAAAGCAAGGCTTAATATTCTGAATTAGATCAGAAATATATCCGCTAAAACTTTACTTAAATATAAAAATATTCCGTACTGGAAAAATCAAAATTAAATGGAAAAAATGGCTCTCAAACTCGGAAAAAAAATCAATTTCCTATATTCAAAATTAAAATTAAATATACAATTTCAGATTAATTATATTATATATATAAAAAACCCTGCTGAAATAGACAAAAAATACTCCGTACGGGATAAACATCCCACCCCTATCACGTCAATCTAAGGAACCCCAAAGAATATAGTCTAGTCACTAGATAAAAAAGAATACATAAAATCTGTCTAGTAACAACAGACACTCATTAATCAAACACTAGCTAACCACACCACTCTCCTAAAAATTCTTAAAGTCGGGTTCCCTAATCACAAACAAAACCACACACACACGCACAACTGACCAAGTAATCAACCTTTTAACTCCACACACCACTTTCTTCGAAATTCTAACTAAAAGATATACCCGAGCAATAAAAACGTACATTCTAACAGCTAGTGTCATTAATCAACCATTTAATTTCACACACCACTTTCTTCAAAATTCTAACGGTCAACACAGAAGACATATTCCCTTTATTATCAATAACCCCAACCAACCTCACACTAACAATAAACCAAATATAGATAGTGAGGATTTCCATTCTTGTTCATTCCTCCTGAAGAGACGTTGGAGACCCAATGTCGAAACAACCGTATGATTGTAGAGGACATATATAAAAAACATTATGTACATGTTCTAAAATATAATCTATAATATATATATATATATATATATATATATATATGGAGCAAATGTTGTAAAGCTTTGCATTATCAAGGTGTTTCGCTAATAGAAAACGTTATACACACACACACACTCACACACACACAAACACACACATGCATATATATATAAGATTAATGTAATTTTAGCCACACAGGGCTCAATGAATAAAAACCTTCGTTAAAACCAGTGACTTGAACAAATGAGTCGAGAGTTCAATCACTTGATACAACAGAGGGGAACAAAAACTTTGAATTAAAGTGAAAGAACTGAGTCATCTGGCATAAACATGACGAACGGAAATAGAACAATTTACCCCGTTTAGTTCGTAATTCGAGTCAATGGCTGGAAAGATATGAATATGACAACGAAGATGAGGACAACAGTCTGAATAATGTAAATATAAATAGATTAAATATAAAATAGATACCTATTTTAAATATAAATAGATTTAAAATAGGTACCTCTAATAAAAATCGCTAAAACAGCATAGTATGAATAAAAAAGATTAATAAAAACAAATTTTTCATCAAAATCTTTATATTATTAATAAGAAAAATCAAAGAATTTTTTAGTTATTTTTTGAAATTTTTTAATATTTCTAACACGTTCAAAATTTAGGTTAAAATCTTGTTTTGTTTACGTCATCGCCTTCTACAACATTGATTTTTTTGCTCTTTTTTACTTGCAAGCACATTTGGAAGTTTTTGTAAATAATTGTTCGATTTCAATGAAATTTTCAGACTTATTCCCAAATGAATGAAATTATTTTTGAAATGTTTTTTTTTAGAAAATTTTGGCAATTTTTTTTTAACATGTTACCTCCCACTTACTTAGTTTAATGAAATTTCGCACAGAACCTTTGTTTTTCCCTTAAATTTTTTCGTTAAAAGTAGGAGTCTTTGGAAATTGTAAATCATCTACTTTTTTTATTCAAATTAATGCTATCTAAATGAAAATCTGCTCTAAATTGAAAAATAATGAATCCAATAAAACATAGACATTACTTAATTAGAAAAGCTTTTAATTGCTTTTGTAAATAAGTAATATTAGGGACATTATTATCTGAAATATTAAAGATTTTTTTTATGAATAATGAATTTTAACAAGAATTTTTTCAATTTTTTTACATTTTAATTATAATAATTTTTAATAGTTTAAAATCGTGTAAAATTCTCTGTTGGGATTTTTCTTGGATGCGATACAATAATTAAGTAGAAACAAAATTTACGAGTCCAAAATTGCAAAGATTATTAAACGTAGTGGAGTCATCTATTTTTAAAATAATTTTCATTTACTTAATACGTCCCTTATTTTCATGTATGGTTGACTAAATTTGCCATTATTATGAAAAGGTTACGTAATTTAAGAGTTTTGTTCCTTCACTTAGATTTATGAAAATTGTTATTTATGGTCATTCATAGCAGCTGTCATCGCTTCGTCATTCAACAGCCCGTCAAACGTTCGATCAGATGAACACGGTAATAATTGCTTGTATATTACTTTTTTATGTTCTAAGTAAGTAAGATTTCTTTAAAATCAGATTAACTTAATTTTCAATTTTCTTATTTTACTAAAATAAAGTGTCAGAAATCTTTTGAAATTTTTTTAAATCGATGATTTTTGTTTGTTTACAAATTTCTTAAAATTAAGAAAATGGCCGCTTTTAAGAAAATGGCCGCTTTTAAGAAAATTTTAAGAAATCAAAATTGTCTGTGACATTCCAACCTATATAATTTCAATCTGAAATACACCAGAAATTTTTTCTTAATGGAAATAATAAATATAATCGTTAAGCTTTTAATTAAATTTAAAATGAAATCTTCAAGAATGTTTCTTCATTCTAAAAAATGTTATTTAAACTTAGGTATCGAATATTAATGCTGAAATATTGGAGGTACCTAGAAAACTAATCATCATCATAACTCAGCACGATATATATACAGTGGAACACTGAATGTAGTGGGGCATTTACGGGCAGAGATCTTTCTGAGGAAGAGGGGACAAACTCAAGCAGTGTCTTCATTTTCACACTACACCCCCCCTATCGTATATACAACTAAGGAAAGTAAGTATGTTTATTCAATAAATTCAACGGAATAAATTTTCATTTATAGCAGTGGAATTCTAATCTATTTTTGCCCTATTTTCCACTCGCCAACTGTTGGAACACAAGAAACGGTTAATTTCGAAACGAAATTAAAGGGTTAATGATATGAACGTCAATATTATTGTGATTTTGCTTTTAAAAGGAGGAGTAAAAGAAAGATTTTTATTTCCCTGACAGCTGGTATTCGTGTTTTAACTGATACTTGTCAATGATGACTGATTATTTTAAGGGTTGACGTTTTATTGCTCTCTTCTAATTGATCGATTCACTAAAGTAGGTACTTTCACTCATTTTCGATAACTAGCTTTTTAACTAAATGTTTAAAAATAAAAAAAGTTTACTTGAAACATTTATTTTAGCTTTAATTGAAAGCTAAATAGTTAAATTTACTATTTTCATTTAGCAAAATACTCTGAGGTATTTCAAATAGAAATTATATTAATCGGAATCTAAAATTTTGAGAAAAAAATGTTCATTTTGCGGTTATTTTTAAGTGATGGATACATTTGTAAACAAAAGTTAATTCTTGGTTTCAAAAATCTTGCAAAAATAAAATATTCATCTGTGACACATTATTTTTTTAAAAATTAGAAAATTTAATGTTAAATATAACTGATTTACACAAGTATTACTTATTTATAACATAAAATTTAGAATAAAACTATTTTTTTAACTTTTTGACCTTCCCTCGAACTGGAAATGTGATGGCAGCTCGAGAGATGCGAGATATAATAAGTGTATCGCGTTCACAAGTGATATAATTGTATGAATTTTTTCTGTAAAAATTCATCGTAAATAATCAGGCGAGTAGATATAAATATATAATACCGTTTATTTAAAAACAAAATATGTACTTAAATATGAGTATCGATCAAAAATAATGTTCAAACAAATCATTTCATATATATATATATATATATATATCCCAGAGATAGAGAGAGGGGGGAGTAGGCTACATTGAAATAAGCAGGATAATTGAATATATTACCTTGAACTGTGGAAGTAATTGACAGATACATCCGGCCGTATGTAATGTCAACAAATGTGACAACCGTCTTGATAGGCGATGGCTCGACAATGATGTAGTTGACATATACATCCGGCTGTAGATAAAAGTCAACAAAGAACAAGGAGGTTGACAGATATATCCGGCCGTAGATGATGACAACAAAGTGCAACGAAAAGTACAAGCGATAACTGGCTTGAAATGCAGTGGACCACCGAGTGGGATTGAGCGAATATAACGAAACAAAAATATGTAAAAATCAGTGGGAAGTTTAAGACTATATAAAGTATAGTATCTGAATAGACAACGTGACACCCGCTGGCTTTCGACTCCTGGCAACCCTTTCGTGTTCGTGATCTTTCTCCGGGCCCTCCTGCTTCACACAAGCGTCACAATCGAAGAATAAGAATAAAAGTTTATATTTTTACATATGCATGTTCCTGATTGACGTGCTTTCCAGCTTTATATACTATATACACGATTTGGTGTGCAGTAACACACTATGTTTTTTTTAAACATAGATTGATAACGAATCTGGATAACATCTACGAAAACACTAGGCGATCGTGGTCTAACAGATGACATCAAAGAAATGTAAGTGACTTTTGATTTTACCTTGCGTGTATTCTAATCTTGTACTTGTTATAAGAAAAGTTGCTGGTTTAAAAAAACAAATAAAAAAGAAAAACTCAAAATGGAACAGCATATATTTTCCGATTGCGCTCAAAGTCTGATTGCGGAGTTGAGAAATGTGGCATGTTAGGTGAGGAACACATTAATCAGGGTAGTACACCCGGCAGAGAGCGCATACGTGGAGGGTTGATGGGAGGAAGATAAAAATCAAGAAAGGACAAGGGTGGTTGTAGATATATATCCGACCGTAGATGATGTCAACAAAGTTCAACGAAAAATACAAGCAACAACCGTATTGAAAAACAATGGGCTGCCGGGTGTGATTGACAGAAATATCCGGTCGTAGGTAACGTCAACAAAGCGGCAATCCGAAATATCAGAAGTGCGTGGAAGTTTTAAGACTATATGAAGTCTATCATTTGTGACTAAAGAGACATGTATATATATATATATAAAGAGAGAGAGAGAGAGAGAGATAGAGAGAAAAAGTGAATATTAGATAGATAGATAGATAGATAGATAGATAGATAGATAGATAGAAATACAGTCACCAGACTACACTGATATAAACACATAGGACAGATAGTATCATTAAAATAACATCGATATGAAATTACATACACGCATCTATATATATATATATATATGTGTGTGTGTGTGTGTGTGTGTGTGTGTGTGTAGGTTACATTATAGGATTTTAATGCAATGTGCAGAACATATTCCTAAGTTTTCGAAAGTTTTCTTTTTTAGAAAATATCTGTAAAAATATTCTTTTGTGTGTGTTAAGTCACATTTATTTAATTTCATTAATTCTTTTTAGCTCTTCATATTTATATTAGTTATAAGAACAAATCCTCGGAAAATTTAAAACATCAATTATTTTATTTCATTTTATTTTTTATTTTTTGTTGTTGTTGTTGTTTATCAAACAGTGCCCCCAGTTAGAGAAATCTGCTCTGATTCGCTAAATATTGAATACAATGCAACTTTATTAGAAAAACATTTAATTGTTTTTATGTAAACAAATATATTGTGGATACTATGGTGTTAAAAAAATCGATGCATAATATTTTTTAGAAGGAGTGTTTAGTTTTTACTATTGTTAATTGAAAGGCTTTAAAAAACTTTAAATCTTTTAAAATTCTGTATTAATTTGTAACGATCAAGTGCTATTTTTATTAAATTAGGACTATTTTTTAATCTTTTAATAGAGAGGTTCACTACAATCCATTAAACTCCAATATTTGAAAAGAATGTTGAATTTATTTTATGTGTCTATAAACGTTGCTTATTGTAAATACGGATTTCTTTACGCGACATTACCAGAAAATAAAAGCGGCAAATGTAGTAAATTTAAATTTTCTTGGTAATTTTCTCACATTTTCTTAAGAAGCTTCTACGTAAGTTAGATTATAAAGCAATGCTTCTAAAATTCAATGCCATATTAGATTGCTTAGAATAATATCGTAATTTTTTATTGAGTAGTTTAAAAAATGATATAAAAAAGGGCATTCACATTATAATTATGTAATTTTTAGAGTTATATCACGACAAAAATTTCCCAAACATACGTCTAGCGAAAAATTCTCAACACCTCATATAAACAACTTTGTGTTAAAAAATGTTTTCCGCGATATTTTAAACTAAAAGCAAGTAATATTTGTTTCAAGTCCAATTAATTAAACATTAAATCAGTGATTCTTCCTCAAATTAAGTGTCTAGAATGTACATTCTATTTATGAAAGATATTTTTAATAAAGAAAATTACGCTGTGTTGATGTATTTGTCAATATGGAAGATTTTGTCGGTTTTACTGACAATATAATTAACTCGTTTTAATCTGTTTAAATTCAGTTTGAAATATAGGAAATTATTTTGCTTATTGAAAATACTAACTTAAAACTATTAGCTTGAAATTAATACTAGAATAAAAATTTTAAGAAAGATAAAATTTTTCGTTTTGAAAATACATTTTAACCCTAAGGCATCGCTTGTTTTTGGAGGTACATATTTATATGCACACATATATATAGATAAATAGATAATATTGGTTCACTATATCATGCTAAACAATCTTTCCAGCCAGAATCTATCTCGCATATTTATAAGTCTACCATTCGCCCTTGATTTGAATATTGCTGCCACATCTGGTCTGGCGCTCCTGCTATATATTTAGAAGTTCTTGATAAAATCCAAAGATTTATCTGTAATTTTATTGGTACTGACCTGGCATCTTGGCTTCAGTCCTTTTCTCCTCACTGTAACATAGCTTCCTGGTGCTTTTTTTATTAATGTTTCATGGTAAATGTTCCTATACAATTTCTCTGATGGTACTTACATTTTATGAATTTAAGCGCTGTTCTAGATTAGCGGCACGAACTCATTCTTTTACAGTTGAAATGTCTAGCTGCAACCGTAAGTTCTATGCTAACAGTTTCTTCTATCGCACTTCTCGCTTGTGGAACTCTCTTTCAGCCTCTTGCTTTCCAGGCAACTACGATCTTCAAAAATTTGTCAATCGTTATCTTCTGTCTACTTAATTACTTTTCTTTTATTGTCCTCAGTCATGACTAGTATTTTTTTATATTTTATATATACTCAGTAGCACATTGTGTCCTAGAGGCTTTATTGCCTTTCTTGGGGTTAAATAATTAAAAAAGATAAAGTAAATAAAACAAGAAATTTAATACGGCATAAAATAGTTACACATCCAATGATTTTTAATTTACAATCATTTATGAAATCAACATTATTTTTTACAACACTCAGTCAGTCATGAAATCGATTTCGACAGGCAAAAGTAAAAACAAAAATTCTTCTCGCGCACCCAGAAAAAAAGGCAAAGAAAATCCAACATAATATGAGTGCAATTAGTACTAAATGGACGAAACTGAGGATAAACATCAGGGTGTACATTAGTGGGTATGTCTCGGGGTGTAAAGCGTGAATTGTAATCGAAGCAAGGGACTCATTTACGGTTAACTTTTGATTAGCACCTGTTCCTGTGATGGATGTGGCAGACTTGAATTGTGGACCCACTGGCAGCTTGTTCATCCGGTCCGCCAACCGAAAATACAAAGGTTTCATTGCAAATAAACATGGGTCGCACGCAACAAGCGAGATGAACGGGTTAGGGGCTGAAGTTCTGTGGCGATTATGATAGCCGGGGTTTGTGTTGTATGCCGAGGGCGAATGCGTACGAGACAAGAAGAGTTGGTATCGGGTGCTCTCTGTGAATATTCATGAGGAGAGAAGCGAAGAATTCCTCACCAGCCGCTTACTGGACAAGAAGACTCGTTCAATAACTTGTGACACGCACAGAGATCACTTTGACAATCGGAACAAACTTGCAGGGTCGGGCAGGAAGCTATTCGGAATTTGTAAATGCGGAGAATCGACTGAATTGACGTTCACACGAAGATATAAACGATGTGGAATGGTTGAAAAGGTATACCTTTTATTTCTCCTGGTTCAACTGCGTTTTCCCTCTCTTTCACATCGCTCTCTCTCTCTCTCGATTTTTTCTTTGTTATATTTATCATGGTAAATCTACTTTTAATGTATTGTAGGCGATCATAGCTCTCCACAGTTTCCTTACATGCATTAACTTTGAATTGTTATACATTCTTTGAAAGTTTTTTTTATCATTTCACCCCAAGCAAGGCAATAAAGCTACTAAGACGCATAGGGTTAGAGTGTTAGAGAATATGAGAAAAAATTACTTTTAAGTAGAGTTGATTTTCTAAGCGCCTCTTAGATGTGGCACAAGGCAGAATGTATTGGGTACCTAGTGAGGATCGAATTCAACTACTATTAGGTTGAGAGGACAACAACAGGTGAACTGTTATCTTCTCCACTGTTTGAAATTCAATTTTGTACTTAACTTAGTCTGTTACCATTCAATTCTTGTGAGATGTCTCTGACTTATTGTGATTGGCAAATTATTTACCACTCTCCAACCTCCCCGCCCCTAAGGCGTAATGTGGCAAGCCTTTCGCTGCTCTATCGCTACTTCCAAGGGAATTGCTCGAACGAACTACATTCCTTGGTCCCGCCAATTCAAACCTTCATAACAAGACCCGCCAGGTCACTTACATAGTACTAAACCACCACATTCCCTCCGTATTCCCACCGTATTCCACTCTAACAACTTCTTTCTGCGAATCACTATTCAGTGGAACGGACTCCGAAGAGGATATTTCCCAATCACTACAATCTTAACCAATTCAAGGCTAGCGTTGACAGTCATCTTCCACTTCAATCCGAACAAATTTTCTTCTAACATATTCCTCTACATCGAGTGGCCACAGGGCCTTGTAAAGAGTCAACTTAACTGTTAACAAATAATTCATGAATTTTTAATTGGTTAACATAGTATATCTAGAAATGTTTTCGCTATCAGCAGGTTTTTTCTATGAGTTCCATAGATATTGCTATGGATAGAGTATTGTGAATGCAGGCACCCCAAGGATTATGTTAGTTCTCTCTTTGATTATAACCTAATTATGTACCAAAATAGATCATATGCAATATACGAGAAAATCTCAGCTAGAAAAATTAAAAATAAATAAAATGTATTTAAATACAAATTTGAGACATTTAATAATAAATAATTCCATCTTAAATAAATTATCTATGAGAAAGGTGCTGTAGGGTAGAAAATCAGTTACTAACAAGGACTTGGAGACGCTTTTGGGCACTATAGACTTAGTAAACTGAGGACAGTAGTTTTGCACATATATAGCATAAGTATTCTAATTTAGGCGTGATCTTGCTTTTGTAAAGGTAGTAGATAGCACGAGAAGTTAGGTACTAACTGAAGTTCTGCATAGACTATTTGCCTGATATCTTTAGCGATGAACCATTTATACCATCCTCACGAAACCTCAGTGAGGGATTATTCATTCATCGTCGTTACGAAGGAAATTACCGAAGCTTGTTCAGGTGTGTATGAGAATGAAGAATTCCTGGGAAATTATAAGTCAATCAATAATTTAATAAATGTTCTATCGGTAACGTAACTAATAGATCTGAGAATGGCACTTCCTTTGATCAGAGGCTATGATGAGTTGTCTGGTTCCATTCAAAGTGAGAGGGAAAACAATAAGGGCTTTGTATGTTATGAAGCAAACTAAAAAAACAGAAAAGCTTTTTCTTACTGTAATTTCTGATTTTGATATTTTGAGCTCCTTTTTTAGAACAATATAGACTAAAATTGAAAATATCTGAATGTATTTCTGTTCAATAAAAAACAATAATTTTCAAATATTATTACATCTGTTTTTAAACGGTGTTTTATATTCAGAGAAATATGTGATCTATCGGGCTCAACAATGACGTCTATGTGCAGAGATGTAATCGAAGGTAACTGTGGAGTCCAATGTGAGAACGCCAAAGAGATTCGCAGTTAGGACAGGGAATTCAGCCTGGTAGTTTGGGAACTTTTACTATCGCCTTCCTTTTTGCAAGTCAACATTGATGATATTAGAACGGTTTTCCTCAAACGTTACTGTTGCTGTTGCGTTTTGCATTCAGAAAAATACGGTAAGGGTAACTCCTCATCTTTAAATTCAGGCATAAATGAACTGGACATTTAGTTGTGGCATGATCGCTAAGGTCCTGAAGGGACACTGCACAGATAAGAAGAATTGGTTAGCAAATATAGTGCATCTTTTTTATAATAGCGAAGTAGAGATCTAGTCTCCTCTTTAGCTAAGTGTTTTTTTTCTACGAAAGCTTTTTAACTAAGAAGAGTTGTGTTTTTGCGCAAACTTTTAGAAAACGTCCTTAACTAAGCGCAAAGTTTCCAGGGCCGGACGGTGGAGAGGAAAAATTCTGCGTCTGTGATGAATGACGAGTCCGTGCTGGAAAACAGACATAAATAAAGATGAAGAAGACATGATGGATCGCATAGGAGGAAGGATTGAATGGAAGAGCATTTGTGTAAATGTGCTGTCAAGGAAGATGGATAGATCAATATGTCCCCCATAAGGTGGCGAATATTATGTTAGGACGGCGTTTGGCCGAGGGTGGTGGCAAGTTATTCAATACAGTCAGATTGCCTGTCGTCCAATCGACTGTTGAAACACGGCGCAAATAGTAACGTCGATAGCTTGCCCAGTGCGATACTGTAAGATACATCATACGCTATACTGAATCATAAATTACCTCCTCCGACAAAATTGCGAAAAGTGCATATTTCATCGAATCTTATCGCTCGAACGGTTAGGTGTCTGCGAGATCATGACGATATATATGGAATTACCGGGCATAAGAAAAGTTTGATATGGCTTATGTTGTTATTGGTCCGGTAAATTTATATGTTTTGCAAAATGGCAGTCAATATCATTGCATGTGACAGTTGAGTTTAGAGTTTTCTTGACTGTGCGAAGGTGTGCGGAAGGTTTCACAGTTCTTCTTCTGCTTCTTCTTTATGTTCCGTGTCCCTTCAGGACGTAAGCAATGAAGGACTTCCATTTACCATTGTCGCTCTTAAATTTTTTCCTCTTTATATCTCCCACAAACCTCGCTCTATTATCCATTTACCGAAGCCCATCAAATATTTACCATTCTGCTTTCTTCCGTCCTGTGAGTATTAGATTCTTCAGACCCGCCTTCCTCATTACTTGTCCCTGGAACCTCATATATTTCTTCCTGGTGTTGAGTATAAGCTTTCTTTTCGTTTGCATCCTCTCCAAGACATCGTCGTTGTTCACGTGCTCGGTCTATGGTATCCTCAGCATCCTTCTGTAGCCTCAAGTTGCTCCTTCAACCTTGAAGAGATCGTTCAACATTCACTGACAGATATCACATAGCAATCCAGCACTGTTTTCTTTGTTTCCAATTAGATTTTCCTATCGCTAAATACTCTGGTTAACTTTTGAAATGCGTCCTTGGTCATGTCAATAGGTCTTCGGATCTCAACGTTGCACTTTCCATCCTCTGTCAGAACACATCACAGGTATTTCAATTTCTTTACTTGCTTTATTTTAGTTTCTCTGACCTGTAGTTGGCATTTTGGGGTCTTCATTTTGCTGATGAGCATACATTCAATTTTCTTGAAGTTTATACTTAGTCTTTTCTTATCGCATTCTTTTGCTATCTTCTGCAAAAGGTCCTGTGTATAGAGATGAAAAATAAAATCAACTGCCACAATTCAAATTCCTGACTGTTCTGTTTTGCTCCTTTCGTTCGAATGCTCTTTGAAAAAAAAAATCGTTTCGTCTGTAATTCTCCCGTCTAATTACAGATGAAATACATCTTATTTCCAGCGCCATTTTCTTTCAAAACGTTGGCGATCGTGATCCTCCACAATTTCCTGTCCGTTTTAATTCTTATATAAATGTTGTCTTTTTTTTTTCTCTCCTAAATCTTGTTTTGAGCGTCTATTTACACAAACTCGCTAGTTTATTCCTCTCTTCCTGTTGACTCCAATCTGTTCTGTGACTATCAAATTTTCTGATCCCACTTTCTTCATTATATGCACTAGAAATATTAGTTGTCTCTTTCTTATGTTAATTATAGGTTTCTCTTTTGTTCCCATTTTCTCTAAAACTTCGTTGTTGCTCTTATGTTCAGTTCATGGCATTCTCAGTTCTCATGTTCTGCCATACGAGACGACTAACATTACGTTACATTTCAGTACTCGTTTCTTTATTTCTAACAAAATTTTTCTGTTTCTTTATACTTTGATTAGCTTTCTGAAGGCATATTTCGTTGCTTCATTGCTCCTTCGAATTTCAGTTTTGCACTTTCTGTTTTCTATTCAAATACTTCCTAGATAAATAACGTTAAAAGTATAGCTGCCTGTCTAATCTTTAGGTTTTGTGTTGCATTTTGTGCATAAATAAAGTTTAAATGTTCTTAAAAATCTCCTCAGAAAGTCAGTAACTAGGAGTATCCGACAAGAGTCAAAGAAAAACAACTTACTACCAATATGCAATCTTGCCGACAACATATCTCAATTACTCTGCAAAAGGAGATATCTTTACACTTCCAATAAAGTAGATTAAGTGTTACGAAATAAAGTCGTCCTGGACGATAAACTACATCCGACAGCTGGGCCTCTGATTGTAGAGCCACTTCTTAATTGCTGTTGCTTCCAGATCCAACATGACGCGGCGTGGTAGCATCTGTTAGGGTCCCAGTTAAGGACAAATAGTGAACCACTGAGCAAGAAATTATGAAAATACATATGTATAATAAAATTATCAATAATACCTGTTTGGGTTCAAAACACTAAGAACGTATAAAAAATGTTTTAATTAACATTTTCAGCAATAGTTTTTAATAGTAACAAAAAGAATTACCAATCCCCCTAAGGAAGTTAGATTTCAGCATTAAATGAATTGATATGCTGTTAAACAAACCAAGCCAAGCCAAATAAAAAGTGTTACTATAGCGTGAGATCTACGGCAATGCATTGTCTACCCAGATGCATCGTGGTGGTCTACCGTGTCCCTTCCCTTATATGGCCATTATGTGAATCCAGCAATTGAGCGATCATGGTTGGATGCTAAAATGATGATTCTCAAGAAAATTCTCACTATAGGCAGGATTGTAGGTACACACATTTGAGTCCATTATTGTGTACAAAGAGGCGATCCCGCAACAGTTATGTTTACGGTTTGCTTGTCTCTCTTTTCCTTGTGATCGTTCTCGTCTTTTTCTCTGCTGTTCTATTGCTGCCTCTCTTTGTTGTTTTATTCTCTCTTCCATTACAATAATTCTTTTTGGAAATATGATGCATTAAGTCTCACAGCTTTGCCCTCTCGGTAACTACGATCATGATGTTGTTTCTCTTAATATATTTCACCACTCTCATACCTCCAAGGAGCCTCCTACCTACAGGATCTTCTACTCCTACCAAAGAGCTGAATGGGATGCGTATTTGCAGCGCATAGATGACTGCAAATTCGGCCCCTAGTACTATTGGCGGCCGTGCAAACGTGTGCTGACCAACAGCAAATCTTCCATTCCTCTTTTAATCAATGAATTCAAGGTCCTCACGGTATTTGTAGACAAGATACTCTGGTATCTAAGATAATATCAAAACTTGACCCCCATAAGGCGAGTGATGAAATCCCGGCCACTGTCCTTAAGAAATGTGCCCCTGAATTCTTCTCTGTCCTCTCTAAACTCTATGACTACTGCCGTTCTGCTTCCTGTTTTCTTGGATGCTGGAAGTCCTCTTCTGTAGTCCCTGTATTTAAGAACCCAGAGGAACCCTCGGACCCATCCAGCTATCGCCCTATCAGCCTCCTACTAATTTTCTGAAAAGTGTTCGAGGCTATTATCAATTCCGAAATAGTTCAACATCTTACTACCCATAAACTATTGTCAGACAGGCAGTACGGCTTCCGCTTTGCCAGGTCTGCGGCCGATATGCTAACGACCATCACTTTGTTAAGTCCGGAGAGGCTCGAGCTGTTGCCCTAGATATCTCTAAGGTTTTGACAGGTTTTGGCACGCTGGCCTTTATCGCACGCTACAGCGCTATAGTATGACTAGACGCTTGCTTCATCTGATTCAACCTTTCCTATCTAACCACATAATGAAGATCGTCTTAAATGGGTATATCTCCACATCATACTGCACGAACACTGGTGTGCCCCAGGGCTCTATCCTAGGCCCGACGCTCTTTCTGATGTTCATAAATGATCTCCAACACGTGATCAAATCCCAAGTAAGCATCCACGCAGATGACACCAAAATTTACTCCCGCATCAGTAAGAAATCCAGCAAGGCAGACAAACATAACCTCGCTGCTACACTCAGTGGTGGACTGGGGCAAGAAGTGGCTTGTAAATTTCAATGCTTCTAAAACAAAACTGCTATCTGTCAACCATCACAGGCAATCTCTACTGTCTCCCATAAACATGGACAAAGCGAGTCTCCCTGAAAGCAATACGCTGCGTCTCCTCGGCCTTACCCTATTTTCAGAACCTCAAATGGAAGCATTACATTGCGACAATAGCTAAATTCACTTCTAGGAAGGTTGGGTCACTGTGTCGGGCCAGGAAGTTCTTTCCGCCTGAATCCATCTTGCACATATACAAATCAATCATCCGTCCGTGCATAGAATACTGCTGTCATATATGGTCAGGCGCCGCTGCTGTTCATCTCAGTGTTCTCGACAGACTCCAAAGGAGAATCTGTAATGTGATGGATCCGAACCTGGCAACTCGACTTTAGCCACTTTCTAATCAGCGGGATGTGGCTTCCCCCCTTTTTACAAATATTTTCATGGCTTCTTCTCCGACATACTTAGGTCACTTGTGCCCCCGTCACAAGAATATATTGGTGCAGTCAGACTGGCAACAAGGTCCCACCCAATTACAGTTAGATCAACCAAATGCAGGCGACAATTCTACTCCGTGCCTTCTTTTCTCGCACTCCCCGCCTGTGAAACTCCCTTCCATATATTTGCTTTCTTGACGGCCACAACCTCCAGGAATTTAAATGCAATGTCACCAGACAATACATAAACTTCAACTCCCACCAACCGTAAAATGTAAAAAAAGGGATCATCCGCTGTCTGCAACATCGATCAAAAGTCATAATCGGCGAACCAGAGACATATGAACGAGAAATGGTTGGTATAAGCAGTACACTACAACGTAACAACTACCCAGGGTACATGACAACAGCTACAACGAACGTGGAAGGAAGGGCGCGTGAGGACAAAAATTCTCAGAAAACAGCCTCGGTCTGCCTACTCTATATGACGTGGTTATTTGAAAAAAATACAAAGGATCTGTGGTCCGAATAATGTCAGTCAGTTAAGTGCCATACGCGATACACGCTTGGGCGATCATGTCTCGAAAGAGACATGACTGACTGGGCAGAAGATTATCCCGAAGTTGGTTGCCATTGCTTTCTGCTGTAGACTGGTTGCCGACCAAGGCTATAGAACCCAATCTGTCTTGCTATTTAACCCATAACTGGAAGGAAGAGACGGATTAATACCTTTCCCAAGGGTATTTGCGCGTAAGTGAATACAATGGATTCAACTGAAATTCGAACTCAGCTCCCCGTTCCGAGTCGATATCCACTGGACCACAACGCACATCCTCCGAATAATGTAAATAGTGTAAATACGAAATAATCTCAGAAATATAGCGTGCAACCTTGAATCACTTAGTATTCCCAATTAAGATACTGCCTAGGCTCGATGTTGATAGTACGGTTGACGCGTGTTTCAACCTGATGTGGCCGTAAGTTCATCAGGTATAAGGGAAAGCATAAAGAACTGCTATGCTATATTTTTACTCCTGTATAATTGACATTTTTATTGAATATGTATAAACTTAAAGCCGACAGAGATGTGGTTCAAACAATTGCTGAGTATACCAGTAGTTCAACATCTGAAGAACAAGAAAGTTTTTAATCAAATGGAAACTAAAAGACCTACTTAAAATTAGAAAGAAAGGCTTCATACGACTGAAGAAAGAAGACTCGGGAAACTTTAAACTCACATGCGTATTCATAGAATTGAAAGGCAGCGAGAAACAGCAAATGACCTACCTGGCGCGCCTGTGTGAAAGCATTGCAGATCTAAAAACAAAGTCGGGTCGTAAACGGTCATTACATTGGTCAGAGTTGCAAGTCGTTGTCTGTTAGGGGAGAGTCATAATGCCTCATGTCCTGAAGGAACACAACACATAATAAAAAGTCGCGAATGCTATAAAACTTATAAAAGTCGCAAAGTAAGTTTAGTATTTAGTAAAGTATGTTTAACTTATAAACAGAAAAAAAAAACAGTAAACACTGGTGATATTTTTCTAAAAACTGCCAAACAAACATCAGTCAGTTAAGTGCCATACGAGATAAACGCTTTGGGAGATCATGTCTCAAAAGTGACATCACTGACTGGGCAAAATATTTTAGTATTAGTAGGTTTCTATTGCTTTCTGCGGTAGAATGGTTGCCAACCAAGGCTATAGAACCCAATCGGTCTTGCTATATAAAACATAACTGGAAGGAAAAGAGATAGATTATATTATATTATTATATTAATAGGTGGTAATTAGTGGGGGATCAGTTTATTACTGCAAAACAATAGAAAACTGATCCCTCACTTTATGCCCAGTAGAAACTTTATTTATGTTTGCAATTATTATATTCAGTTAGTCAGTCAAGCGACATACGTGATACATGCTTGGGCGATCATGTCTCGAAAGAGACATGAGTGACTGGGTAGAAGATTTTCCCGCAGTCGATTGTCATTGCTTTCTGCGGTAGAGAGGTTTCCAACCAAAGCTATATAACCTAACCTGACCTTCTATTTAACCCATAGCTGGAGGGAGAAGTAACGAATTAATACTTTTCCCAGTGGTATTTGCGCGTAAGTGAATGCAACAAAGTGAACTGGAATTCGAACTCGGCTCTCTGATATATAGTTCAGAGCCGTTATTCATTGCACCAAAACGTACATCCAGAAAACAAACACACGAATATAGAAAGCAGATTAAAATGACTTTGAGTTTTAAAAAAATAAACCAATCTTTATCAAATATTGATCAATTACGGTTATATGAATGAATACGTATATATATATATATATATTAATCCACTTCTGATTAATTAAAACTCATTAGCGCTCTGGTCAATTTTAGTGTAATCCTTCATATGAATGTTTTCACATTTTAAAATATTTTTCGATAAACATTTGTGTGCTGCTGTTTCGGTCAGATCCGTGTCCACCACGAGGGAAGGCTCCGAGGAGAACGTACATGAAGAAGACGACGACGACGATGGCAACGCCATTCGAATGTCGCTGAATGACTGCGAAAGGCGGTAGGGATCTAAAGATATGTAAGGTGACACTGACGGCTCGGACTCATTACAACGGATCCCGTATAACCGGGCTTCGATATCTGATGCTGCTTCTGTCGAAATGACAGTCACTGTTGAAGAAGAACGCGGGTTTACTTGCGCCACGTCCATACACGGTTCAGAAACGGTCGTAGCCGGGTGGCTTTCATTGTAGTTCCAGCTGCACTTCGAAGTACACTTGAGGCGTACCACCTGGTTTGTGAGCTTCCATTTCTGCCAGATCTTTCGCTGGTATGTAAACGCCATGACACTCCAAAACACGTAGATAATGACAAGAAAAATGGCAGTCGTGATAAGCCCGACAACACTCCAAGTCATTTGCCACTCAAGAAGGTTTGCGGCAAATAGGAGGAGACTTACAGAAATCAAAGTCGTTGGGGTAAGAACGGCGAAACAGAAGAGGTCACACTTTAAGTGCCTCGCTAAATTTGGGGCCCCGGGATTTTTTAGGAATTCTTGAAAGCTTCGAGGTTCCCGGCAGAGGTGATAGCGATAACCGCACAATTCACATTCCTTTCGCCCATTAGAACCCAACCATTGCTCTAAGCAGGCGACATGCATCTGACCCATTGTACCAGTGCAATAACATGGTGACACTAATTGCCCAGAACTCGTACCACCATGACAGATTCTACAATCATAATCCATATAATCTCCGTTAATAATATCTTTTAGTGAATCAGGTTTGCCCTTCAGTTCATTGTCTGATAGGTCTAATGATATGTTGGAATCGGAAAACGTGGATCTTGAAACGGGCCTGCTGTTTTCATCTTTTCCTGACGAACAGACCAAACTGCAACCATGGTAATTGACTTTCGGAACAGACACATCAAGGTCGGATATATCATTGGTAGTGTCAACGCCATTACCAAACAATTTTCTTACGAGAAACGGTTGGACTTTCCGTTCCTCGTTAACAGTGCTGATTGGGCAGCCGACGTGAGTATTTTTCTCGTTCGTGTTAAGTTTAGATTGTCCGAGTAAGCGGTACTTCCAACGCTGGAGACGGCCAGCAGGGTTGGGTGGATTCGTCGATTCCGATTCTATGTATGCAGATGGTAGGTCTAGTAATGAGGGGGTAGATTCTTCCTGAGACGAAGAAAACTGGGCTCCTTTTTCCAAACCTGAACTATCGTCGGCTGAGCTTAAGTTCGCATTAGCCGGCATTCCTTCTGCATCGGATAGCGAATGCTGCTCGTCACTATCGTTAACTGGATGGAGGGAATTATTAAGTTGAGATAATTCCACATCCTGGTCAATGCAGTGAACTTGAGAGGAAGACATGATTCATTGAAATTATTTGGATATTTCCAAATAAAATCGTAGAAATTTGTTTGAAATATAGATAAAAAATTAATGATGTTAAATGATTGTTTTGCGTCCAAAGTAGAAATAAATCCATGTAGGGTTCATTGCTCGGAAATAAAGTTGAAGTCTTTTCCTTTTTTTTTTTTTTTTTTTTTTGTTATTGATGCTAATAGTCTTTTAATAGGAAGCTGCGAAGCTATGCATTTTCGGCACAACAAAACAGACGCTGCGATAAAAAAAGATTCAAACAACGACACCGTTGGTCGCTATAACACCATCGGCAGCCCACGTCATCGCTGGGCGTTTACAGATTCACCTTTGAAATACAAAGAACTGAACGCCAAAGTAATTGTGTTCTAATTAGAATATAATAGTAAAAACTTCAAATTCGTTTGCATTTGAAAATCGAAAAAAATGTCAGAGGAAACATTCTATTGAAAACTTAATATCCTTGTTTGCGTAGAATTTTTCTGTTATGCAAAAATACCAATTGTTCTAATGGCGCCAAATTCAAAATGGAACGTAAATTTATTCTTCATCGTTTACAATGACGTGGTAATATTTATTCCACCATTGCTAAATAAATCAGAAAATATAATGAAATAAATATTATGAAGAGATCAATATACGTCTGCGACAGACATACAAAATATGTTGTAAAACAAGTTTTCTGAATATTATTATTAGTAAAATAAATCAACAGTTTACGAAGTCGGCTTGTACATGTGAATGTACGATAAATACGCAAAACATGCATTTTATTTACCTCTTTTTCAATTAAATTAAAATGAAAATAAAATTCGGTATATTTAAACAAATCTGTATCTATTATTAATGATAATTAACGTCTGTAATAATAATGATTGTTATTATTATTAATGTACAAAACGTACGATTTTTTCATAAAGCAGTCTTGAACTTAGATAGCTGAGTTCAAGGGAAATAACTAAGACACCCGGAAGTGACATGATTAGTATAACCAGAAAATATACCCCAGTGATCGAAATAAACGTTCGAAATTCCTGTCACCTGAGAAGGCCGCAGCGTGCAATGGCCGAAACGTCGTGAATATGAATATGGCAATAAAGATGAAGACAACATTCCGAACAATGTCAACAATGTAAATACTACCACATCTCAGAATTATAGATATATATTAAACAATCGGTACGGACCCGAAATACCAAAAAATATGGAGACAAATTGAAACGGATCATCCCTGCAGGCTTGGCACCCAGACTCACCGTCGATTCAATGAGAGCCAGTCTGTTCGCCGAAAAAGCGGAACACGCCCTAGTCCGAAAACGAATCCAGTACAACCTTTGGATGAAATAAAAATTACATTCCGATATCTTCCAGAGGCTCGAGGCCTTTCCTCAACAGAATCACTGATGGAGAAAACCGGGAAACGATCCAAGACATATGGGGAAAATCCCTCAGACAAAATTTCGACCAAGTACGAAACTTGATTAGGGTAAAAAAGGTGACAAGTCAATCACCCCAACCCTGTGATGGCAGTTATGAACATCAGTCAACATCAGCTGAGAGCCTCTGAAGAATCAATCCTGAACAAAGGTCTCAATTTCGAAACAACTATCATTGACATCACTGCTCGAATCGAGGAAATAGCCTTGAGTATTCCTTAGGCTCAGAAGGATGAGCTAATATGGAAGGTAAGACAGACACAGGAGAATATCAAGCCGCCTAAATCAAGCATCAACCTACAGACGAATAGCAACTGACAAAGCCAATGCGACTGTAGTGATGGACAAAAGACAATATACCAAGAAACTTGAAAACCTCATTAGAAGTGGTAGCTATAGCAAAGTAAAACAGAACAACTGTCACAGATCCTAATCAAGTACAAGAATCATTTCCAGACTAAGAGATACTGGCAGTTGACTCAGCGTTACTGCAAGCTATGTATGCTCTCTCCTAGATTCAGAAAAGACGGTATTCCGCTCAGAAGGCTCTGTGAAGGCTCTGCGTGTTCTTAACCGCTTACCTGTGGATCTAATTGACCCATTGATAGAAAAATTACCAGCACATATCTGAAACTCCGCTCACTTCGTGGAACTTCGTGCCTTCAGATTCATCCCTAGGAGAATGTACCAGTATACCAATAGACAGCCTGCTGGAGAGACTGACTTTCTTCACATATAAAACAAACTTTAGAATGGAGTTGAACATATATCGGCAGGATGAAGGCTGATCAATGGGCTTGCCATTATCACCGTCATTGGCTAACATATATATGGAATACTTCAAAGAGTTGTCATTAGAATCCACATCACTAAAGACAACTATATGGGTGAGATACGTAGATGAAACCTTCATACTCTGGCCACATCAGGAAGAGGTCCACCTACTACTGGACCATGTGAACGCAATAATATCATCAATACAGCCCACAATGGAAAAAGAGAACAACAACAAATTAGCATTCCTGGATGAACTAATATCTCGAACAGAGAATAGATTCAAGTCATTCGTATATCGCAAATCAACATTCGTTGGACAATACCTCAACTTCAACTCCCACCACATATACAATGTAACGAAAGAGATAGTCTGCTGCTTGCAACATCAAACAAAAGACATGAGCGGCGATCTATAGACATGCGAACTAAAAATGGTCAGGATAAGCAAGACAATACATCTTAACAAGTAGCCGGAGTACATGTCAACAGCTCCAACAAACGTGGAAGGTATGGTTCATGGGAAAAACAACACTAAGAAAACAGTCTCGATTTGCCTACTCAATGTGAATGAATCTGAATGTGAATGTGAATGAATAACAGCAGGACAAGTTTCGCCGTTACCTCTCTCGAATAAGACCTCCAATATAGGAGGACATGACTAAGGACTGTGTGTACGCCACTCCATTCAACTGTGCTAGGAAACATAAATAACACCGCCTTAAGATAAGCCTGCAAAAACATCGCAAGGTCGTAACACAAGGGGAAATAGAAAACTTTAGGCGCAGATGACCACGCATGGAGGGAGAAAGAAGAAAGATGGGATAAAGTTGAAATAATAGATAGAGAACACTACTGGATATTACGAAAACTCAAGCAGTCCGTGCGTCTTGCTTGGCCACAAAAATCTCCTAAGACAACCAAGCATAGAAATGAATACAATAAAGAAACCAGTAATGTTTGAGAAAATCATTAGCTTCAAGATTGCAATATAAGGTCTGATTAAAAATAATTACTGTGCTATTAGGTTTATAAATCCAAAAACTTCATACACGGATGTCTGCAAAAACACATGACCAAATGGATAAAAAGCGTTGGTCCGATCAAGTAACTTAAGCGAAAGATTTGTGAGTTCAATACTTGGCTACAACAGTGGTAGACGAATAACTTCTAAACGCCTAAAGAAGGCTGGAATGTTCAACGGCCGAAACGTCGTGATTATGAATATGGCAATAAACACGTGAACAACAGTCTAAACAATGTACATAATGAAAATGCTAAAAAATACGTTTAATTAACGGTTCACTCGTTTCCCGTTCGATTAATTAAAATGGAGTAGTGCGTTCGGTCTTCAGTTGGTCCTCCAGACATTTGGACTTGTATCCCGTTTACGTTTTAGCTTGGTAAAAAAAACAACTACTATTGGTCTAGGGTTAATGGGTTATGCACGACGAATAAACTCCATTTTATCTCTTAATTGTGTGTCTGCCTACCAACAGAGCGCAACCCAGTTGTGTCTCTGGGCATTTACCCAACTGAGGCACAAGGCTTATATTTAATGTGAGAATTCCGAGCCCTTAAACTTGGGTAAAATTTTGCCGTGAACCTCGAATAAAGAAGGGTCTAGCTCTTGTCTAATTTTTTCTCAGATGAGACACTAAACTTCGGCAAAACCTCGTCTGGGTTCCTCTCTTCCCGGAGGCAGAGAGACCAACAAGATTGAGCTCATTCTCAATAGTTAGTCTGTCTGATGATAGAACGCAACTGAAAATATTATTGAGAGGTTCCCGGTCTCGGGAACATTTACCCGCGACGGCACCTCCCTCATTGCGCTAAAGAGGAATAATCGGTATTAATACCGATGTCAGTCAACTCGACAGCGAAATCAGCCCAGCAATGGCCACCTATTTTTGAACCTGTCTCGAGTAGTTTCACTTAGGCTTTCGGCATTAAATTAACTTTGTGTCAAATCCTATCAACCTGGAACGGCAATATTAAACTAAATACGGAATTCTTCCGAGACTGATATCCATATCAAGGTTGTATTTAACCCTACGTTAGTTACATGAACGCTAATTCAGCAGCATGTTTAAATTCGCCTGGTCGAGGCACCAGGGTAAAGGCTCATCAGTGCAGTTGCCATAAAAATATTTGTAGAAATGACAGAGGTAAGCTATATCACGTTGGTGAGAAAGTGACTGAAGTCGAAATTCCAAGTCAGGACCGATTACATTTCATATCTTTCTTTGAATTTTGTCGAGAACCTCAAGATGAATAGCAGGAGGATCCGACCAGATATGACAACAGTATTCAATACCTGAACGAATAGTAGATTTATAAATTTGCAAGATGCATTCTGAGGAGAAAAGCTTTTTGGCCCGACAGATAAACCTCTTTTTTCTTATTCTCGTATAAGAAATATCACCTATCACTTTCTGATTCTGATTAAAAAAAAAAACTCCGTTTTACACTATTTACATTATTCAAACTATTGACCTCATCTTTGTTCCCATTTGTACGATTTTTAGGCCGTTAGACGCTCCTGCCTTCTTCAGGTGCTGGGAATTTTGATCCGAACCCATTATTACGATCACTCCTTGTGCAAACCATCTTTGGAAATTCACAGAGTTATCTCCCTCTAATCCGTCTCTCTAAGTTACTTGTTCACCACTGCTGTAGCATGGTATTGAACTCACAACACTTTGGGTCAAGTTACTGGAACTAACCAATGCCAATATCCACTGGGCCTTAGGTCTTTCTGCAGTCCTAATAAGTAGTGTGACCATAGCAGAAATTAATAAATAAATAAATTAACTTATTAAATTTATTAAAATTAAATTATTATTAATAATAATAATAATAATAATAATAATAAATTATTAAATTTATTAAAATTAAATTATTATCATTAATAATAATAATAATAATTATAAACGGAGCAAGTCAATTCGTCAATACGAAAAAATAAACAGGACAAGAATGATGTCTAGAGGATTTAAGCTTTAATAAACTTAAATTTCTGGAACACAAATTAACAAGTGTAAGACCCCTAGTGAGGAACACCACAGTAGTAATCCACCGCAAGACAAGCAAGTTAAATATTCTTCCACAAGGAGGAGACGGGAAATTTTCCCTCAGATTAGCTTAGTAGAACGTAAGACAAGAACATAACATTCTGTAAGAATGAAAATCGCTACACTAGTAACGGTCAGCAAAGGAAAATTGCATAGCAAGAGGTCCAAGACAGTTTTCATCTTCACATATATAAAAATGACAATATGTTGGAAGAGCAATGGCGGAAAGACAAAAAGTAGAACAAGAAAAAGAAAAACCTTAAAGATAAAATAATATCAGATTTAGTTAAAGTACCAAACGTTCGTATTTCTTTTCATCCATAAGAAATGGCAAAGAAATAAAACTGAACTGATGAGTCGAAGCATAGAGAAAGTAATTGCAGATGTTGACTGATGTTAAACAAAAAAAGCGCGTGTGACTGAGTACATTCCGCCATATTGGTTTTCATATTTACCATTCGGAATTCCGTTTGCCTTTTGGTTTCTCTTGTTGATGTTTCTTGATTTACTTTCCAAGCTATGACATTTGTTTGTTTATTTAAACCAAAGTCAGGTTTTACTTTTGGCTTCGAGCATATATATATATATATATATATATATATATATATATATATATATATATTAGACGTGTCGTTTTCAAAACTTCTGATGGTGTTTCTTTTAGGGTATGTTTTTAATCGTCTGCTTGCTATTTAATAGTTTCGCTTTTACTCTTTTTTTATAAATTCAGTCAGTTTTTTCTTGTTGCTATTTTCAAGAAAGAATTTATTCATGTGATAGACAGAGAGACAGATATATACTTCCACACAATTACACATACATATCTATCTATCTATCTATCTATCTATCTATCTATCTATCTATCTAGATATCTCTTTATGTGTGTGTATGAATTTTAAGTATGATTTAATTCGATAGAATGATAAAGAAAGAAACAAGTAAGTCATTGTTAGTTATTTATTTTTATAATCATTTCACCCCGAGCAAGGCAGGACCGCAACTAGTGCACAAGGGAGAGAAAAAACAAGGTACAGAGGATGTCGAAGAAATGGTAAGAGATGAATGGTAATCAAGTAAACAAAAGATGACAACTGACGTTGCATTTAAACTTTTGTAGCTTGTAACTATCACAGAAGAAAGCAAACGGTAGAAAGTTCTATAAATGGGAAGTGAGAGAAAAGAAACTGTTACAGTAGAGGAAGAAACTGCATTTGATTATTTCGACGGTAAAAGAGTGGGACCTTGATACCAATCTAGTAGTCGGGGGACCAGAGAATAAATCTCGTCAGATCAGTTGCCATGATAATACTTGTAGAAAAGACAGCGGAAAGGTAGCTCGCGTCAGTGAGAAAGTGACTGAATTTTATAAATATAAAACGTTTCACTTTTATTTAAATCTCATCAAATTTTGATTAATACATATATTTGATATCTGTACAGGGTGTCAAACAATGTATACACACTTAAATCATTAAATTAGTGTTTGTTAAAATGCATATCATTTTCATAATTAAATAGAATCTACAGACATTATTTCATTGTTTTGTGAACATCTGTTCTGGTCAAAGCATTGTTGACAACGCCATGGAATTGCAAACATCACGAAATAGTTCGTTTGGTATTTGTGTGCATTCTTCTGCTATGGCTGCTCTCAATACAGCGACTGTTGCAGATTTGTTAGCGTAGACTTTGTCTTTTTGGTATATTGAAGAAAAAATCTAAAATCGTCTAGTGGTGCGAGATTTGGTGAACGCGGAGGGCATTCTACAAAATCCCTTCATTCAATCTGCATGTTTGGCAAGATTTTCTCAGGGAAGGATTTAACATTCCGATGATAGTGTGGGAGTGCCCAATCTTGCTGAAAATAAAACTTCTCTCATTCAAAGTTCTCTCAAATCCTTGGCATGACAGACTGCTGCAGCGTCTATGAAATGTATGGCACACCGTATATAAGTCTGCCTTCTTCTACCGAGCGCCCATACCCCAGAGTTAGAATCGCATTAAACATAATAGATATTCATTGTCTGTTATATTTAACAGTATATGTTTAGAAAATTATCTGCTGCCTCGATACAATAGAGAGAGAGAGAGAGAGAGAGAGAGAGAAATTCGACGCAATCAAGGTCCCCCAATTACGAAAACTCAATCGGTTAAAAGATCTGAAAAGGACACATGAGTTCCATCAGCCATCTGTGAAGGTAGTTGTCAACATCTGTCAACATCATTTGAGTGCCTCTGAGGATTCCGTGCTGAACAAGGGTTTTAACTTCGAAACAACCATCATACCATATTTAGACCGTATCAAAGAAATAGCTTTGGACATCCCTCAGGCTCAGGCGGATAAGTTAAGATGGAAAGTGAAACAGACATTTGAGAAAACCAAGCCACCCAAACCAAACATTATGAAAGAGGAGGCGCTGGCAATCAGGACTCTACAGAGGAATGAGAACACCATTATACTACCAGCTGATAAAGGCAATGCAACTGTAGTGATGGACAGAACTGAATACACCAAGAAACTGGAAGACCTCATTACAATTAGTAGCTTTTGCAAAGTAACGAAAGACCCCATGTTGAAAACAGAACGTCAGCTGTGAGAGATCCTAATCAAGAACAAGGTTCACTTCCAGCCTAGGACATACAGGCAGTTGTCTCAAAGTTACAGCAAGTTACCTCAAATATATGGTCTACTTAAGATTCATAAAGACGGTATTCCACTCAGGCCGATTGTTGGCAACTTAGGCTTGGTGTGCCACCCTCTGAGTCGCTTCCTTGTAGATATAATTGACCCACTGAGAGGAAAGTCACCATCATATCTTTGAAACTCCCCTCCCACTTCGTGGAACTTATCAAAGATGCTTCTATCCAATGCAACCAGATGGTGAACCTGCATGTGGTAAGTCTGTTCACCAAGATACCCACGGTGGTGGCAATATCGGTAGTCAGGGACAGACTGGCCTCGGACTCATCCCTAGGAGAACGTACCAGTGTTCCATTAGACAACCTGATGGAGATGCAGACTATTTGCACAAAAACAACAACACTTCGGATTGGGATCAGACATATATATATATATATATATATATATATATATATATATATATATGGAGGGAGATCACTGCCCCCTAAGGGATGAAGTTGAAATAATAGAAAGAGAGCGCTACTGGAAACTACGTGAACTTAAGAATTCAGCACATATGCTAAGCTTAAAAAATCTCCTTAGCCGACCAAGCATAGAGATGAACACAATATGGGAACCAGTAATACGGAGTGCCAGAGAAAATCATAAGTGTCAAAAATTACAATATAAGGTCTGGAAAAAAGGGTTACTGGACTTAGGTTTCTAAGTCCCAAAACTTCAGTTGTTCTTAAGGACACATTGCCCAGTGGATATAAACGTTGGTTAGTTCCTGATTTGACTCTTGAACATTTTTATCGCAAGAGTAACATTCAATTATGTATTTGTCTAGGAGGATAGATTAACTATTCACATATTGAGAAAGAGGCGTCAGCGATCGTGTGGTGCATGGAGAGGTCGCAGAATGTTTTGTTAGGTAAACATTTTTTGTTGATGTCAGATTACAAGCCGTTGGAATTTATTTTCAACCCGAGGAAAGAATTGCCAAAGTTTACGTCTTCGGGGATACTGCTTTGGGCGATAAATATCATGGCGTTTGATTTCGACATAATATTTGTGAAAAGAAACACAATTCTTCATGAAGACGCTTTGTCAAGGTTACAGTTTGTGAATGAAACAGAAGAGGAGCCTGCTGGCGAGGATAGAATAATACACTGGATGGAGACAGATGTGCTTCCTATAAATAGACTTAAAAGTGAAATCCAGCAGAATCCAGTGTTAAGCAGAGTGTCAGAAAGAATAAGAAGTAAGAGATGGATCAATTGCTCAATTGTAGAGCGACCATTCAAGGGGGCAAGACACAAATTGACCATAGGTAATGGTATAGTATGTAATGCAGATGTAGTAGTAGTTCCATGGGTGTTAAGATGCGTTGAGAGGAGTGCATGACGATGACGATGTACATTGTGGTTTAACGGCAACACGAAGAAGATTAACACTGCAAGCGTGGTGACCGGGGTATATGAAGGGTGTTGAGGAGTATATTAGAAGGTGTTCAAAGTGTAATGAGATAAGAAGTTTCAGGCAGAAAAAAAATAATTCTTGGCCTAAGGAAGCACTACCCTGGGTTGGAGGGTATATTGACCATGCGTATACCAGGGATATGGGATCATTGTTGATACTAGTCGACACGTACTCAGGTTGGCCAGAGGTGATCAATGCAAAGGATAGATAAGAGGCCACTATAAAACAAGTTTTAAGAACCGTGTTTTCGAGAAATGAAGTGCCTCAAACGGTAGTTACAGACAATGCTCATGAGTTTTGAGATGAGAGTCTGTGTGCCTGGTTAAGACGGATTGAATGCATCCTATATAAGAATCAGCCATATCATTCACAAACCAACCTGATAGCAAAGAGAATGGTGTAAACTTTGAAAATATCTTTGAAGGCATGTTTACCTATTAATGAGAGTATTGAGACGTTCTTAGCAAACATAGTCCTTAGCTATAGGTCTGTTTAACACGCAGGAAGGAAATTGGGCCCGTCGGCGCTAATGGAAAGGCAGATCAGAGCCCCTGTAACAATGTCTTTTGCGACGATGGAGAAGGTGACACGGCCATAATTAAATAAAACGGGCAGTGTATTTTGGCGCATGCTGACCAGTTTAGAAGTAGGAATGTGTTGAAGGATGTGGAGATGGGTAATCAAGAACGTGAAGAGGAAGGAAGGTGAAATAATAAGGCAGAGCAGAGAAGGAATTGCAGGAACAGAGAGAGTTGTAGAAGTGTGATAGAGCAGCATATAGAATTAAGTGAATGTGAAAAAAAAAACAGTTGAGTATGAGCACGAAACCAAGGTCGCTGTTGAAGAACGACAAGAAGAGCAAACAGAAAGACAGTATAAGACAGTAGTAATTAGATGGCGGGACAGGAAGAACAAAAGTATATGACCGGTTGAGGGAGGGGATAAAATCTCATACAAATTAGTCCGTCCCTATTTAAATAATAAGTAGCTGACAGGCCGGGCAGCAATCCACTGCGTCACAGTTGACAAGGAGAGCTAAGTCATGTCTATTGCTACACGCAGAGATACTTCACGAGATATACGAAACTCACTACATGCGAAGTAAATATCACCTGTAATTCTAGCAATATTACAGAATATTACAAAACCCTGTGAAGTAAATATTGTCTGTAAGTATGGTAATATTACGGAACATTACGGAAATTTGTGAAATAAATATATTCTGTAATAGGATAAAAATCTTATATCAACCAACTGAAACGCAAAAAGTAACATTGCACACCCGCAAAAATGGATCTGAATAACTGAAAATATTTAGGAAAACACCAGACCAAGGCAAATTTCACAAGAAGATTATAATTTATGATTAGATAAGAAATAGCAAAATGAACTATGACCCAGGTCAAATTTTCTTAACACTTAAATATGGGTATGCAGTTCGAGCTGACCACGTTACCTGCTAAGTTATTCACGTCCCTTGACCGGCCAAAGGCAGTCCGATGGGAGCAGTAAATTGACAAGGACTTCGTAACAATGTAAAAAATAATTTCAAGACGCCGACCCTGTCATGTCTCGTAGGCATACATTCGTTTTTCCTCTCCTTCCAATTTTTCTTTCTTTATCTCGTCGTCAAAGAAACAATAACAATAAGACATCTTGAACTGACTCTTAAGAACTAACGTCCGATAAGTACAATTTTTCTTTATTGCTTCACCTTCCTTTTCACTTTCTCGTCGGTCATAATAAAAGGAAAGCAACTCAGACTTTTTTAGTAACCTGTTAATCTTTCTACATACACACAGTCTGCTACAATCAAATATAAGTTCTGGATTCATTTAATTTCTTACTACGATTTCTCGGGAACATTTAAGTACGTACATTTTTCTCTCTGAACATTTAACTCTTACGTACATTTTTCTATTTGAACATTTTCTTCTTAAAAATTTGTTATTCTGTTTAGTTAATAAAATTCTACTTTAACTTACAAAATTAATATTTTATTCTTCCACATTCCAACAACCAACCTTCAATCAACCTGATATCTTTAAATGCGTGTATTGTCGGCTATGTTTTTAAGTGGCCGACATAACCGACGCCATAACCTATTACAGAACATTACGAAAATATGTGAAATAAATATGGTCTGTAATTCTGGGATTATTACAGAATATTACAGAAACTTGTGAACTAAATATCGTCTGTAAATACGGTAATATTGCAGAATATTAAGAAAATATGTTAAAGAAATATTGCCTGTTAGGTCGGTAGTATTAACGCAAGTACGGCAATATTACGAAATATTACAGAAATTTGTGAAATAAATATCCCCTGTAAGTTTAAGAATATAATGGAAACAATTGAAGAAAACGTTACCTGTAATTCCGGCAATAACTGAATATTTAAGAAATTTAAGAAGTAAATATCGTCTGTACGTTCGGCAATATTACGGAATAATACTGAAATTTGTGAAGTAAATATAGCATGTAAGTCCGGCAATAATTGAATATCACGGAAAGTTAAGAAGTAAATATCGCCTGTAAATTCGTCAATATTACGAATGCCTGATGGACGCATTTTTTTTATTTTATAAGCGTTTCACCCCGAACAAGGCATGTCACTGCCACTACTGCGCAGGGGGCTACATAGAGTGGAGAAAGGATGGTTAAATATAGGAAATGTCAGAGGGTGGGTGATAGGCGGGTAAGGATACCGAGAATGAGGGTTGGGTAGATGACAGTTTTCTGAGAATAATTGGGAGTTAGTGTGATAGGAGGTGTCTATTGACCCTACATTTAAACACCTGGAGATTGTAGCTGACTTGTGGAAGGGAATTCCACAGGCGGGAAGCGCGAGAAAAGAAGCTGTTGGAGTAGAATTTACGGTTACATTATTATCTGTTTAACTGTAAAAGGGTGGGACCTAGTTGCTAAGCTAGTGTCTCGTGTAAATTCGTGATGTGAAGGAAACATCGCTTGTAAGTGGAGCAATGCTACGGGATATTACACATCCTATGTAAATATCGCCCGTAATTCCGGTAAAATTATAGAATATTACTAAAACGTGCGAAGACAATATTGCCTGTAAGTAGAGCAATGTTACTGAATATTACGGAATCTTATTAGGTAAATGCCGCATATAATTCTGCCAGTATTACTGAATGTTATAGAAACATTGTGAAATAAATATAGCCTGTAAGTCTGTGCATTCACTTGCGCGCAAATACGCTTGAGAAAGGTATTAATCCCTCAGTTCTTCCTCCAGCTATGGGTTATAAATAGCAAATTGCATTGTAAGTCAGAAAATATTACGGAATATTTCGGAAATATGTGAAGTAGCTATCTCGTGTGTATCTGGCAATATCACAGAAATTGTGAAGTAAATATCGCGTGGAAGTTCGGCAATATTACGGAAACATGTTAAGTAAATATCGACTGTAAATAGGCCAATATTACAGAATATTATGGAGACTTGTGAAATAAATATAGCTGGAATGTCCGGCAATATTACGGTTTATTATAAAAACGTGTGAATGTGTAAAGTAGATATCGCCTGTAAGTACAATAATATTACAGAATATTATGAAAACATGTGAAAAATTTTGTTTCCATGTCCGGTTATATTACAGAAACATGAGATGTAAATATCGCTTATATGCACGGCAACATTACAGCATATTAAGGAAACTTTTGAAGTACGTATCGGTTGTAATTGTACCAATATTAGAAGTAAATATTGGGAGCTTGCATGATAATATTACGTGAATATTACAGAAATCGTAAATAAATCTGGACTGTAAATAGGGCTATATTACGGAATATTACGGAAACTTGTGAAGGAAGTATTATCTGGATGTGTGGAAATTTAAGGAAAGTTACCGAAACATCTGATACAAATATTGCCTGTAATTACGGAAATATTACGGAATATTACACAAAATTATGAATTATATATCGCCTGTATGTTCTGCAATATTTCAGAATATGATGGAAAAGTGTTTAGTAAATATCGCCTCTATGTGCGGCAATATTACGGAAACTTGAAAATTAAGTATCGTCTGTATGTCCTGCAATATTACGTAACATTATGAAAATTAATAAATATCGCCTGTATGTATTGTAATATTGCGTAATATTACAGAAACCTAGACACAAATGTCGCTCGTAATTACGGCAATAATACGGAATATTAAGCACCTAAATAAATATAAACCCGACTAGAATTGGAACTCCGCTACCCAATTAATAATTTCGAATCATTATGGATCACAAAACCCACACATTCAACCATACAGTTCCTGGTATTCCCAAGCGGTCACTCATATAGGTACTGACTCGATGTGGCTTGACTTTGGTGATCGTACGGAAACCGGTGTATCAACGTGATGTAACCATAAGTCCCATTATATCATCCGAAACGCCTAAGCTTACAACACCTGGTATTCTGAAGCGGCCATTACCGGTGTTTCAACATGATGAGGCCGTAAGCCTGAATAAGAGATTACCAACTTTTAGTTCACTGTATAGTGACCATTCATGGATCTCCACGCTTTTTATCATAGCTTGATATTTTATTACCTTCCCTAGGAACATGCTTCAAGGTAAGTGTTGTGTCCTGTTAGAGCCAGGAAGAAAGACACGAATAGAAGAAGGTATGTTTAACCAGTGTATTGGAATAACAGAACATATATACAAAATAATAGTGTTATTAGTCAGGAGATAGAAGTGTCCGTCTGAAATGTCAAGTTACACTGCGTCTCGAATAACTTACCTAGAAGTCTCGCAGGTTAGTATTTATGAAGGAGGAAGAGTTCATTCCAATGTAGATAGGGCACCATAACAATAAGTCTTTTGTTTCTTATTTTTTGCACTTTTCATTTTAAAAATTAAGTCTGTCACAAGGCCAAAATAATAGTGATCTCATAAGATTTAACTGAATGTCTTTATACTTGTTGAAGTAACCGAATATGGTGATTTTCTAAGCGGAGCTTAGATGCGGCACAAGGCTAAAAATAAAGAGTATCCAGTGAGGACTATTCAATTGTAATGATCCTTCCTAGACAAGCTTGCTAACCATTGCTCCACGTCGACTTGCTCGACGAAGTACCCAAATATGTATTTATTATATAAAGTTCATCTTTTTCTTTCTTTCTTTCTTTCTTTCTTTCTTTCTTTCTTTCTTTCTTTCTTTCTTTCTACGCCTGTTAATATACCACCGGGAAACCTTTCCTTTATTTTCTCTTCATATTTTTAATTCCTGACCTTTGACCTTATTTAGCTTTTGAGGAGAGCAAATGCCGGATATCCCCTTTCTCGAAATCTTAATATTGTTTGCTGTCAAATTTATTGAAATATTTTCTGGCAACCATGGACCCGTTCCGGCTCGGACGTCAATCATGGATCTCATTGGGAAAGATTTCTTTTTTTATTGCACACTTTTTAGTTTCTTCTTTTTTCATCTATTGTTTGTGGTCATATATTTATGGATATTTTATTATTATTTTGTTATATATTTTTAGTTATCAATCATTTTTTACTTTTATTTTCGACAGAATATTTTAGTCACCCTAGATGTCGTAAGGATTATATTTTTTTTGTTCTGATTTTTATGAATGCCTTCTTTTTGTTATTGCTGGTTATGTTGTTGTTCTTCTTCTTCTTTCTTTCTTTCTTTCTTTTTTTCTTTTTCGCCCGCTTTTCTAATTCCCCATTTTTTGCTTTTTTCTAATTAATTTTCTTTACTCAATCCTTCTTCATTCGTCTCCTCTACTCCGCTTTGTCGTTTCTTTACTTTTTATTACAAGTTGTTGTTGTTTTTTCTTCTTTTTTATAATCATTCCACCTCAAGCAAGGTAGTTTTACTGCCGCTTGCGCGCAGAGGGTTACATAAGAGAAGAGTGATGTAAGAGAGGAACAGGTTATAGGGGTGTCAGAGAATGGATAAGAGAAGGATGGGAACACTAGTGTGAATAGAGCTGATGTGAGTAGAGTGGACGAGGAAAAGCACGAGGGAAAGGATGCGAGTCAGAGAGATAGGAGATGGCAGTTGACTTTACATTTAAATTCTTAAATATAAGAGAAGCAAGTACACGGAAGGTAATTCCACAGGTGGGAAAAAAAGCTGAAAGAGTAGAGGTTGCGGTTACATTTTATTGGTTTCCATATAAAAGGGTGGGATCTAGATGCTAGTCTGGTAGCTCGAGTTAATGCATGCAGAGGGCGCACCAAGAAGCTAAGCTCGTCAGAGCAGAAGCCGTGAAAGTATTTGTAGAAGAGACAGAGTAAAGCCACATTACGCCAGTGAGAAAGTGACTGTAGCTTATCTACCAAGTCGGAATCGATCACATTGCAGATTCTCCGTTGGATTTTGTCAAGAAGCCCGAGATGAATAGCAGGGTCACCCGACCAGATGTGGCTGCAGTATTCAATACACTGGTGGATGGTAGATTAATATATGTGCAGGATGGATTCAGACGGGAAAAATCTGCTTGGTTCTACGCGGTGAACCGACCTTTCTAGCAGCAGATTGAGCTATGGATTCGATGTCGTCATTCCACTTGAGGTCTGCTGAGAGAGTTAGGCCGAGGAGGCGTAGTGTTTTGCTTTCAGGGAGATTAGCATCATTCATTCATTCATTCATTCATTCTTCTTCTTCTTCTTCTTCTTCTTCTTCTTCTTCGATTTCGACTTTTCCGCTATTTTGTCATTTAATCTTTTCTCTTCTACTTTCTCTTTTTCATTAATCGCTCTATTTCTTTCTGTAATTAACCTCACTTCTTTTTCTACTTTTCTGCTCTGTTTTCTAGTAATTTTTCTCCTTTTTCTTTCGCTTTCTTCACTGATTATTTTATTTCTTTGTTTGTTTTTTCCTCCTCTTCTTCTTCTTCTTCTTCTTCCATCGACTTCCACTTTTTCTGCTCATTTTTCTATTAATTTTTTCTCCTTTTTCTTTCTCTTTCTTCAGTAACCACTTTATTTTCTTTTTTCTTTTTCTCCTTCTCTTTCCTCTTCTTCTACTTTTCTGCTCTTTAATCTATTAAACTTTCTTCGTCATTAATCTTTTTATATCCTTTCTTTTCTCCCTTCTCTCTCTTCTGCGTCTTTCCTCGTTTGCTTTCATTTACATTTTTCAATTTTTCCGCTTTTCTCTCTCAAGCCACCTTTTTTATTAGCCCTTCTGCTCCATTTATCGCCATCTTTTAATCCCTCCCGCCTTCACGACAGCCGCAAGTTTTCTTTTAAACTATCTTATACCTCTCTACCTCAAACCGTTTTTACTCTCTTTTTGGCAAAGTTTACTTGTTTCCTGGGTAATCATCCATTCACTTGATAAGATAGAACCGGCTTTCTGCTTCATCGATATTTGTACACGGGAGGGAAAACAACAGGGATTCACTGAACTGCAGAAAGGTCCAATGACCAGATATTTTTGCTAATGTATGTCAACATGCGGATGTGCATTCACAGTCACATGATAACTAATCAATGCGGATTCAACAAACGTTAACTGTGGATACAATTATTTTTCAGACTGTGAAAAGAAAGAAGAAAGGAAAAACAAGAAAATAGGAATAATTTGCAATAAATATGTTTGATATGATTTTTTTCTGAATCTGTCTTAAAATTAAGATCAAAAGCATATCCCAATAAAATAAATGATGTTTACGTTCGATCAATTTTTTAAAGAATTGTTTGTTTACATCGTCTACATTCGAACCCTCCTTTTCTTTTTGTTATCACAGCTTTTTGCTATATACTGCCACTGGATCCGAACAAACAACTAGAAACACGTATATATATATATATATATATATATATATATCATATTTTTATTCTTTGTCGGTGATGCTCGTGTAGAGCAGAAGGGTTGCAGGAGAGAAACTGAACACACAAAGGAACTGACGAGAGTCGTTAGCCAATATCTGTCTTAACAGCCAAACTTTCTAGACTTTTATAGCGTCTTAAAAATCCTACGCGATGTTTGCTTTTCTGTTGTACTTTGTTGACATCCTCTACGGCTGGATGTTTCTATCAACCAGATCCTTACCGGGCTATCGTCTTTCAAGTCCGCTGTCTCTTTTGCTGACCTTATCTACGGTCGGATGTACCTGTCAATTACTTACGCCGTTCAAGGTAATATACTAGATTTTTGGTTGTTACACCTTCCGGTCTTTAAATAGTGTAAAATATAATAATACCTCATCTCAGAAAGATAGACAGATATCAACAACTGTTAATTATTTGCATTATTTACAATGTTCGGACTGTTGCTGTCATCTTTGTTGTCATATTCACGACGTTTCAGTCGTTGTAAATTGTAAATCTCGGCTTTCTTCAGGTGTTGGCTGAAACATTGTAAATATGGCAACAAAGATGGGGACACATTTTGCAAAGTTAATAACAGTGACAAGTTCAACTACGAGGAAGTGGGCTGTTCATGTGACCAATGTAATACTTTAACGTTGGCTTTTGATTATTGGTGTTAGAAGTGCAATCTCTAAATGGAAAAGACGATTTATAAAAAATAGACTGGTTTTAAGTAGGTTGAATTTGCATATATAACATCGTAAAAAAACAAGTATGGCAAATGACTCCCGATCCGTATTGAGTAATAAGATTTACTCATGTAGGCTAAGTATATGCAGGTTTGTTGCTCTCATTATATATATATATATATATATATATATATATATATATATAATTCCAGGTGAAGAGGACTCAAGGTTTAACTATTTTGAGTGCCCCGGCATTTATTTTATTATGAACAGTGCTCAACAATTAAAATAAATATAAAATGTAGATTTCCTCGATGTAACATTAGATCTAGAGAAAAATATACACCAACCACACAAAAAAAATACCAATCCTTTATGCATCCTCCCAAAGTCTAACCACCCTTCATCTATCATCAAGCATATACCCTCATCAATAGAATACAGAATTAGTAGAAATTCAGCCAACTAGGGAGTATTTAAGAAACATAGCAATTTTTATAATACTGCCTTAAAAATAGTGGATAAAAAACCCAAATATTAAATATGTAAACGAGAAAAGTAACCCCCGAAGAAAAAATAGGAACAGAAATATTATCTGCTACAAACCACCTTTCAACCTGATGACAAGTAACAGATTGAGGAAAAAATCCTCGCGTTAATTAGGAAACACTTTCCGGAAAAATATCCACTAAGTAAAATCTTTATTAAAAACACTATTAAATTAAGTCACAGCTGCATGAACAATCTAGAAAAAATCATAAAAAATCAAAATAATAATATTTTAAAAAACTTTAACAAAATTAATGAAAACAACCGGACAACAGAAAATAACAATTTAGACAAGAAAAAAAAAACAATTGTAAAAACCCTATAGACTGTCCGTTCGAAAATAGGTTCTTAACGGAATCAATTGTCTATCAATGCAAAATATCTTTGAAGGAAAATCCAAATAATATAAAAATTTATATAGGAAATACTAAAAATACTTTTTAACATCAGATTTACCAGCACACCTCTTCATTTAATAATGACAAATACAAAAATAGAACATCCTATTGAAATATCATTGGTATCTAAAGGAAACAAAAGAAAAACGCCCACAATAAAATGGAAAATTCTGAAAGAAGCTAAAAAATGTAAGTCCTTAAATGAACCATACGAAAAACTATTTATTATTAAATCACTTAAGAATAAATATCTATTAAATAAACGCAATGAGATAAATGTCATATGTAGAGATTGTAAATTATTCACATTAGAAAATGGATAAAATCTAAATGAAATAACATGCATATAACGAACAAGTACTTAAGGAAAATATTTACTGAAGAACTATCAAAATAAATTGAAGCATAACATTATTTATTTAAAAAAATCTTTCTTTTTATAAAAAGAGCTTTACAACGAATAAATAGATTGACCAAAAATGATAAGTAAGTGAAAAACACAGCCTTGGTACTAAATGAGAGTATCACAGCAAAGGCAATAAAACTAAAGGGAGAAGAGAGGAAAAAAGGGAAAATGATAAGATCAGGTTAAAGGCAGGTTAACATCTTAACCGTTAAGAAGGGAAAGGAAAAGGAGAAAAGGGTAGGATGAGGGAGGAAAAAAGAAAAAAGAAAAAAGTTGGTTAGTATGCATTCTTTGGGGCCAAATTCCCAAATGTATCTTCGCTCTGATTAGTCAAAAGAAATACATGCAAATTTTATATCTTCCCACATACATACACAGCAAACCAAAGATTTTTGTTATTTAAATGTAAATCATATGCACAACCGACATCAAACATTGCCTGATTATGAGAATCGTTCTCGAAACATAGAAATTTCGGTGTCGCAATATACAATTAATTCATAACTATATATATATATATATATATATATATATATATATATATATATATATATATCCTCGTTTCTGAGCACACCCATCAGTTAGATAAGCCAAACAGTTTAAGGAATTGGCAACGTTATTGGCCTTGACCTAGCACCACGGTGACTTTCCTACCTCCGTAATGTATCTTTCGTTCCTTTATTACATTTTCACGGCAAAAATCTCTGGTGAGCTTTCCTCGTTGGCATCTCTACTTCACAAATGTAAGCCTAGTACGAAATTGAATTTACGTACATCTTTTCACGAGATCCATAATTTGAAGACAGCTAGTACACTCAAACCCTCGGTCACAATGACTTGTTACTTCATGCTAGCAATATATATATATATATATATATATATATATATATATATATATATATATACACCTCATCGTACATCGGTAATTTGTTTCAGGAGAGCCGGCTTAAGTCGGAAAACAGCTAAAGTCGCATTTACTTAACTCCGAATTTACTTGTCATTAGGCTAAACCAAAAATAACCATTCCCAGTTCCGCATTTTATTCATAAATGCATGTTTAATAAAATATAATCAATAAGAATTTATTTTAAGTTTATATACAATAAATAGAGGAGAAAAGTAATCTGAATTTACGAATAATGTAAATGTATACTTGTAAATACAGTACGTCGCCGATTCTTTATTTGCGAATATGGTTTGCTCTAAGACATTATAAACAAACTGATTTTGTAAGGTTTAATAAGAAATACAGTCATTTAAATTATTTTGGGATAGTAGTAAATAAACTAATTTATGTTAAATTTACCAATATTTATATTCGATTTGTTTATTTACATTGCAGACGTAGCTAGCTGTGGATCGTCAGCATTTTCTCTATTTTTATTCGTATTTATTGCACAGTAACATGATTTTATGTGCTTTAAACACTTTTTAGTGGTATTATGACTTCAATATTTTTGGTGGACAGACGTAAAGTCGAATAAAATGATTTTAACTTTTCCATATATGTTTTTGACCAATGACGAATAATCCAGAACTAGTTAACTCAAAACAACGTAACCCAGGTATACTTATACACCTTTTTTTACCTTGTATACATGTATACTCGAGTTACGTTATTTATTTATATATATATATATATATATATATATATGTGTGTGTGTGTGTGTATGTGTGTGTGTGTGTGTGTGTGTGTGTGTGCCAAGCGTATGTCTCTTTAATAGAGCAGATTCAGGCCGACTTTTCGTAATGATCCTCATGAAACTTCGAAATCGGCATGAATTTGCTCTATTAAATAGAGACATACGTTTTGTACTTATCACCGCTCTATGTACACCCCGATATCGAGCACTTTACGATAAAATGCGTGCTGGCCAAAGTATATTTTACCAGTAAAACCACTCAAAAAATTAGAACCTATATATATATATATATATATATATATATATATATAAAGTCGGCACACGCTCGTATATTAGCATCTGGATAGTTTTTCTCTCTCATTATTCCCTTTTTCTTCTCTGGTAGCCATGGCGGAGATGACTGTGAAGGTCCTGTCTACTACTAAAGACTGGTGAGCAGGAGTCACAGAAGTATGATTACTGGTGCGGCTGGAACTGTCAGGCCAACCTGACAGCACCTCACAGATCTTCTTCATGCTGGCAGTTAAACTCGAATGTCTGTTCCCTTACCCCGGATGATCCTACTCTATAAAGGCCGATCTGCAGCAACGGTGTCCAAGGTCTCGGGGTCGATTTTACCCTGTATCAGGGATGTCTTTAACTGAAACTTTGAAGCATCTTTTTAGACCTCTCTTCTGCCGCTGGCGAGTTCTCAGAATTGGATGATAGTCGAATGGGACGCATTTTGAACACATGACCCGTCTAGCAGAGGCGATGTTCAAGGATGGTAGCATCGTGTAACACTTATTTTTTACTTCCCCGACGTATAACTCAGTCCAGGAGCCTCATTTTTTGCTTACACTCATACTAACGGTCTTCTTACGTTTAATGATTAGTCTGTTATCTTTGTTTTTATGACTACGGGATTTCTAGAACCATCGTCCGATCACTTGTACCCTTCTCCGCATGCTCTGTTGATATTGGCAGAGGTTTAGGAGGCACTGTGCCCAAGTTTAAACTCATGCAAGAAAAGTAAACACAGATCATGTTTTGTCATGTTCATAAATAAGGGCTTTTATGCTTCAAGAATATATTTTTATCTGAAAATAAATAAAAAATTGTTGAAGAGCCTACATTAACACTATATACGTTCTTCGGACTATAACTCATCTGTATTACCATGTTTACGACGTTTTGTAAACATGGCAATAAAGATGAGGACAATGGTCAAAATAATGTAAATAGAGTAAACCCTACGTCATCTCAGAAGCACAAAAATTATTATGCGCACCAAAATACATCTAATGCATAAAGTGAATACTGTGTTAAAATGGCTTTTCCAAATACAACACTTCAAGTGGACATTATTTTTGTAACAACCTAATATTATCTGTTCCCGATTTTTGTTTGTGATTCTGTAGCGCCAGTTCCCGAGGTTCAAAGATGGAAGGTCTTCGCAAAGACTCACAAGGTTTATCGCTCGAAGCCATGTTTAATCATTGGTCTTGAAAGGCGGTTGTATAGAGCTGACAGTTTATGTATTTCTGAACGGGTATGGTGCTAGCCGAATGAAAGTGTCGAGCTGACGTGGCTATGTAAGTATAGGACTCGGGTAATGTTTCTGCTTGTGTCCATTCAAAATAATACCTTTTACTCTAAACGTTACATAATTATTTTTAATGGATACTTGTATCTGAGTAGATACTCTGTTATATTATTATTATTATTATTATTATTATTATTATTATTTATTAAGCAATTTACTTATATCTATCGGCGTGAAGATTCGATAAATCTTATTAGAAAAACATGTGTCTTCCGGCGGGATTCGAACCTGCGTTCCCTCAGTGAAACTGTCAATTGACGTGTCTTAAACCGCTCGACCACAAAAGATTTACAGTGGAACTACTCCCGAAATAATGCTTTTAAACACATGCTTTTTACAGTTTTTGTGATATTCATTATTCTAATGTAAACAACTCTAAATAAGGACAATTTATTTACGAAATTTCCCAAAATCCATTACAAAATGGATGAACTCCGACAGATTTTTAATTTATTTGTTTTTTAACGTTATCTTAATAGATACTCGTCTTTGAATATTACGAAAAATATATAAATATTACGAAAAATCAGGAAGTTTTGTGCTTATAAGTTTTAACTTGAACTTTCTCCAACCATAACTTTTTTCGTGGTCGAGCGGTGTGAGACATGACAGGTTGATTGACGATTTCCTCTAGGTCTAGGAAACGCAAGTTCGACTCTTGCTGGAGGATGCATATTTTTTCAATATGGTTTCTCGAATATTCAGGCTGATAAATATAGTTTAATTATAAAAAAACGGAGTATCTACTCAGACACGAGCATACATTAAAATAATGTTAAAAAGCAAATGAATTAAAAATACCTTTAATTTTTTTGTTTTTGTTAAACAATTTAGTTTCACCGATTCCATCAGTTATTACATTTACATTTAGAACTCACATTACTAGATCCAGGGAGACGAATAACAAACATTTCTTCTGTATTTCTTCGAAAACTACCACTTTGTGGAACAACCCCCGCGTGAGTGCTTTTCTGAACTCTTCAGATAAAAAGCCAGTTACACTATTTAAATTATTCGGACTATTGTCCTCATTTTTTTTTTTTTTTTGCCATTTGTACGACGCTCCGATGCTAGTACTTTCGAACCGAACCCTTTTTTACAATCATTGGGGTATACCATTCTCATTCCTTGAGTAAAGCCTCTTTTTGGTAGTCATGCGTTATTTCCCTCTAACTCTCTAAGTTACTTGTTCACCACTGCTGCAGCCTGGAATTGAACTCACAACTCTTTGGGTTAAGCCACAGGAACTAACCAACATCTATATCCACTGGGCCAAAAAGAAGCTCTACGCAAGAAAAGAGAATGAAAAAGGACGGAACGTACAACGGCCGAAACGCCATACAAATGGCAGCAAAGATGAGGACAATAGTCCAAATAATGTAAGTAGTGTAAATACTACCTCATCTCAGAAATATAGACGAAAAGACAGTTGTTATCATTCCTCATTATCTACTTAAATTTTCACTTTTTTTCATTCTCTTCTTGTGTTTATATAATATGTTCAGTAACACTCTACCATGATTTTCTTTTGAGCCTCGTAGTGGATGAAACAATCCAATGAAGCGAGTCCATTAATTGTTGCGAGCTCTATTTTACATATATACACCAAGTTTTAAGGATCTGGTTTTCTTTCTTTTTTCTCTTCTTTCCTGCATTTTCATTATTTTTGTTTTTGTTTTTGTTTTTCTTTTCTCTCTTCATTGCTCCTTTTTTATTGCCTTCTTTCGTTTTTCCGTCCTTTTCTCTTTTTCATTTTTTTTCTTTCTTTCCTTCATTTTACTTTCCTTCTTTTTTTTTTTTGTTTTTTGTTTTTTGTTTTTTTACCTCTTAACTTTTTTTCTGTTCTCGTTTTTAATTTTCTATCTTTTTTCTCTTTTTTCTTTACTGGCTTTATTCTTTTTTATCTTTTCTTTCCCTTCTTTGTTTCTTCTTTCTTTCTTTCACTAAGAAAAACAAACCATGATTAATCTCTATTTCTTTTTTCTTTTCTTTTTAGTTTCTTCCTTGCTTTCTTTCTTCTTTTTTGTATCCTTTTCTTTTTTTAAATTTTGATTCCTTCTTTACCATTTGAAAACACTAACGCTTCTAATCCGATGCATCGTGTAGATATTCAAGATTTGATTTCGAACACAAATTTCTTCATTCTCATCAGATAAACAGAAATTATCTTCGAGGCGCACGACTCTAAATTTCGTTAGACATATTTGTAAAGAAAAATTCAACCGATTCAAACATACGCCTCCAGAGGGCGCTGACTTCCGTCGGATGTTGCATGATTAAATTAATCTGAAATCATCTTTTTAAACAGTTTTCTTGTTTTATTTCTTCTTCAATCTTTTACTTTATTATTTTTCGATATTTTATCTAATTCTTAATGCGATCTGAAAACCCGGTGCTAATTCAATTCGTGAACTACCGTAGCTAATAATACTGCTTCGACTATTAAAACTGCTACAAACACCCGTACAAATGTGACGAACGCAAGCGATAGATACCGCGGCTCAGTTCGTTCGAACATTGTTTAATACTATTTTCACGCCCAGTAGATCTTTTAAATTACTTGTTTATGTGAAGAACAAGAACCCTTTATCTTAAGACAAAATCTTGGCCTGTATATTCACTTTTTGGTGACGTTTTGTCAAAGATATCGATAATATTATTATCTGTTCAACTTTAACTTGGACTAACCTGACTTGACTTTTCTTAGTAAGTTTAAAACAGAAGAAACTGCAGCTTCGGAATCTCATTGAAGAAATCTAATTAATTCTTTACTCGTGGCATGGTGGATGAGTGGGTAGTGTAATGAATAGGAGCTTATAATGAGAAATCAGCAATCTGGGTTCGAATTCAGGTTGAACTGGCTTCTCACACGTACTCTTTGAAAGAAATAATGGGCATGTCTATCCCCACAAGCTATGGGTTAATATTATTATCTGGAAAAACTGGTCTTTGTCAATTTTTTAAAAAATTATTCCTAGCAACCAAACATTTAGAAGAAGGGGAACTCTAGATTTAAATAGAATGTCAAACTGATCTCTGTCATTTTAGCTGACAACTAACTATCTAGAAGAAAAATTATGAGGAGTGTAATCCTGGATTGTGAATGCGCTATATATTATTCTTAATTTTATTTTTACTTTTTTTTTACTGGGTGCTATTATTATTTCCGTTGAAGATGAGTTGAGAAAACATTCTTTTTATCACTGCTGATGATTATGCCAAGAAAAAAATACTAAAAGCATATGCACACTTTTGCAGAAAACAGATGTTAGAGGATTTCTGGCACGGAGTGCACCGTTTCTTGTTATCAGTCCTTCCAAAAGTCTAACTGGTTCTACTCGAGCTTTCTCCACTATGTAAATTATATATGTCGGTTTTCTGACGGTTCAGTTCTAAAAGAAATAAATAAAAGACTGAGAAAACGGAGAGACAAGTTCGAATTCCAGTTGAATTCGTTGTATTCACATACGCGCAAATAACATTAGGAAGGTATGAATCAGCTTCTCTCCAGCTATGTGTTAAATAACAAGACGCACTGGTTTCTATAAGCTTGTTTGGAAACTAGTCTACCACAGAAAGTAATGGCAACCTACCACGGGAAAATATTATGCCAAAGCGTGTACCACGAATGGCACGTTAACTGACTCACTGAATCCGCTACAATAATACATAATTTCTTTGTATGTTTATCTGTCTCTGCCATGCTAAAAGAAATTAATATTTATAAGTAACACTCGTCTATCTCAGACTTGAACGTACAATCAAGAGCTAAGGTAAGAACTGATCTCTATATGTTTCTCAATAAAACACCAATAGTGTCTTTAGTCGTCCAATCAGGTTTTACCAGGAAGAAGATTGTTTTCAAATTGGCGTAAACTTCCAATTTATTACTTTTAAATATTTTCAGTTCGTTCATGTTTGTGTAAAAATGCAAAAATGTTCCCCACTTTGTACTGCGCCGATATTTTATGTACTTATTGATATCAGAATATTGATATAAAAAGGAAGAAAAATTAACGCCAATATTATAGTGGATAGCAGCCCGAATTGAGGAGTCGGAGTGTGGGTTTGAATTCCACTCAAGTTCATTACATTCACTAATATCATGGGGAAACTTATGAATGAATCTCTTTTCCTTTTTTCCTCTTCCCGTAGCTATGAATAAGTAACAGAGCAGACTGGGTCTTACAGCCTTGATTGTCAACTAGTCTGGGTGAAGGATACTTTTGAATTCGAACATGATTGGAGAGGGTTGGGCACGTCAAGCATTGCTACTTAAACTTCAATACATGAGACCCCCTTAGACCCTGGGTTACGGTAATCGTGATGTTAAAAGGCGATTTTAATCTACTATTAATGTTTTGGAATTTTTACATATAATTTGCACACTTAAAAAAACTACAAGAACTACAGTAGGCAGTGAAGGAAAGCGAGAAAAAAGGACTAACTATCAACTGTAAAAAGACAGTATGTAATTTGTGATTACCATGTCAGGCTGTTTCTTGATTGTATACAAAAGAAACAGTCTGACATGATAATTACAAATTGGAGATACTAAAATCTGCAAGTACAAAAATTTAACCATCTGGTAAAGGTTTTAACAGTGGATGGAAAATGCATTATCAAAATGTGAAGGGGTAATAAGGTAGTGAAAGAGCCTTCGAAAAGCTGAACAAAGTATTAAGAAACAAGAAAATTCGTTAAAAGAAAAAAGTACTGAAACGTTAGGAATTAGTATTTCTCTTATATGACAGTGATGGTAGCGATGCCTCTCACAGGTTTCCACGTATTTTGATCTCTTTCAAAAGCTAAGCGCGGGGTTTCGTTCAGTACTAATTCAGAATTGAGAGCTTGGTTGGATCAATTTTTCGAGTCGAAATCGAGTGATTTCTACCAACGAGGTATTGAAAATCTCGTTGAATATTGGAGAGAAGTTGTAAATAACAAGGGCGAATAAATTATTGATTAATTAGTCATTATTTTTATTAAACGTTTTGAAAAAAATAATTTTAAAAAACGGTTGGAACTTAGTTGCCAACCCAATATTTTCATTTATTAAATAATTAAATCACTTTAATTAATCCTTTTAAATGATCTATTTGTCAGGACTATTTCGAATTGTTGTTCTTCTATAATAAAATTTATATCATTGAGAAATATAGCAGGAGTTAACAATTAGATCGTCCGGTTCATACTCCTCCCCGATCTATTGAACAAGACTTGATGTATTTCTCTTGTTTTTTGTTTAGGATTAGATTTCTGGTTCATTCTGAAGTTTGCTTCAGCTCTACTTTCCTACTCTTGTCTATTTTAAATATACTTATTGACTGTCATTTAGAGTAGACGCTGTGTCTTAGTGAACTTATTAACTTGCTTAGTAAGAATTTTTAAAAAAAGGAAGAAAAGGAAGAAAGTAAAAAGCAAAGTTCAGCATACGTTTTTTCTATCACAATAAAAATCATCGCACCCGTTTTAATCTTTTATTTTGTATGTGCGCTCAGGGGACCGTTGTTCCACATTTTTAGCCATGTTTCAACACTGCAAACAAACGTAAAATATAGGAATAAACTTCGTATCACACGCTTTTCCCACAATCATTTTAACGCTTCTCGTATTACACGGATCAGAAACAGAAATGTTGATCCTAGTCTGAAAGTCAGTTCATAAGCATTACATTTTTACCATATTATAACACTGTAAACAAATGTAAAACATAGAATTAGACTTCATCAAAGGCTTTTCCCACGATCATTTTTGAATGCTTCTCATATTACACAGATCAGAGACAGAAACTTTGATCCTAAACTGAAAGCCAGTTCATTAGCATAAGAATCTATAGCTCCATATAATGTGTGTAAGTGATTTTACTGTCTTGCATGGGTGGACTGGTTAAAAGATGGCACTCTCTCGAACAAGTTCTGGCGTGGATGCTTTCCTGGACACTACTTTCTTACTCTAAGTCAATCGTTATGCAAATTCTTCATAATTCCTCCTTTTTTAACCCTTCTCTTTTATTATCACATCCTACTAATTATTACCATTTAAACAGTAATATAATCTATCTTGAGTGGCTCCCGAGCATTGTACTGGGTGAACTGTGGCATAAAAATAGAAGGATGAAGGGTATAGAATTTACAAAGTAAAGAACACAACATGAAAAATCATGTTAGAAATCCGAATAATTAATGAAATACTGACCTTTCTGACAATGAGATATGGCTAGGATAATGAACGAATTTGCCTGCCAAAAGTAAGCAATACAAACAACAATGATGAGGATACTTAATTTTTATAAGAGATGTGCATTATTTAATTCGCAATTATGGACAGATTCTTTGCGATAAAAGATGAATTCAGTGAATGTCTTGTAAATTATCCCTTTTGTGCATCCAGTGTTTTTTTATTCAGATTTTAGGTATTTATTTTGTTTTGTATTGATGAAATATTTTGTTTTAAAAATAGCAATAACAAAACCTTGAAAAATGAAAGAAGCAATTTACTAAGACGTAAATGTACATGGTTGAACTGAAAAGTTCGTAGGCAGGCTACGGTGGATTTATGCTACAGCTGTGGAATGCATTAATTTCAACTCTTATCAATAACGGCATTGTTTCATTTCAGATGCACTGGAATCTGACTGTTCAAAGAAGACTTGAAAAGTAACCAGTAGTCACTGCTTTTGAAAACAGACAAAATTTGGCATCTTGGTGTTATCGGGTACCCCACCCAAAAAAAGGGTTTTAGCCCCCAAGACATTTTTGTTTTATTGACGCCCCCGCTTTATCAGTAGTGCAAAAGTGGACAGCTGAATTTGAAAGAAGAATGGAGTTTCTGGAAAATGATCACCGAGAAAGACAATGATCATGTTCTTTATATGTTGATGAATGACAGGAGTTAGGCTATATATTAAACAGCCAATCCTATAAGCTTATTCCGTGAGCGAGTTGAGAATATTCTGCACAATGAACTTGGTGTAACGAAGCTTTCTGTTCAGTGAATAACACGTCTTCTGATCAAAAGTGCAATAGACTGATCACATCTGACATTCATTGAAGCATATTCAGCTGGTTTCTTTGAAAGTTTATAACCCAGAATGAGTGACTGGTCCATCATTTTGTGCCAGTGACAGCGAGACAATCTATGCATTGGAAACACCCATCTTCTCATTTCATCTGCAGGGAATGTGTTGGAATCAGTATTTGTGAGATGCAAAACGTATTGTTCTTATTGGCTGTCTTGAAAAGGTCCGCAATGCCAATTTATTGAGTCAGTTACGAAAACACCAAGGAAAACTGACGAAAGGTGTTTTGTTTCATCAGGATAATGCTTCAGTATACAAATTCTTGCTTTCACTGGCTGCTATCCTTAAATCTGACACTGAACTGATTGCTTAAATCCTTAACATATTTTTTATTTCTCTGAAATGATTACTTAAATCCTGAACATATTTTCCTGATTTAGCTTCTTCTATCACATGTTCCTCAACACAATGTGTAAAAAACACTTGGTTGGGAAACAATATCGCAGTGATGATAATGTTATCCTGTCGTTCATTTTCTTCTGCAAATAATTTCACGGCTTCTACTCTGACAGCTCGACCCCTTCTGCCCCTCGAGCTACTAGACTAGTAAATAGGTCCCACCATTTTACAGTGAAAACAATCAGGTGTAACTGCAAGTTCTATTCTACCAGGTTCTTTTCTCGCATTTTCCACTTTTGGAACTCTTTTCCGTATACTTGCTTCCCTGATAGCTACAATCTCTAAGAGTTTAAATGCAGCATCAACTGCCATCTCTTATCTCCTTGGCTCACATCCTTTCCCCGACACCCTTCTTCTTCTTCTTCTTCTTCTTCTTCTTCTTCTTCTTCTTCTTCTTCTTCTTCTTCTCTCATTACACCAGTGTTTCCATCCTTCTCTTACTCATTTCTCCAACATCTACTGTGACCTGTTCTCCTCTCTTTTCACTCTCCTGTCATTGTAACACCTGGCACAGCAGTGGCAGTACTGCCTTGCTTGAGGTGAGATGATTATAAAACAAAAAATACTAACAGCATTAAAGATTCTTCTCCAATGAGTTCCAATCACTGCAACACCGACAGACGAAATGCATGAACCCCAAAGAGCCCTATTGGTTATATCTTGGTTTGCCTGTGCACTTTCCAAACAACTCTTTTGTAGAATATGTACTATTTTAGTCATCCCCGGTAAAAATGGATGACGTTATTTTCTTTTAAATTATATTTCTTTTGCCAGACTTGTAAAATATGTCTTTCTGCATTTATTTAAATAAATTCTTCTGCTTTTTTTCTCTATTTCACGCTGTGTTTCACTTCTTTCTTTCTTATCGGTGAGTGCAGAGAGTGGCGAGTCTTCAGATCAATGATATCGACATTCACACGTATCTTCGAAATCTATAACTGCTCGTAGCACTTGCTTCAAAATTGAATTTGTATTTAAAGCAATTCGAAAACATGCGTTTAACTGAAAAATGATATAATTACCGTTTTTTTTTTATATTCACTATAATTCAAATAAGCCAAACAGTTCGTTCGATAACACGTCAGAATGAGATAAGCAATTTGAATTCCGATTTGAACGAAATTTCGAAGCCGAAAGAGAAGCACAATCACTCAATCGTCTGATCGATATTTCTGTTATCGATGTGTCACGTGATGATTTTCTAAACTGTTAAACTAAAGATAAAGTTTATAGTATTCTTTTTTATGGACAGAAATACTTCAGATCATGACTCCCCACAATTTCCTATTCTGTGTAGCTCTAAGCAATGTTTGCTTCCTTATTCTCTCTCTCTCCCGGCTTACGGCTGCATTACGTTGAAACTTTGGTCTCTGTGCGATCAACACCAAGCCGGGTCAGTACCAAGATTGGTCACTGTTTGGAAATACAAGGTATTGTAAAGACGTATGCTTAGGTAGTGTAATAGATAATGTCTCTGAATAGTTAACCGGAGAAATGGTCTTAAGACTATGTTGACACATGAATGAAACTGTCGCCGCTAGGTGTTGACTTTAGTGTCTACTTTTATAGGTACACACGCTGTCACTGACTCGTGAATATAACCAGAAAATTTCAGATACTTACTAAGGAGCGAATTCTTGAGAGCCCGTATACAAATCTATGGAGTAAAGATGCTGAAGGCAAAATCAATTAGCCAAGTGACAAATGTAATATTGGTATTAATGATATATATATATATATATATATATATATATATATATAGCAGTTAGTCAGTTATGTGCCATACGTGATAAACGCTTTGGCGATCATGTCCCGAAAGAGACATGACTGACTGGGCAAAAGATTATCCCGCAGTAGGTTGCCCTTAATTACTGCGTTAGACTGGTTGCCAGACAAGGCTATAGTACCCAATTTGTTCTGCTATTCAACACATAACTGAAGGGAAGAGAAGGATTATTACCATTCCCAAGGGTATTTTCGCTTTGCGTTGTGGTGCGGTGGATATCGGCTCGGAACGAACAATTGGGGAGCCAAGTTCGAATTCTAGTTGAATTCATTGCATTCACTTACGCGCAAAAACTATCCCAACTCAACACTATCACCATAAGCAAGGCAGTAAAACCGCTTTGACACAAGGAGTTACAGAGTGTGGAAGGAATAAGAAAAAAAAACATTAATAATGAGCAGGAAGGAGAAAGAGTCATCAGGAGACATTAAACTGCCATTGTCATTACATTTAATCTTTTGTAGATTAAAGTTGGTTAGAAAGTCGAAAAAGAGATCCACAAGTGAGAAGTGTGAGAACAAAAACTGTTATCATAGAACTTACGGCGACATCAAGCCAGTTCAAGTACTGCGCTTAAATTTAAAAAGTCTACGCACCATAAGAAAACTCATTCTAACAATTACCATGGAGTTATTTATAGAAAAGACACAGAGACAATTTTACTACGGTGGGAATGTGACTGAAAGCCCAGCCGCCAGATCAGGACCAATAATATTGCTGATTTTTCTTTGAATTTTATCAAAGCGCCCAATGTAACTAGCAGGAGCCTCGAACAAATAACAGCGATATTTTAAGCATCGACAAATGGTATACTTATAGATATGTAAGATAAATTCTGGAGATAAAATTGTCTAGCGCGACACAGTCAAACAACGTTTTTAGCAGTTAAATACAAGTATTAGTTGAAAACACAAAAATACTCTATAGCACCAATTGCAAGGGAAAACTCTAGTAACTATTATTAGCAAATGAATAGTCCTTATTAAACATTATTCATCCTATGAGTGAGTGTCTGGAAGTGCATATCATATAATTAATGTGCGCTCATATTAACTAGTATTAAAAATTAACAAATAAATTAATAAAAGCAAAAAAATCGCATTCATTTGTACTGCATCGTTTCCAATCGCAGTAAAATATGACGTCATATCTGACCATTTCAAACGATCTACGTCTCAATAGATACTAAGATGCAGACGGAAGCATTCTACCTACCTTACAGATACGACATCGTTTCTTGATAATGACTGTAAAATCGGAAATATTTTTTAACAAAAACAACGAAATATGAACTGTGTATATGTGTGCGTTTGTGTGTGTATATATATATATATATATATATATATATATATATATATATATATATATATATATATATATATATATATATATATATATTGTGTGTATTTTGGCAGCATTTTTTCATTAATGAGCTTAATTTTTTCATTTATAGCTTAAATGTTCTATGTTTACTGTGTGTTAATATTTACTCTTTTGTGAGCCGCTTATGTGAGCCGAAAGCTTAGACCTGATAAAAAAATGAACAATTACTGTGATTTTTTGTTGTCTTTCAACGACATCACCATCAAGTATATCAGACGGTATGAACGGATCCTACACAAAATTAATACACAGAACTTGTCTATATTATTCAATGAAACCTGCATTAATATATATATATATATATATATATATATGTATCTGTATATATAACAATGGTCCCAAATTAGATAGATTCAGAAAAAAATAGTAAACGCTCTAAAATCCTTTGGATTCAAAATAGAAATAAAAGCAGGTATAAAAACAGTAAACTTCCTAGACGTCACCCTTAACTTGAACAACAATACATACGAACCATACAGAAAAGATAATGATGATCCAGCTTACGTACATACATCCTCCAACCACCCACCTTCAATCATCAAACAAATACCCATATCAATCAGCCACAGACTATTTGAAAATTCATCTAACATACACATTTTCAATAACAAAAGAACACCATACGACGAAACACTAAAAGAATGTGGATACAAACAACAACTACAATATACACCCCCGCAACGAAAAAGCAAAAACAGAAAAAGAAATATTGTCTGGTTTAATCCATCATACAACAAAGCCGTCAAAACAAACATAGGCAAGACATTCCTGAACTTAATAGAAAAACACTTCCAGGTGACAAACCGATTAGCAAAAATATTCAACAAAAACAACGTCAAAATCAGTAACAGCTGCACAAAAAATATTACACAAATAATAAAACACCACGACAAAAAATTAACAACCTACAATAATGCAACCAAAGAACCTCAATGCAACTGCAGAAACGGAACTACTTGTCCACTCCAGAGAAATTGCCAGCAAACAAACACAGTATATAAAGCCAAGGTAAGTGCAAACAACAACACTATGTACTACATCGGTGCCACTGAGGGATCATTTAAGAAAAGAAAAAACAACCACAATATTTCATTCTCCAACAGAAAATACTTGAACAGCACTACACTATTCACATAAGTATGGCGTCTAAAAGAGAAATATTTCACTAACAATAAGCTGGAAAATACTGAAAAAAGCACAAAAATGCCTACTTTGCCTACATGAAAAAGTAGCAATTATATCTCATACCCCACAAAAGAACTTCCTAAACACAAGATCAGAACTAATTTCCAAATGCAGACATGAAAATAAATACCTATTATCACAATTTATACCAAACGATAAAAAAGGGACCGCTGATACCATAATCCTATCAACTATCCTCTAGTTCAAACTACCATCATAATAATTGCATTTATTGTTTTTATCATCACACCATCATTACTAAGCACCACTACCGCTTCACAATAACTATTTACTACCACAACTGTTATTATCCTCAAATATTACTATCATAGTATTAGTCCGTATTCGTCATTAACGTAAATTACCCATCTCTGCCGTAGTAAAATTAATACCACCACACATAAATAGTAACAAGCATTACAAATTAGAATTTCTACCATTTGAATATACGCAACCACGAAAAATAAAAAACAAGCTAATAACCGACTTTAAAATAAAAAATAACAAGTCTTAAATAAAATAATAGCAATTTTTACCTATCACAGATTCGCACAGACCCTATCATACGTACATATGTACGTACGAGAAATCAAAAACTGTTCGCGCGTTGACATCGCTACACTATTCGAATACACCAACCGAATGCGTATGCATGTGCGCAACGGCACACATATATATACATATGCCGAGCTCCGCACGATTCGCATATATATGTTTATGCAAGCCCCAGTGGGCGGACGCGTGTGTGTGTGTGTGTGTGTGTGTGTGTGGGTGTGGGTGGGTGTGGGTGTGTGTGTGTGCCTTTGCGCACGTCAATGGGTGTACAAATGTATATATATATGTCTGCGTCTGTCATGACGAAAGATTTCCCCTACTTTCACAAAAATACACGAATATACGCAGCCCTACATATAGCCAAGTTTTTTAAAAAATTAATAAGTTTGTCTGACGATCGCAAGAGCGTGAAACCCAGGGTTACAAACTCACACCTATATATATATATATATTGGCCAAGAAAACTCCTTGTAGTACCAAAGATGAACTGAAGACAAGGATTACGACAAGATTCACCAACTTAAATAAAAAACCATCCAGAAGAGTTACAAAAATTTCCGAATTTTTCTCGAAGCCAGTAACATTTTTATTGAATAAATTTACTCATGGTACTTCAATATAATTTTGTGAAATGTTGGTAAATATATCTGTTAAAATAAGATGCCAGTGTTATTTTTCTATTTAGCGTCATTTAGACGACAATTTATTCATCGCGCCCTTTATATCTGTTAAAATGAAATGTCAGTGTTTATTCTTCATTTTTGCGTCACTTAGACGACAATTCATCCATTTCACCCTGTAGATAGATATAAAGCTGAACAAGTAACACATTTGTACCGGCAGAAACATTCTTTGTGATGTCAAAAACAATTGAAATGACAATTCCGGAATCCGAACGGTGTCGACCTTGATTGGAACTGAGAATTTCCGGTCCAAAGTTATGTGGTGTCAGTATGAAACGAGGCACAGACAGCGCGAAACACACACACAAATTGCATTGCGAGTGAAATTAGAACGACTTTAGAGAATCTGTTTTGCATCTGCCATTAATTCAGTCCTGTTCTTCTATATGTGCCATGTCACATTAGCCCGTCGCCGATCATGCTTCTCCACAGCGTGCAGTCTTTTGTAGATCTAAATAAATTTGGTCTGTTTCTTATTTTTTCTAAACCATGTTCCGCAATCCATTTCGAAGTGGCATTATGCGTTATTTTCCATCTATCTCTTTTGGTTTAAGTCTGTCTTGTGAGCATCATATTTCCAAGCAATCTTTCCTCATTATGTAGCCTAAAAATTTTAATTTCTCTACTTGATGTTAATTATAAGTCTTCCTTTTGTTTCCATATTCTTTAACACTTCGTCGTTACTCACATGTTCAATCCATGGTATTCGTAGCATCCTTCTTAGAACGGCATTTCTACTACTTCAAGTTTGAGTTTGGCCTTTCTTTAACTGCATATCAACCTCTGTGTGTTATTTTAATGCCAAAAAGTGGGGTTTTAAGGTATTTTTTAAATGTTCAGTTATAGTGAGAAAGTTGATATAGTCACATTTTAATTAAATTTTTTTGTTTTTAATCTTTTTTATTTTAGAAAACTGAAAATGTTTTCTGGTTTTGTATTCAAAAATGTTTTGCTGAGAACTTTTTTTTCCTTTAAAAATGTGTTATGGTAATATTTTTTCTTCAAAAATGTAATGTTGGTAATATTTTTTAGTCTATTTTCATGTACATATTTCTATAAAAGTGTATTTTTATACTTCATATTGTTTTGACTCCAGCTCGGAGATTAAATATTTGCTCATAGCTGGGACCCAAACAGGAGCTACCACTCCCGGTCAGGGTGGACCTGAGAACAATAGCAATTAATAAATGATTTCATGCTCATCACAACCTCCAAATCAGAGGCCTTGCGACCAGATGCATTTAACCGTCTTGTTCAGGACCATGTTGCTTCAAGTCTCTTCCTCTGTGAGGAGATTGCCCAGAATTAACTACCATATAGGAGAACTGATATTACGGAATATTTAACGATTATTATTTCTTATCTCACATAAACCGAAGAAAACATATAAGACAATTTTTCTTCTATGTGTCATGTTCCTCTTAAGGTTCTTAATAAATGTTGTCTTTTTATTATCTCTCCCTAAACTTTGATCCGTCATCCACTTACTAAAGCTCAATGACTAGATAATGCACTATTTTTTCTTATGCTCCACTTACATTTAAACTGTATTGTGAGTATCATATTTTCCAAACTTTCTTTCATCATTCTTTTCTCTAGATATGTCAACTGTCTGTACTTGATATAAAGTGTAAGTTTCCTTTTTGATTTCATTTTTTCTAAACTTTTTCTTTGCTGAAATATTCGGTTTATGGCATCCTTAGTATCCTTCTGTAGAACGACATTTCTTTTGATTCAAATCTCTTTTTCATCTGGCATGTAGGATGATATCAGGTAACAGTTCAGTACATTTTTCTTTGGTTCTAGCGAGGTTCTCAGTACTCTTTCGGAGTTCATCTTTGGTTATCCCAATGCACCTTCAGATTTCAGCGTCGTACTTTCCGTTCTCTGTAAGAACACTTTCTAGATATTTAAACTGTTCAAAATAGCTTGATGAACGAGAATAGGTAAACGAGTCATATAAAAGATAAAATATAAATAAATATGAAAAAATACGGTCATTGAAGAATGGCTGAATAGGTATTTAAAAGAAAGAAAGAAAACAGAAACTAAAGAATGTATGAAAGAAAATAATTATATAAAATAAGTCATCTGAAAAAGAAGACAAGGAAAGAAAGAAACGATCAAACACAGAATGTACCAAGAGAAAAAGAAACGAAGAATAAAAGAAGAAGAATAAAAGAAAAATGAAAAGGAAGAAAGATAAAAAGGAAGGAGAATGAAAAGAAAGAAAAATTAAAAGGAAGAAAAATTAAAAGAAATTAAAATGAGAAAAAGAAATGAAAAAAGAAAAAAATGAATAGGAAGAAAAATGCAAAGAAAAATGAAAAAGAAGAAAAATAAAAAGGAAAAAGAAGAAAATGAAAAAGAAGAAAAATAAAAAGGAAAAAGAAGAAAATGAAGAAGAAGAAAAATAAAAAGGAAAAAAGAAGAAAATGAAAAAGAAGAAAAATAAAAAGGAAAAAGAAGAAAATGAAGAAGAAGAAAAAATAAAAAGGAAGAAAAATGAAAACGAAGAACTCACCAAGAGAAATTAAACCAAAAGAAAGAACCCCAACGAAGAAAAACAAAAAAAAAAAACGAATAAGAAGACAAAAGGAAAGGAAAATAAAAGAAAGAAAGAAAGAAAGAACTAACCAAAAAGAAAGAAAGAACTAATCAACAGGAAATAAAGGAAGAATGATAAGACAAACAGAGAGAAAGGGAGAAAGGTATCTGGAAAAACGATACGACCCTTGTTAGTTGATATGGTTACGATGACCTGGGTAGCATTAGTTCCACCCCAAGTATCGGGGAAACCATGGCAACATACATATGCTGAGTAAACAGTAGCCCTGATGAAAAAGCAACGTGAACTATTAAAAAAAAGGAGATTGATGTTTGTAAGAAAATTGTAAAAACAGGCGAAGACGAATATAAATCGGATAACTTGTATAAAAGAGGAACATAAATACTCGAGAAACTGCGAAAGAAATAAAAAAACGGGTTGGGTTAGGTAGGTTTAGTTTTAATGGAGTTGCGTTACCTTGGTTTTACGATGTAAGGAATTACTATCAGATGTCCGTATCGTGATTTTATCGCAGAATTCTCTTCTGAAAGTCCTGAAACCAGCCTTTCACTCTTAACCTGCTTGTGCTTTTCCCCGAGGGTCTGTAGCTTTGATGTTTACAGCGTCTATTGGTTTCTTGAACAAAATCCATATAACAAATCCTTTCAAAAAAGCAAATAGACCCTAATTCCTTGATAGGGGCTATATTGAAGGAGCAGATGAAAGCAGGTGAATTGAAAGGTTGTAAAACAAGTGTAAGGGGGCAAAGGAAAAGAAAAGAGAAAACAGAAAAAAGAAGGTAAATATAAAATGAAGAAAGAGAAGGAATTGGACAGAAAATGCCATCAATGAATGGTTGTGAAAGATGAGATAGATGGCAAAGCAAGGGAAAAGATGATGAAGAGTGGAGGGGTGTAACGAAGACAAAAGGGAAGAGAGGAAAATAAGAATGCCGGAGGATAGGTTAAAATCGAAGATAAAAAAAGGTAAAGAGCGAAGGAATAGAATGAAAAACAAGGCAAAGAAGAAAGAAGAAAAACTGTGAGAATGTCCGAAGAAAAATAAAAGAAAGCAGTGAAAAGTAAGAATGTTCGAGAAATGGAAAGGAAAGAGAAAACAGAAACAGGAACGGAAGAATAAAGTTGAAAGAAGAAGAACAACAACAACAAGAGGAAGAAGGAGTTGTTAGATGACAAAGTAATAAAATAGAAAAAGAGAGGCAAAGAATAAAAGCGAGAATGAAAAAGAAGTGAGTAGGAAAGAGCAGATAAAAGAGTAGGTGGGTCAGGTAAAAGGGTTAAGAAGGACAGAGCAATAAAATAATATATCACAAGGTATTGAAAACGAAAAGAAAGACGGAATCTGATTTGTTGTGTTATGTGTCAGTTTTGAAAACCACTTCTTTTTTTTTCCTTTTTTTTTTTGTGATCCCGTTTGTGAGACAAGATGATCGGTTCATTCAATTTCGCTCAATCACCTCCGCAAATAAAAATTAAAAAACAGACAATAGGCTCGGGAGATGATTGGTGGAGGTAGACAAAGCCATGAAATGTTGGGGTATTACAGACATTAAGATTCAAATTAAGATTAGCTAGCACCGGAAATAGTTCGTAGCAGAAAAAATGTATCTAAAGTTAAAAAGGGTAATTTGAAGAATTCATAAGACCGAATGGCAGTTAGGAATGGTATTTAGATACTTCCACTAATTCATTGAAAACGCAACATAGCAAAAACGTAAAAAGGTTCCAAACTAATAAAAACAGTTTTTTCTCAAAAAGTTTATGCTATTATTAAGAGAAAAGACCAAAGTATATTTTAATTATTTTTTAATTAATCTTTCTACAACAGTCGAATAAAAATCTTTTTTTGTTTCCGTCAGCGGTGCACCAAATATTACAAGTTTGAGGTCCTCACGTCATCTGCGGAAAAAGCTGAGTGCTTTGCCCGCAGATTCTCATCCAACTCCACATTTGACTCATCTGGAGTACCCTCACCCGACTTCCCTATTAGAACTGAGTCTAAACTGTACGATGTATATATTACCCCGACAGTAGTATCCCGAGTAATTTAAAATTTGACCCCCATAAGGCGAGCGGCGGCGATGAAATCCCAGTGATTGTCCGTAAGAAATGTGCCTCTGAACTCTCCCCTGTCCTCTCTAAACTCTATAACTACTCCCTCTCTGCTTCTTGTATTCCTGCATGCTGAAAGTCCTCTTCTGTCGTGCCTGTATTTAAGAACTGTGGTGAACCCTCGGGCCAATCGAACTATAACCCTATCAGCCTTCTACCAGTTTTCGGGGCCATAATTAATACTGAAATAGCTCAACATCTTACTGCCCATAAACTCTTTTCTGACAGGCAGTATGGCTTCCGCTTTGCCAGGTCCACGGCCGACATGCTGACGACCATCACGGAGCACATGTTCCAGGGCCTTGAGGAGTCCGGCGAGGCTCGTGCTGTTGCCCTGGACATCTCCAAGGCTTTTGACAGTGCTTGGCACTCTGGCCTTCTATGCAAGCTTCGGGGTTACGGTATTATTGGACGCTTGCCTGATCTGATTCAATCTTTTTTAAATAACCACAAAATGAAGGTTGTTTTGAATAGGCATGCCTCTACATCCTACGGTACAAACGCTGGTGTCCCTCAGGACTCTATTCTGGGCCCGACGCTCTTCCTTATTTTCATAAACGACCTCTGAGACGAGATCAAGATCCAAGTAGTCATCTACGCAGATGACACCACGATTTACTTCCGCATCAGTAAGAAACCCAGCGTGGCGGACAAACATAATCTCGCTGTTGATCTTGAGATGGATCTACATTCTGTGGTGAATTTGTGTAATAAGTGGCTTGCCAATTTCAATGCGTCTAAGACCAAGCTGTTGTGTGTCATTCATCACAGGCAACCGCTCCTGTCTCCCATAAGCATGGACCAAGCGAGTCTCCCTGAGAGCAATACACTGCTTCTTCTCGGCCTTACCCTCTCTTCTGATCTCAAATCTCACTAGACTAAGTTCATAGCGAAATCCACTGCTAAAAAGTTTGAGTCACTGTGTCGAGCCAGGATGTTTTTCCCGCCTGAATCCGTCCTACGTATATACAAATCAGCCATTCGTCCGTGCATGGAATACTGCTGCCATATATAGTCAGGCACCTCTGCTGTTCATCTCAGTGTTCTTGACAGGCTTTAAAGGAAAATCAGGTACCGACTTGGCGGCTCGACTACAGCCACTTCCCCACCGACGAGATGTGGCCTCCCTTTTGTCTGTTCTATAAATACTTTCATGGCTTCTTCTCCAACAAACTTAAGTCACTGGTGCCTCTGCAACAGGTGTTTACTCGTGCAACCAGTCCCATCCATTGACAATTATATTAACCAAATGCAGACGACAATTCTACTCCTGCAGCTTCTTTTCTCGCATTTCCCGCCTGTGGAACTCGCTTCCATATTCTTGCTTTCCTGATGGCTACAACCTCCACGAATTTAAATGCAATGTCAATACTCATCACTTAACCACTTAACTTTAGTTATTTCTTCACCACTCTGTATATCCTTTCCTTTCCCTCCACCTTTGCAACTGTCATCACACCTGTATTCCCATCCTTCTCTTGCTCCTTTCTAACTGGTTCATCTTCCTCTTCACTCTCTTCTACTTAATCTTTTTACACTTATGTAGCCACCTGCACATCAGTGGCGTTACAGCCTTGCTCGGGGTGATACGATTATAAAAAAATAATAAAAGTTCTGTCCGTTTTTGATTAGTTATTGAATGAAGTTGAAATAAATACGAAATGCGTGTAGCAATTGTTTTCAAATTCGGACAGCCGGAAGTAGGAACATCAGACGTTATAAAAACACGCGCACCGTGCCCGGCCATCAGTTATAAGCCAAAGAGCTGTGAGAAGGATTGAAGTGTCTAGAGATCTCGTTCGGGGCTCTTTGCTTCATGACTTCAAAGTGGGCTTATCAGCAGGTGCAGCAAGTCGCTGCATACGTCAAGCGTTTAGGCATAGTGCTGTGAATGAACGTACTGCAAGGCGTTGATTTCGAAAATTCAAGTCGGGGGATTTGTCTCTTCATGATGAGCCACGCAGTGGACGACTACAAGTCTTGAATGATGGAGTCCTGGAGGCGGCCATTGAAGAGGACAGTAGTCTTACCTGTGGTGAACTTGCAACACAGTTCACCTGCACCGCCTAGGTAAGACGTACAAACTGAGCAAATGGGTTCCGCAAACACTGTTGGAGGTCTACAAGAGACAACGAGTGGCAGCCTGCGTATCGCTGCTTTCTCGCTACCATACCGCATCCTTATTAAATCGAGTCCTTACCAGTGATGAATAGTGGGTTTTGTACTAAACTCCCAAGCGTTTCAGACATTAGTTGTCTCCTCTTGATGTTGTCCCTCACACCGCAAGACTGCCTATGTACCCACGCAAGATTATGCTTTGTGTTTGGTGGACAGGTCGTCAAGTGGTTCATTATGAATTGCTACCACTGGAGACCTATACTCGTAGCAATTGAAACGTTTGCAACAAGCAATGCTCCAGAAGGAGCCAGCACTGGTGAATCGCAAAGGTGTGCTTTTCCTCCATGACAACGCCAGGCCGCATGTCGCGCGAGTGGTCAGGGATATTTTGTGCCATTCACCTTATTCACATGACCTTGCGCCATCCGATTACCACCTCTTCCACCTCCTGGATAATGTTTTTCTTTTATTTAATTTTTAGATAGACGCTCACATGTCCATATTAGAACAGTCATTTGTAACGGTTATTTACGAAAATAATTGAAAATACCAAAATTAAAAATATGACTATAGAAATAGAAAAAAAATTGATAAACTTAACAGAAGAGGGAAAAACACAAAAAGAAGTAAATTAAAAAGGAGAAATCACGATAGAACGGATTTTAAAATAATTTAAAAAATAAAATAAAATAAAAACGCTAGATCGAACCGACTTTTATAATTAATTCTTAGAAACGTTACAAGGGATTTTTACCCTTAAATTAAAATATACCAACTATAGGGAATAATTAAAATCATATATCGTAACATAAATTACATTATAACTACTAGTAGTAATTTATTGTAACTATAGTAAAAATAATAACTCCCAATAAGAAAATATAATTTATTCAAATACAGTGTTAAAGATTATCTAAAATACTAGCAATACTAAAAATACATAATAATAATCTAAAAAATAATAATATTAATAATAAATAAAACAATAAAGATTTATTGTTTTATTTGTTATTATTATTAGTTTTTGGCGGGGTGATAGTTTGATTACCATTTGGGTCTGACGAGCAGCGATAATAACATCAAAGCGGTGAAATATGTATTATCCATAGTAATAATCGAAAATCTTTTACAAGATAGATAGATAGATAGATAGATAGATAGATAGATAGATAGATATGTTTTTAAATTTCTATGTAAAAACCCCGACAAAGCTTTATGAAGGATTGTATAAGGATTTGGCTTGGATTCATTTCAGAAAGGGGGGGAAATGAAATTCTTACTTTCAAACCATTCTGATAATGAGAATAATTACCTTTAATTCAGTACAAAAAATGATTGTAAAATACATTAAAAACGTTTGACTTGAACTAAGAATTATAAAAAAAAAGTTTAAAAAGTCACTTTTATTCTCTTTTTAATTCCGAGAAAAACCAACTTGGGGAGAAGGTACTATGATTCATTATTTAAGCATGCACACAAATACACATTTAGACAATTCATTCCTTCGTTTTTGGATTTGATGAAACTTTCATTGGCGAAATGCATAATTAAATCTCTTTTTCTACAAAGCTAATTTCATGAAAGGTTTTCACTTATCAAATATATATATATATATACACACACACAGAGAATAATATTTTTATTATAAGTGTTTATAATAAAGACACAATTTACTTCAACTGTGGTATTTTGTTACTCCTAGTTAAATAGTCGTACCAAAACCCGTTAAAAGTAAAATCCATTTGTTTATATTACTCATATATGATAATAAATTGGAAGAATTTACAAATCTATTAATCTGTAAATTCTTACAATTTATTTTAATTATAATAGTCTGTTAAATTCTAACATTGAGTTCTCATCGGATTACTATTTCCCATGAATTTTACCTTAAAAATTACCAAGGATACTACTTAACAGATCTATCTGCGGGTGATTATTTTACGCTTTCACACTCTGATTGAGCACTCTGGAAGAATGGCAGACTGAAAAAACAGTAACTACTCTAGCATCTATGCATCGTTCATTCAGTAATGAATTAGAACACTCTCAGTTACTGGCGTATGTTTACATAGTATATCACACACTAAAAGTTTACCTTCTTCTACCGAGCGCCCATAGCTCATAGGTAGCATCACCGACTACTGTCAATTCGATCGGGTTTCAATCCTGACTAAAAGCGAGCGAATGTCTGACCGGACTGATGAGCTGAGATACAGCGAAGCAGAACTGTCTGCAGATGACTATATATATATATTAAATTTAGAATGCTCTGTATGTTCGAGCACTTTCGGCTACTCTTCTCGCTTTCATCAAGGACAATTTTTATTTTTAATGTATGGATTTTTTGTGCATGTGTCTAGGGTAAGATTTTATGTTTTCCGAAGACGGTTAGCATACTGTGGCCGTATTGAGAGTTGATATCATGAAGGGCTGTCGTCTTCTTTTTTGTTTAATGCTTCTATTATTTATTTTACATTTTTTACTCGTGGATGAGGATATTATAGTTGTATTTTCTATGTGAATTTTATGGAGGGCATTTCCCAGAAAAAGAACATTCGGATAGTCTTTACATGCCTCATGAATAAAGAGGAAAAAATTGTACGAACACAAGAAAATGTGTATAAAAGAAGGACTGCTGTCTAAATTCACAATTGTCTATATATATTGTGTTAGATTTGTTTTTTTAGGTGATACAGCCCAACCCCACTATCACCTAAAAAAACAAATCCAACACAATATATGGTCTTTTCAACTAGATAATTTTCATATCAACGAGATCACCCGAAGAATGAAGCAGCCTAGACACATGGCTAGCTTCGAAACGCGAAAATTTTTGTGTAGTGATACTATGAATTTATAAACCATTGTAACAACTATTACAATACAATATAACGCTCTACATTTGTATCGAGCACTCTTTATAAGTAAATTCATGAAAAACAGGTGAAAAAACCTACGAGTTCTACAACTTAGTTACAATATATATATATATATATATATATATATATATATATATATATATATATATATATATATTAAGACTTAATACCACATATCTCAACAAAGTTTTTAAGAAAGGAAATTTTTTAATAATAAAATCTTGTGGATCCTTTCGGCCAACACTTCATTGAAGTGTGCCGTTGGCAAAAGAAATTGACACAATAGGATTTTAAATTATGAACACAAATTGGAAAAGTGGAGCACACTTGAAACAAGAAATGAGAAATATCATTTTTGTAAAAAATAATTTACGAATAAAATAGAAAAGGCTATACCAGCGTATAAAAACGAAAGAAATACGTACTCACGTCCCATTGTGCAGAATCAGGGAAGGTCTCCTTTTTTCTGCACAAGCTTGGTCTGTGTACTTTTATAAAGATGGATTCCAGTAAATGTAAATGATAGACAGACCGAGCCTTAAACAAAATAGAAAAACCAATTGTCATATATATATATATATATATAATCGGGAAATATTATAAAATAATGATAATAATCATTTAAATAAAATGTAAACCTAATTGAAAATAAGAATCATGCAACAACTGAAATCAATAATTTAAATGTAAATCAATAATAAATGTAATTGATGTAATTGTAGAAACTCTTTTTCTTTCGAAAACTGATGCCTTACAGAATCAATTGTTTATCATTGTACTATTTCTTCTATGGAAAACCCTAGTAATATAAAGATTTATACGGGTAGTACTAAGAATTCGTTGAAAAAAGATTTTACCAACACGCGTCTTATTTAATAAGTACAGAAATAGAACATCCCTATCCAAATATTACTAGCATCTAAAAGAAACAAATAAAACTCCCACATTAAATCGAAAATTTTAAAAATGCTAGAATATGTAAACGACCTTTAAACGACCCATGTTTCTTGTGTCTATATAAAAAGCTATATATTATTAATTTTTTAAGAATAAAAATCTATCTAAAATAAACGTAATGAAATAAATGTCATATGTAAACATTGCAAAATGGTTAAAAAATTCTTCATAAAATATACATTTACTTACATATATCTAATAATTTGTTTTGTACTATGATATAATAGTTATTAAATACGTATTAAAATAATAAAATGATAGAAAGTTTTAATTATATAGATATTAAAATTTTGTATTATCCTATTAAAAATGGTATTATGATATTAAAATTTTGTATTGCGATATAACAATAATTAAATAGATATTAAAATAATAAAATATATATTTTAAAATTTTAGTAGTTAATGAGATATTAAAATTTATACAAATTAAGAGTTTATGAAAAATTGGAATAACATGCATTCTGAATCGAAATAAAAATAGTATAATTACTTTCATAGGTCCCTTTATGTCAGATCAAAAATATAAAATGTTTTCTTCCTTTCCTTTTTTGTTTAAAAAAAGGCAGGAATACAGAGAAAACTAAGACAGTAATCTTGTAATAACAATGGATATGTCAGCAGACATGCAGTCTAGTCATTTCCTGATATATATAAATATATATAGCGACAGTTTTGCCAATTTGACATATCAGACAATAATCGTTTTGGAATTATTTTACCTTATAAACCAATTATCGTAATTTTTTTATATCGTGAAAAACTTTCAAATGGTTAACACACTATTCTGAAACAAGGTGCCTACAATTAATCTAACTTTCATTTCACCCAATTTATTCATTAAATTCTTCTGGTAGATAAAGGTGGCCATGGGAGATGTCCCAACCAGAAGTGGCGGTATACACTCTTTATTATTTTGCAGCGTTTACATATGTATTAATATCATATCATATCATATGATATATAGAATATCAGGAGAGACGTCACGTCCATCCAAATATCTATGTATGAAAATACAAAAACTTTTATCTTATTGAGAGCTAATCTTATGGAAGGGAGGAGAGATTGGACTGTCGATATGAAATTTTGAAACTGATTAGTCAGCACTTGGTATACTAGCTGACTGATAAACCTGGCTGGAAGGATGGTTGGCAGGTCGGCGGTCACTTTGCCGTTCTTCCATGCGTGCCGACGTCATCACACTGAGACAGACCTCTATATCATTTCTATAATACGCTTGTCTGCACATTGGACGTCTTCTTGCAGAGAAAGGTTGCAGTCATCAAGATTCTGCTCATTCTGGGATATCGATGGAGGGAGGAAGTAAAGAGAAAAGACATTTAGCAAAAAAAAAAAAAGAAAAATGGAATAACAGGCAAAATAGAAAAATATTAATATAGTTGTTTTGTTTTTTAGAAATTATTAGTCTTATTTTTTACTCACGTCAAACACATTTGGCACAATTTTTAACAATCCTTATTCTCTTTTGTTTTGTTTTTTCTTGAAATATATTCTAAATTACCCCAAGACTACCTGTCTATTTTTTTCAGTTTTACCACATTTCTTTCTCTCCTTATCTATCTATCTATCTATCTATCTATCTATCTATCTATCTATCTATCTATCTATCTATCTATCTATCAGTATCTTTCCATTTTTATCATTCTCGGTATCAATCATTCAATTTTTGTGTCTAAGTATTATTATCTTTTTTGCTATCAAAATCTGTTCATATCTATCTATCTGTCTATCTATAGATCTATCTCCGTACGATCATCTATCGAAGTTAAGCAACGTCGAATATGGTCAGTATCTAGATGGTACCCACTTGGGAATATCAGGTGTTTAAAGCTGAGACGTGCGAGTGATGCAATAGATAATAGTTCAGAATTGTTGATTGCAAAGCTGAGTTCCAATTCTAGTTCTTTTACGCGCAAATACCCTTGAGAAAAGTTTAAATCCACCACTTCTCCCCCCAGCTATGGATCAATTAGCAATACTTGTATCCATAAAATCATTATAATCTACCAAAAAATAAATAGATAATGAAATAAAATTGAGTATAAAATTAACTTTTAACTTTGTTTTATTTTCTTTGGCTTTATTTTTTCTTTATTCCTTACCTTTCTTTCTTTTTTTCTTTTACATTTTAACTTTGGTTTATTATTTCCATCTCAACTCATTTTCATTCTTTTATTTAAACTTTCTTCTATTCTTTCTACCGTTATCTTTCTTTTTTCTTTCACTCTTTTTCTTTCTTTCTTTCTTTCTTTTTTTCTTTCTTTCTTTCTTTCTTTCTTTTAATACTCATCTATACACCCCCAATTCTCTATATTATTTTTTTTACTTGCTATGAGCAAAGTAACGCCAAGATGCTCTGAACCTGAGAGCTTCTTTCGTTTTGTCGTGCTCTGAAAGCCAGAACTGATATCTTTGACGGAACGACCAGAACAATTCGAAATTTGCCCGATGCCACACAATTTATATAGTTTTTTTTTGTTGTTGTTCCACTGCTTTTTGAGGCAAAAAAAGATCGTAACAAAATAGATATCATGTGTTTTATAGATTTTCTCCACTTCTATATATTTCGTGAAAAATTTGTCTTAACTCCCTCACCGCCCCCGCCAACAGTTTCTATTCACTGTTCCTCTTCTTTTTGTCTCGCTTGTGGATCCAACAAATACGATTTACTTGTTATTCTCTTCTTCAATTTCTTTAATATCAGCTTTCAAAATACCATGCTAACTGCTTTGTGAAGGACAATAAATATATATTTTCCTGGTTGTAAGTCTTGTAACTCTAATAAAACCTTTACAAGCTAATAGAGTCCGTATAAAGTAATAAACATTCAATCTAATTTATATGTACATAAATAGATAAATGAAAGCTGACAATACTTATCTTTTGACTAGAAGTTTCACATAGAAACCAATCTTATCATCAGGGTAAGATTAAACTTACTAATTAATTATGGTAAGAAAAGAGCGCTGGACTGTTATGTCCCCCTACCGAACATGTGAGCAACGATAAGGTTTTGGAGAGGATGCGAACGAAAAGGAAAACATACTTAGCATCAGGAAGAGACAGTTGAGATTTATGGGACATGCGATGAGAAATGAGGGCATGGAGAATCTAATAATCACAGGACAGATAGCGGGAAAAAGACAGGGGAAGCAACAAAAGACGTACTTGATGGGCTTGATCAAGTGGATGGTGGAACGGGATTTGGGAGAGATAACAAGATGAGAAATGTTAAGAACGACAAAAGATAGAGGTAAGAGAAAGTCCATGATCACCTACGTCCTCAAGGGACAGCGCGTGAAGAAGAAGAAGAAGAAGAAGAAGAAGAAGAAGAAGATATGGCAGCAAATGCTGGATAATCTCAGAGATGAAAGAAGGACTCGAAGCAACAGAAATGTAGTTCTACAGAAAGATGTTGAGGATACCGTGGACCAAATATATAAGCAACGACGAGGTTTTGGAGATAATGGAAACAAAAAGGAAGAAGTAGTTGAAATTTCTGGGACACATAATGAGGAAGAAAGGCTTAGAGAATATGATATTCGTAAGGCATATAGAAGGAAAAAGAGAAAACAGCATAACACATACTTGATGGGCTTAAGCAAATGGATGTCAAAGTAGGATTTGGGAGAAATAACAAGACAAAATTATTAAACTACAAGATACAGGAAAATGTAGAGAACCATGATCGCCTACGTCCTGAAGGGACATGACACATAAAAAAGATACATTTTTTGGTTTCTTTTTTTATTACTATTTATTATTTTCATTAATTTATATTTTTATCATTTATTATTATTTTATTTTTATTTATTCATCTTGATTTTAATTATTATTTATTTAAAACTACGCTATTTCTGTTATATTCTTTTATTACAAAAATTAACTGACACTAATTTTTTTTTTTTTTGCTTAAAACATTAAAATGTCATATATAATCTGAAATTATTCGAGTTTGTATTTTGTATCAAAATTACATATTTGATAACTTTTACATACATGTTTATCATCATGATCATGATCGGATGCAGCCGTTGGGTTGATGAGCAGCTGAGAACCTAACCTGCTTCAAAAGTAATGCGTCTCGTGTCTTGAGCAATGCAGGCCTAGCAAAGCCCGTGTCTCTGCCCGTGTCTTTGCACCTCAGTTAAAGATGATGGTTGGATTCGATTCTTACATGCGTTTTAAAGAATCATCATCCACATCTGATTGTTTAGACAACGTCAGGGCTTTATTTCAATGCAAAGCTCGCCACCTTAATTCCTAATTTTAGAATGTACGGATGTGTGTATACTGTGTATTTTCCTCTATTTCTCGAATTCTTCTAACAGTCTCAGTGTCTGTGAACCTCAGTTTAAATTGATGTCTCTAAATTGTCAGAGTTGCAGAAATTTAATCTTTTTATGCCGATTTTACTGTGCCTTGGTATATTACATTTTATTGCAGGCAGTTGCCGTTTAATGGTCATTCGTTCTTTGTTCTTCAGTTATCCGTGGGTTTGATATGTGCGGTACGTTGTTGATTCTTTTCCTGCTGTGAATTTTTATTATTTGTTTCATGTTCTCGGTGCAACTGTAGCTGTTGATTATTCTTTCTTTGTTAAATATCATGTTTAGAATGCTTGATGGGAGAAATTCTTACATATTAGTTTAATTAATATTTTCCTACTTTTTTTCTACCAGTATTCATAAGTTTTCAAAACATATCGAAAATATCAAATGTAGCGTGTTAAATAATATTCGAAAGCAGTCAGAAATTCTTGCGAAGTTTTTCATCGCTTAACAGACCATATTGGCATATTCTAGTATCTATCTTTTAATTACGTCTGTTGAGCCATATGGTGTTTCTTTTCCTGATAGCTTTTTGTGCTGTGTCATGTGTATGTAAGTGTTGCTCGCAGTCCATCATCTTTTAGGATTGTATTATAGTCTTTCTTGGCTTCATTCGAGAAGGTTTCACAGGAATAATTGTCAGAATTCTTGTTGTTAATTGATTGATTATTGATAGAAAGTTTGATGATGTATGTATATATGGTGGATTGTCATTAGGTTTTCTGTATGAATGATATGTGACTTTTTAGGTGAAAGGTGACATCTAGAAAGTATACATCTTTTACGTTAGTTTTTATGTCTATGACGAATATTATAGATAAATTTTATGGTTGTTTTTCTGGATTTTTCCATGTTTTGTTTATTACAGTTTCTTAAGATTATGAGACCGTCCTCTCTTTAGAAGCCTGTATGAATATAACCGTTTATTTTACTTAGTTTAGGCAGCAGATGTAAGTTCACAGGTCTCTGCACCGTCAAATCTCCCCATTGTGATGTCAAACGACCCTTTATATATATATATATATATATATATATATGTGTGTGTGTGTGTGTGTGTGTGTGTGTGTGTGTGTGTGTGTGTGCAATTAATTTTTAACAATCTTCACCCAATACAGGGTGTAAGAGCCACTCAAAGTAGGGGGTTACGAAACGAGAACTCTATAAGAGATTATAGTCAGGGTGCAATGATTGTGTATTATGTAGTCATGTTTCATAGATATTAGTTGACCCTTGAATGGAAGCTATTAGGATTGTAAAGATCGAGGAAGCTTCTTCTCCGGAGTTCATCCCACATTGCAACAATTCTGGGATGCACATTAATAATGTAATGTAAATTTACAAGTAGTACTAATCGTAGTTATAAAATGATCTGTCTGATAATTGCTATCGAGATAGATAATATACAGAATAGATAGATAGATAGATAGATAGATATATAGATAGATAGATAGATGTAAAGAATCGAAATAGAATATGAAACTAGCCGAGAAAGAAAGAGGTAAGAATATTAGAAACATGTATACATACTTACATTCATATATAGTAATTGATTAGAGCTGCGTCCTCACTTTCTGCATCTCTTCCGTCTCATTTCGACGTCCATGATACAAAAGATGTTTCTTGATGTCAGTATTCGATTTCATAAGTACAATGCATATATGAGTAATAAACTCTCTATAATTGACTGGGTTGATCGGCTCTACTTGTTCTACAACTCAACTGTGTGCCACCATGTGCCTTTTCTTTCCAGATGGTAAACTTTGTTGCAAGCAACGTATGTATTGTTGACAGGTTGATTAGGTAGATTAGCATAGTTTGCTTTTGGTTATTGTGATGAATCTTCTGATGGTTTACATAACCTGCTCTCGATAGCGCTCACATACACCAAATTTCCTAAGATTCATATTAGTTGTGGAATCAGAGTGAGTGTCTCTTTGTAGATTACGCTTGATCTGATTATGCCTATGATGTTCCTCCTCAAAGGCGTTAAATCCTTTACATATAAAGTGCCTCTAATCTGTACGATTTAAAGTCAGTTCTTCTAAATGCTGCACATAAATGTAGGCATCTCCACGAAATCGATGAAAAAAACCGCATAGTATGAAGAAAAAAGGTCCCAAACTTAATAAGAACGAACTTTTTCCCCCTCAAAATGTTTATTTATTTATTTCTCAATCGTTTTACTCCAAGCAAGGCGGTACTGCCACTGGTGCGCAGGGGGCTACATGAGAGAAAAGTGAAAGTTTAATCAGGCGAAGAGCGAAGAGAAAGACGAACCAGTTACAGTGGGTGTCGGAGAAAGAGCAAAAGAAGTATAGGAAAACTAGTGTAAAGACAGTTGCGAGAGTAAAATGAGAAAGGAAAAGAACAAGATACACGGTGTGATGAGGAAAGGATGAGAGAGGGACTGTGAATAAAAGATGGCAGTTGATATTGTATATAAATTCTTGGAGATTGCAGCCATCAGGGAAGCAAGTATACGGAAAAGAGGTTCCACAGGCATGAAGTGCGAGAAAAGAAGCTGATGGAGTAGAATTGTTGGCTACATTTGGTTGATATAACTGTAAAAGTATGGGACCTTTTTGCCAGTCTGGTTACTCAAGTAAATTCTTGTGGATGCAGGGCACCAATAAGATAAGCTCGTCGGAGCAAATGCCATGAAAATATTTGTAGCAGAGACAAAGGGAAGTCATGCCCCGTCGGAGAGAAAGTGGCTGGAATCGAGCCGCCAGGTCAGGATCGATAACATGATAGATTCTTTTTTGGAGCCTTTCGAGAACCTTGAGATGAATAGCAGAGGCTAGATATGAGAACAGTGTTCAATGCACGATTGGATGGTTTATTTCTATATGTGCAAGATAGGCTCAGTGACCCAACTTTCCTAGCAGTCGATTTAACTATTGATGGTTCCACTTGAGGTCGGAAGAGAGGTTAAGACCAAGGACGCGCAGTGTATTTCATTCATGGAAACTCGCTTGGTCTATGCTGAGGGAGTGTATAAAGACTACTTGTGGTATATATATATATATATATATATAGTGTATCAAGGCAGCAGATAATTTTCTAAACATATACTGTTAAATATAACAGACAATGAATGTCTTGAATGCCTATTTTGTTTAATCATAATCCGTTCTAAACATCATATTTTGGCTTTAATTTCATGTGAAAATGAAGACAAAAGTTCTCCAACATTTGGATATTATTCATTATGTTGGTTCTCACATGAGCTATCTTCAGAGACGTTAAAGTGACGTTAACATAAAAACATTCACCTTCAAAGATGATGTTATCTTGTGGTGACATAAAACTTTGCTATTACCAAATAGCAGACGCAGTTCGTAAATTTGGAATGTGGTTCTATGACGTCACACCGCGTGAGAGCTCGAAATGTTAACAGAACCATATATTTAAATGCAATGTAACTGGTTATGACGAGATTTAAATGTGATTTTATTAAGTGTGGGTTGTTTTGATTTAATGTAGATGGCCTCGAATATCTAAAGTTTTTTTTTTACTGTGTGTATGAGTGAGTATTATTGTGTTGTTGATTATAATTTGTCTAATATTACCTATATGGCTAGGTTTTTTTAAGAAATGTTGTTTAATTGATCAGAAAGGTGACAGGTAAATCTATGTGAGAGCGTATTTGTAGCAAAACCAATATATGTGGTGGGTTTATTATTATTACCAGAGATGCAATCTCTGAACGGGCATGTAAATTGATACACATTATTGGTTTTCTGCAGAGGATTTAGTTGTGTGAGTGTAGGGTTATTAAAGACTACGAGGTCAATTGCTTCACATTTTTTATAATATATGATGAGCTTAATTTGGTTATTATTTTTTATTCGTTTAACATTTCTACGTATTATATTTCTGAGTGTTTATGATTATCAAATGCATAATAATTTACAAACAGGATGAAACAACACTCAATTAGTTATCGTTGCTAAGCTAAGTTTTACACAAAATAAAATCATCTTTGATGGTGGATGTTTTTACAATAAAGTCCCTGTAACCTCTCTGAAGATGGGTCATGTGAGCCGAAAGCTTAGAACCAACATAATAAAAATATCCAAATGTTGGAGAATTTTTTCTTTTTTTTCATCTAAAATTAAAGTCAAAACGCGACGTTTAGAACGGCTCATGATTAAACATAATAGACATTCATTGTCTGTTATATTTAACAGTATATGTTTAGAATATATATAAATATATAGTTCCCATAATAGGAGTATTCTGGTGAACTTGCGCAATGCTGAATCTAGGTCCGGAATTCTAAACGAATGCAACTGTAATTCTGTGGACGCCTGCCCGGTGGAGGGAAAATGCAAATCCACCCAGGTGATTTATGAAGCCCCATTTCTCCATCTAACAAAAAAAAAACAACTTCCGGACCTATATCAGTATGTCCGCCGTTCCTTTCAAACAAAGACTGTATAACCACAGGTACTCTTTTTTGAACCCCGTCAGAGGTACCAGACAGATCTTTCGAGGGCATTCTGGAAAATGAAAGAAGGGCTGGATCCTGAAATTAGCTGGAAACTGATAGGTTCAGCCCGTATTCCGAGGAATTTTCGTGATAGGTGCTGTCTATGTTTACTGGAAAAAATTTCAATATTAAAATACCCCCACCAATACCGGCTACTGAATCTTAGGAGGGAATTCATCAGTAAGTGCCGCCACAAGGCAAATTATTCGAATACTTAAATTTAGAATTTAAATCCCCGTTGACTAGATGTTAGAATATAAATTAAAAGGATTCAATTTAAGTTTTAATCTTAATTTTACCCTAACGTTAACCTTAAAAAGTATTTTAACCCCCCTACCTTCCTATCCCAAGCTCTTTTAATTGCCTATCTTTAGAAAATATGGATTCTTTTACTAAACCCCTTTTTTCTTGGTTAACACATATATGTATATATTTTTTTTTCTCTAATAATTTTTAAGCTGATAACGTTCTGTAATTAGCATTTAACTCGCTTCTCCCTAAAAGGTTTAATCAAATAAACTTAAAAAAATGTTAAAATCTTATATTGAAGCCCATTCCTTCTTGCCTAAATACACCTCTTCAAACAGCCTAAAATCTAAACTTTAAAAAGTAATTTAACTCATTTAGTTGTCTATCTTTATAAAATATGAACTCCTATTCCTCCCCTTCCATTTCAACACCCTGTAACCCCGCGACTACCAGCTCTGTCCTTTTCCACTTTGTGACCGTTGTTAACCAAAAAACCCTCCACACTCTAACTCAGGGCCTTCGCCATTTGGAAAAACAATGTCGCTGACGTGACGTAGAGTCTCTATTAGAGAACCTATGTCGAAATGTACATCCGACACCTTTAAATTTTGAAAATTTTCACTAATTTATATATATATATATATATATATATATATGTGTGTGTGTATATATATATATATATATATATGTGTGTGTGTGTGTGTGTGTGTGTGTGTGTGTGTGTGTGTGTGTGTGTGTGCAGATAGCAACTTTGTTTTAGAATCATTACAATTTATAAACCATTTCTTACCCTAGTCTACCCCAGAATGGAGGTCCTACTCAAGATCTGCAGCGAGATTTTCTTTATCTACCTCGCCAGATTTTTTACTAAGGCGGGAGCAAATGGTGTTGTAATCAGTGTTAATGCCTACTTGGGATTTGATCACATCACTGAGATCGATTATGAAGATCTAAAAGAGCGTCAGGCCTAGGATAGAGCCCTCGGGGCCACTCGTGTTCGTATGATAGGGTGTAGAGGCTTGCCTGTTCAAGACATACTTCATTATGTGGTTTGATAGGAAAGATTGGATCAAACCAAGCAAGCATCCAGTAATGACATAGCCTTGTAGCTTGCGCAGAAGGCTGGCATGTCAGACCATATCAAATGTTTTGGAGGAATCCAGGGCAACAGCTCAAGCTTTGCTGGTCTTATCGAAGGGCCTGGTATATGTACTATGTAATGGTTGTTAGCATATCGGCAGTAGACCTGATAAAACAAAAGTCATACTGTCTGTCCGAGAATAGTTTATGGGCAGTGAGATGTTAAATTATTTCAGCATTGATGATTGCCTCAAACACTGTGCCAAAAATTGGTAAGAGGCTGATAGTGCGATAATTAGAAATATCCTAGTGTTCCCTGAGTTCTTAATCACAAGAATCACAGAAGAGGACTTCCAGCAGTTAAGAAAACAGGAAGCAAAGAGGTATTAATTACGAAAGATCAAATTATTTGTTATTTTTTTTAATTGTTTAATCCTTTCTAATACGTTCGAAATTTGATAAAAATCTTGTTTTTATTTTCGTTAGCAGGGAGCCAAATCTTTACGAGAGTTTACATTGGAAAACGTAATATTACAGAACACACTTTTTTTCTGGAGACAAACATATTAAATTTAGAATTCTAGCAAAAATCAAATAATTGTCGGATTTCAATGAAACTTTCAGGACTTATTCACAAATGAATGAAATTATTTCTGAAAAATATTAGTAAAAATATACTTTATATGTGCTACCGCATCTCTTGCAAATTCACGAAATTTTAAGAAATTAAATTCTCTAGGCAAAATTGATTTTATTAGTTAAACGCATTTATTAGTTAAAATCATGCAATATTTTTAAAAACATTTATCCCATTTTACCAATAATCTGCTCCGAATAGTAAAATAAAAACTTTAATAAAACTATAACATTAATTAATTAGATAAGCTTTTAATTGCTTTTAAAACTAATATTATAGTCAGAAGAAAAAATTAGAATAATAATGAAATTTTAAAAGAATTGTTTTCACTTTTCATAATTATTTCATTTTTCATAATTATAATAATTTATAAAGATTTAAAAGTATTTTTAAAATATTTCCCAAACTTGTAGACGTTAGGTTGGTTGATTATAAAATGAACACTATATTTACTAACCGAAAATTGAAAAGTTTAATAAAAGTTGTTTAAATGATTTTCATTTTTTTGTGTGTGTATTTGAAGTTTTTTTTTTGTGCTGTAATTTCAATGTGTACATTAAAAGGTCATGTGTTTAAGGGTTTCTTCCCCTTACAGGAAAGAAATTTGTGCAATTATGTCACTTGTGATCGCTAAACTGTGTTTAAGAAATAGTTTTATTCTAAATTTCATGCTAGAAATAAGTAACACTTGTGTAAATCAGATTAATTTAACATTAACTTTGCTAATTTTCTAAAAATAATGTGTCACAGATGTAAATTTTATTTTTGCAAGATTTTTAAAACCAAGAATTAACATTTGTTTCTAAATGTGTCAATCGTTCAAAAATGACCGAAAAATTGAAAGATTAAAAAAATTAAAGAAATGTATATTTCAATCAATATAATTTCTGTTTAAAATACACCAGATTATTTTCCTTACTGGAAATAGTAAATGTATTCATTTATCTTTCAATTAAAACTGAAATAAAAGTTTTAAGAAAACTGTTTTATTTTTGAAATTCAAATTAAAAGTTAGTTATCAAAACTAAGTCGAGGTACCCACATAGATGCATTCAGATTATCCTTCAAATTATCTATAACTGCATCTTCTGCTAGGAAAGTTGGGTCACTGTGTCAAGCCAGAATTTTTTATCTCGTCAGAATCCCTCTTGCACATTTATAAATCTACCATTCGTCCATACATTGAATATTTTATCATATCTGGTCGGGTGTTCCTTTTATTCATCTCAAAATTCTCGACAAAACCCAAGAAACGGTCTGTAGTTGAATAGATCCTGACTTAGTAACTCAGCTTCCGTCACTTTCTCACTGATACAATGTGGCTTTCCTCTGTCTTTTCTACAAAAGTTTTCATGGCAACTTCTCTGACGACATATTTTCAATGGTGCCACGATCATATACATTTGTGCTTGCTACTCGATAAGAATCTACGTCCCACCCTGTTACCATTGAAATGTAACCACCTCTTCTACTCCAACAACTTATTTTCTCACATTTCCCGCTTGTGGAACTCCCATCCATTTGCTTGCTTTCTTGAGAGCAAAAATCTCAAAAAACTGAAATGCTACTTTGATTTCCTTCTTTCACCTAAAATTTTATCCATCTTTTATCCTTTTATTCCATTTTTGAGAGTGCCAGAGGGGTGTTAGCTGCTCTACAACACCTCGCCGTTAAAATATTTCGTCCCCTGGACGAGATATTTTGTTCATTTTGGATCGATCTCGATCATTCACGTAGCTATCATTTTTCGCTTTCCTTAGCGTCTTTGTTGTTGTTGTGGATCCCGGCAATGGGAACCGCACAAAATAAAGGAACAACAACCAGAATTTGAGATAGAAAATAAGTATATTAAACGTAAAGACACAAACTTGAACGCAGGTTAATAATCCAGGAATACAGTTAGTAGGAAGTATATATACAAGTCTCTGAAGTGCAGCCGTAGTATGTCCACGTCGGAAGCTGACGAGTGCTGTGTAAATAATATTCTGTATGAGTAGAGCTCAGAGCTACTATGAACTACTGACGCTGTATTCTGCGTGAAACCTCGGTATTGCTCGGTATCTGTCGGTATCTCACGGATCTTATTATGGCAGGAGTATATGTATAATCTAGACAAGTCTATTATCATGGAAACAAGGGGAGACATCACAACATCCCCCACCTAGCTTCTTTTGGTGTGGGGAGTTGATATTTTTTCCACTTATGGTCTATCATTAGCGGTTCTGTAAATTTTCTTTTCCTTTTTGTTCTTCTAATTTCCTTGGCTACTTGTGGTCTTTGAATCTCAAACGCTTCAAAGATTTCCTCCATTGCATCTTAATTTTTTGAAGGTGACGAGCTTGGCTCCTCTACTCTTCTTTTTTGTATTTGGTATATGTGTCTCCTATGGGTGAATGTTTTGCCTTGGATCGTGTGCATAACGTTCCCCAGTCTGTTTATTATCGTTCCTGGTTTCCAGTATACCATATTGTTTTTGAACATTTTGAAGTATACCCGTTCGCCTGGTTTGAAGGCTCTTTTAGGCACTATAGGTGTATGTCAGTGTTTATTTTTCCTGGGTAATAATTTTTCAAAAACACACCGTATTTTGAGGGCAAACATCACTTCAGCTGGCGAAAGGCCAGATAGTTTGTTTCCGTTCGAAGTGATTCTGTATACTTGTAAGAACAGTTGTATAGCTCTTTCTGTTGGTACGTCCTCTGCTTTTTTCAATGTGTTTAACTTGATAAGTTGCTCAGAATTTTTGAAAGTCGATTGAGTTGAAATGAGTACCATTATCAGTTACAAGGCAATCTAATACGTAAAATAATTCGTGTAAACAATTTATAGTACTTTTCGTTGTAGGGTTTTTGTATCTAAATCTTCTAGCCACTTGCTGAAGCTATCTACCGTTATAAAGTAATATGTCCACGTCAAAAGCTGACGGGTGCTGTGTGAATAATATTCTGTATATGTGTCGCTCAGAGCTACTATGAACTACTAACGCTGTATTCTCCGTAAAACCTCGGTATCGCTCGGAATCTGTCGGTATCTCATGAATCTTACTATGGCAGGAGTATATATATACTCTAGACGAGTCTATTGTCACTGAAAAAAGAGGTGACCCCATAACAGTTCTACCTCTGGAGACATCGAACATAGGTTTTTCTCTACGCTGTTCAGTAGCGTACCTCCTTTTTATTTGTTTCCATGCCTTTTTTAATCCATCTTGGAATTTTAATAAGGTACATCATGTGGCCAATTTGCTTGTCTATAATGTCTTATTTCCCTGACACTTTACCGAATTTGTAAATCTTTAAATAAATTCTATCACCATAGTAGAAGCGTTTGTGGTTGCACTTAGTTCTGTAACACATATTTATTTTATTCATTTGGTTTCAGTTTATCGAAAACTGATTTGATCTTCCTTGCAAACATTAATCTGCTATAGACATCCCTGCTTTAATGTTTGCATTAGTTGTGATACGGTAGACAGATAAGATATACTGTAACTCATCATTTCTTGTTTTTATTCCTTCCGCCTTTCTTACCGCTCTTTAAAAAACGTCTATAATCGTTCTACTAACCAGTTAGATCTTGGATGGTAGGGTGCAGATATCAAATGAGTCACAGTATTTGCGAATTCCTTTAAAAAGTATATTGCGCTTTTTGTTGTCGGCGATTTGAATGTGAATACTTCTGGCCATTTTGAAAAGTTAACCACCAAACAAAGTAGTATATACCATTATCGACCCTGCATAATCTATGTGAAGCATGGAACAAGACTTGTTGGTTTTTGATCATGGGCTAAACTTTATTGGTGGTGGTTTTGCCGCTAACTGGCAATTCTTGCAATTTTTTACCAAGGTTTCAGCGTCTTTATATATTCCGTTCCAGGTATATATAGAACACAGGTTAGTAATCCAGGAATACAGTTAGTAGGAAGTATATATACAAATCTCTGAAGTGAAGCCGTAGTATGTCCACGTCGGAAGCTGACGAGTGCTGAGTAAATAATATTCTGTATGAGTGGAGCTCAGAGCTACTATGAACTAGTGACGCTGTATTCTTCGTGAAACCTCGGTATCGCTTCGTATAAGCGCTTTCATACGTCAAATGCCCTGGTGTTTTGTAGGGAAACTTCGTAATATTCTTTTTGTTAATACTGAAGAATGACCGCTTGTTCACCGTACAATAGTATGTCTTGAATAACTGAAAAACTATTTTCCTAATATCCCTTTTTTCCAATAACTCTTTCTTCTTGTGAGTTATGAACTTGTCAAACTTCGCTTTAGTTCTAATCTCGTCAGTTGTGACAGGCGATTCTCTCACAGTGTTATACATCACTTTTTTAATTTATGACTTACAAACCAATGAAGTTATTACAGGTTCTTCCAGTGGTTCGATAATTCTCGGAATCAATCTCGATAATCCGTCTTCGGGAGCTATATTTTTTCAAAGTAAATACTCCATTTTAAAGGAATAGTTGAGTAAGATAGTTGCCCATCTTTGTAGTCTGTTTGCAGTGTGCATTGGAATTCCTTTTTTTTCGAGCCAAAAATATGCTTGTGAAAAATATAACCTTTTTACAGCAAAAACCATTGCTAAACCTACTTTTTTGTTTGGGAGTATTTTTGTTTCGCTGGCAGAAGCGTCCTAGAGATGTGATAAACACTTTCTAATTTTCCATCTTCTTGTTTATGAAACAATACGGCCCATAACCAAACTTGTTAGTGTCACTTGCTACATATCTTTCCTTGTTCGGGTTGTAATCCTTAATGATAGATCAGAAATTAAAGCAGCTTTCAATTTTTGAAATGATTTCTCGTATTTTTCTGGCAATACCAATTTTTCATTATTTTTCAACAATTTATTTAAAAGTGTTCTGAACTAATTCACGTTAGAAATGTAGTTACTATAGTAGTTCGCTAATACTAAGAATGCTTGTAAGGATGCCATATTTGTAGGTGCTAGCATGCTTTTATAGCATTTGTTCTGTTAGGATCAGGCCTTTCTACGTTTGCCATCAATAATTTGATCGAAATAATTCATTTTTGTTAGAATGAACTGACACTTGTCTATACTGAGCTTAAAACCGTAATTCTTTATTCTTTTAAACACTTCGTTCACTGGCTTCGCATGTTCAGTACGGTCTATGCTTTTAATTAAGACATCGTCAAATATGCCATAGCCTAGTCCAAGCTACGTAGCATCGTGTCCATTGCTTGATGAAAAATTGCAGGTGCTACTTTTACTCCGAACGGTAATCTGTTAAACTTAAACAGACCCTTATGTGTATTTATAGTGAATATTTTTGCACACACCTCCACTATTTGTAAATATTCTTCTGACAAGTCTAATCTAGAAAATAAGTTTTATGAATTATAGATCATGTGAGAAAGAAATAATGAGAAAGCTAAAAATATGCAAAAATCACAAGGTATGATGTAAATCTCTCAGCTAAGTGCCATACGTGATACATGCTTGGGTGATCTTGTCGCTTTCGAGACATGACTAACTGGATAGAACATTTTCACGCAGTAGGTTGTCATTACTTTCTGCGATAGACTGGTTACCAACCAAGTCTATAAAACTCTGTTTTATCTGTTCAGCCATTCAACCCATTGGTGCAGAAAGAAGTGACTGATTAATATCTTTCCCAGGGGTATTTGCACGTAAAACTTAAGCGCGTTGAATAAAGAACTACGTTCTCCAAAAGTTTTACACAATATCTGGATAGTTTCTTCAAACGTAATTTTTTTAGATTGTTTTGATAGAATATAGTGTCTGTATTTTTCATGTTCAGAATCACCAAACTTACATAATAGTAAACGAATTTTTATATCGTTTGTACCGTTTGAGCAGTTGTTAACAAATATCTCTTCAAATCTGCAATAATAAGCATCAAATATAACCACCTCTTCAGGTTTATATCTAAAATTTTTCATTGATTTAAGCACAGCATTCTGCGAAAATGTATTTGGTTTATCTGGACTTGTTTTTCTTTTTGGGAAAAATTTCCAGCAGTTTAGCAAGTTGCTTTCTTGCCGTTTTGGAGCTAATTCTGTTTTTTTTTTTCGTATTAATTTTTGTTGTTTAAAAAATTGTTTCTGTGTATTTGTTTTATTATATGGAATATTTAAATTCCATATAATTCTAAATTTGAAACTGTTCCTGATTATTTTGAAATTGTCGTCAAACTGTTCGTTTTCGTCAGTAAATCTGTATGAATGTTTTTTGGACAAAACTGCTGTTATTATAGATTTGCTTGTTTAAAATCTACGTAGCCAAACCTGTTTTATATAGATTTTGTTAGTTGATATTTTCGCCGTCACTCTATCGTTTCCAGCGTAAGTTTTTTTCTTCGATGTACTGGATTTGCCAGTCAAAAAAACAATCCGTTGACAACACTATTATGAAAAATAGTGAATTTTATTCATCGCCAATCTCTTGTATCGCCGAAGTGACAGGATGGTACCCAGAAGATGTCTACTGAGTATCTACAGCACAATATTCGTGCTAAAGACAGAACAACAAATAGTAGAAGAGAGGATAGGTTAAGTCGTTAAAGTGTCAGAGAGCACAGTCCGATACTAATCGTCAATGACACTTCAAACGTATCAACCATCTCCCCACATAGGTCCCAGGCAGATGCGGCAGAAGACCATTTAAGTAGAAACACCGAGTCCGTAAGCTCGGACAAAAATTTTTGTCTGCTTTTCCACAGACGATGTTTTACACTTCGGTAGAGCCTCGTCTGTGTTCCTCTCCACCCGAAGGCAGTGAGTTCGAAAAAGTGAACAACTGACGCACACAGTCGAGCCTCTTAAAATGTCAATGACACTCCGAAATCCCAGAATGATATTAGTTTTTTATTTTTATAGCTACCTCGATCCACAGACCATTCTTTCCTTGAGAGCGCTAGAGGAGTGTTAGCTGCATTAAAACAAAAAAATATATAGGTTTGTGTCATAAACGCTTTTTGTCTTCAGTTCTCGATGTAAAAGTTGTTTTGATATCCTGTTAATTCTAATTTATACAATAGGTCTTACCATCGTATCTGGTTGAAAATTATTATTGTTTCAACGATAATGAATTCAGATCTTTGGGGTGAATAGTGTCTGGAGCAAATACTGCTATTTTTATGTTGAGTGTTCGTCTTATGGCATTTTTAATGGGATCGCCTAAGCTATTTTATATACCTCCGGTATGTGTCCATGTTTTGGAAGAGAATAGGGACGTTAAAACACAAGACGTATTTGGACTTACTTTAATTTTAACTCTAACCATAACATTCTATTTGACCAAACTTTACATTTCAATTTAACAAATGCAACACTTGCATACTAAATGCATTAAATAATTCCTGCGTCCAGGGCACTGTCATTTGATACAGTACTAATAAAGTATGATAAAGTTTCAAATGTTTCTCCAGTCTGTTATTTCTAACAATTACTGTTGGTTCTTTGTAAGACACGCCAGGTGGAGAGGTAAACATCACTTTTGTCTTCCTCAGGTTAGTCCTAAATCCAAAAGCATCACAAGTACCTGCAAATAATCAATTGAACTGAAGAGACACACGCTGGAACACAGGAGAGTTGTAAGCCATGCTAATCGAATCAAATCAATCAAGGATACAAGACATATCAGTCATATATGCATGAAATCGAATGCTTGTCTCGGAAAAAGAGAGAAGCAATTAAAAGTGATTCGAAGGCGAGGAGACGGCTTCACTTGAGTAAGATATGGAAATTACCATATATATATATATATATATATATATATATATATATTTTCTAGACATATGCTATTAAATATAAGAGACAATGAATGTCTATTATGTTTAATCATGAGCCGTTCTAAACGTCGTATTTTTGCTTTAATTTCAGTTGAAAATAAAGACAAAAATTCTCCAACATTTGGATAATTATTTATTGGTTTTCTTCTAAGCTTTCGGCTCACATGAGCCATCTTCAGAGAGGTAGTTTAAACTGAAATATTATAAAATCCACCATCACCGACGATTTTATTTTGTGTTGACATAAAACTCCGCTTGACAACGGCAATAGTTACCAAAAATAATAAACGCAGTTCTTAAGTTTGCGATGCGGTTTTATGACGTCACACCGCGGGATAGCATGAAATGACAACAAAACCATCTAGTCAAATGCAATGTAATATGTTATTTCCTGTTTTAAAGTTGATTTTATTGAGTGTTGGTTGTTTTGATTTGATGTACATGGCCTCCAATATCTGCAGGTTCCTCTTACTGTGTGTATGAGTAAGGATCACCGTATTGTTGACCAAAATCTGTCTGATATTACCTACATGTTTATGTTTTTCAGAGAAATGTTGTTTAATAGAACTCTGATCAGAAAGATGACATGTAAGTCTACGGGAGAGCGTGGTTGTGGTAAAACCAATATATGTACTAGGTTTTTGAGTAGTATCAGAGATGCAATCTCTGAATGGGCATGTAAATTGGTACACGACATTGGTTTTTTGTAAAGAATTTAGTTTAGTGCCTGTTGGGTTATTATAGACTATGAGGTCAATTGTTTTAAACTTTTTATAATATATAATGAGTTTAATTTGATTATTACTTTCGACTGGTTTAACATTTCTACGTATTATGTTTTTGAGAGTTTTTTCATCTTGTTTATAATTATTATGTATTTGGTTGCAATAGTATAAGTTAATAGTGTTATGTTTATTTTGATGTAAACCATTATTATTAATATTATCATTATTGTTAGAGCTATTGTTAAGTTTGTTGAGATACATTTTAATTTGTTGATCAATAACGGAGTTAGGAAATCCATTATTGACTAGTGTTTGCTTAATGTTGTGTAATTCTTTATAAATTTGAGGACGGAGTTACTTTCAAATTTGTTTTTAAGATATTTAATTTGATCGATATTCTTAGCTAAAACAAAGATGTCATCTATATATCTTACATATATAGAGGGTTTATTGTTGTCATTAATTATTAATTTACATTAGAACTTAATATTAATAACAAACTCCCATTCCTTGATGTATTCATTGATTCTAGCACACATAAATTTACTACTTCTCTATATAGGAAACCAACTAGCATAAATTGATGTCTTCTTAATTATAATAATGAATTTCCCCAACGATATAAGTTAGCTGTTATAAAAAACTTACTTCAACGCACACAAATGATATCTTCTTCAAAATCTATATTTTATAAAGAATTACACAACATTAAGCAAACACTAGTCAATAATGGATTTCCTAACTCCGTTATTGATCAACAAATTAAAATGTATCTCAACAAACTTAACAATAGCTCTAACAATAATGATAATATTAATAATAATGGTTTACATCAAAATAAACATAACACTATTAACTTATACTATTGCAACCAAATACATAATAATTATAAACAAGATGAAAAAACTCTCAAAAACATAATACGTAGAAATGTTAAACCAGTCGAAAGTAATAATCAAATTAAACTCATTATATATTATAAAAAGTTTAAAACAATTGACCTCATAGTCTATAATAACCCAACAGGCACTAAACTAAATTCTTTACAAAAAACCAATGTCGTGTACCAATTTACATGCCCATTCAGAGATTGCATCTCTGATACTACTCAAAAACCTAGTACATATATTGGTTTTACCACAACCACGCTCTCCCGTAGACTTACATGTCATCTTTCTGATCAGAGTTCTATTAAACAACATTTCTCTGAAAAACATAAACATGTAGGTAATATCAGACAGATTTTGGTCAACAATACGGTGATCCTTACTCATACACACAGTAAGAGGAACCTGCAGATATTGGAGGCCATGTACATCAAATCAAAACAACCAACACTCAATAAAATCAACTTTAAAACAGGAAATAACATATTACATTGCATTTGACTAGATGGTTTTGTTGTCATTTCACGCTATCCCGCGGTGTGACGTCATAAAATCGCATCGCAAACTTAAGAACTGCGTTTATTATTTTTGGTAACTATTGCCGTTGCCAAGCGGAGTTTTATGTCAACACAAAATAAAATTGTCGGTGATGGTGGATTTTATAATATTTCAGTTTAAACTACCTCTCTGAAGATGGCTCATGTGAGCCGAAAGCTTAGAAGAAAACCAATAAATAATTATCCAAATGTTGGAGAATTTTTGTCTTTATTTTCAACTGAAATTAAAGCAAAAATACGACGTTTAGAACGGCTCATGATTAAACATAATAGACATTCATTGTCTCTTATATTTAATAGCATATGTCTAGAAAATTACTTGCTGCCTCGATATACTAAATATATATATATATATATATATATATTCAACAAAAAAATCAAATAATACAGCATCCATCAAACGAAAAAACACGCATAAAGCCCACAAACACAAATATACACAAAAACACAACCACCCCACCATAACCCAGAAAAATAAACTGTCACGCGACAAAACATACTAACATGGTAAAAAATTCAAACCAATACAAGAGGTCAAATGCAACAATCGAGACCACACCAAACTAAAGAGCAATATAAAGCAATTAAACGAACACCCACTCACACGTACACTAAAAAACAATAAGCAATAAAAGTAGATCAAACACCTGAACAATAAAAATAAAATAAAAGGAAAAATTAACCAAAAGAAAATTCAATCACAAACAAGACTAGTCACACAAAAATCACACCATTCTCTATATAAACAAGAAAAAACTGGGATCCAACAGCAAACCAACCCTGACGAGTGAGAACATCATAACGGTGTCCTAACAAAACTTCTAAGTCGGCATGAACCTGCTCAGTTAAAGTGATAAACTCTTTTTGCTTTTCAACGCTCTATCTCTCACCCCGACATCGAGCAATTTAACCTGCTTGCCAAAATACATTTCATTAGTAAAAACCACTGAAAAAACAACAACTTTGGTGATGGTTTTTATAACAACACAAAACTAAATATATATATATATTCTGAGTGTGTCACTTGTTAGGTCTGAGGAGTATCTGACAATTTTATTGTCAATTGATAGTTAGGAAAACCATTATTGATAAGAGCTTGATATTTATCAATTGCTTATAAAACATTTTATTGAAAGAAAAAATGAGTTTAGCTCTAATAACTAGGTTGGAAATGATTGATCGTTTATATTTAATGAGGCATTCACTAAGATAATTGAGGGTGCAATTGTTATCACTTGCAGTTTTTTTATACAGAAGTGGTGAAAGTGTAATAATTAGTATCAATTACAACATCCAAAAAGGGAATCTTATTATCTTTAGATAGTTCATGTGTGAAATTAAGGACAAAAGGATTGTTGCAGTAAGGTTAATTCGTCAAAGTTTTAGCAAGTATTAGGATATCATCGACATAACTGAGGTATATGCTAGGTGTTTAAATAATGCTAAAAACTTTATTTTTTAAGATGTGACATATAAAAGTTACTAAATGTTGGACCAAGGACAGATTCCATAGATACGCCATCAACCTGTAAATAAATGTTATTAAGGTGATCATAGAAAGGAATCTGGGTAGTGTAGATTAAAAGGATTTTTTGAGTATTTTAGGATTAATTTTAAGAGGTTGCATAAGAGGGTTATTATAGATATAATTAATAATTATATCCATGGTTTCAAGATTAATTAGATAATTCACATAATTACTTCCCCTGAATTTTTAAATTCTCTAACGTACTTTTTTGGTATTTAAATTTTTTTTACAAATCTAAATATTCCACGTAATCAGATAATTCACTCCTTCACGTGATCACATATTTTCACGCTTGCACGTGATCCCATTATTACTTCCCTTTAAATTTTAAACATTTCTTAAAGTTTATTTAGTTCTTCAAAGTGTCGTAACACATTTACGCTGTAAGGCAATTTTTGATTGTTAAAGATTGTAAAACCATAAAATTTGACCCTGATGATGAACGATGACGTTCGAAAGTACTCGGTTAACCTATGCATGTTTTACATAAATATAATTTGGAAATAAAAAGCCTCATTAGAAAATATGAGAAAATACAAAAGGAAATCTGCAAGACTATGTTGTCTCTATCGTTTAATACAATGTGTTTAAAAGAAAAGATGCTGCAAAGATACACGCACTTTATATATATATATATATATATATATATATATATATATATAATGATGTGTTGTCCGTGAATGGCGAGGATAATCCAACAAGATCTACTTAATATCAAATATTAAGCGTTATATCTGTATATATGGATCTTATCCAGAGCAATATGATATTTATAAAAGAAAACTCAATACGTCATTTAAAATGGTTATGAATTATAATTCATTTCTATGAGCTAACTTGGTTCATTTCATCAGACATCCCTATATTCACTCCATTCAGTATAAATATTTTCCCTGTATAAACATTTCTTAAAAAAAAGTAGAAAACAAGTAACAAATGGAAAACAAGTGCTTTGCTTGGACAGTATTTTTTCCCATTAGAAAGCAATGCTTTATCAACAAACGAAATTCAGATTTTTCCTTTGTTTTGAAAATTTGCAATAGTAGCTTCACTTAAATAACTCTAATTTGTAAACTAATAATCCGATTGAGCCCAAATTTTGTCACGTGACATTTGAAGCTTAGTACTTCATAAAATTATATGAATTTTTTATTAGTGGCGCCATCTATGTGTAAGGCCCAGGACTTATTGAGTGATGCGTTATATATATATATATATATATATATATATATATATGCAGGAGTGTGTATATGTAGTGTGTATATGTAGGCACATATGTATGTATATATGTGGGTATGTGCGTAAATTTGTAAATATATGCATATTTTCTGAGTATGTGTGAGGTCTGTTAGTATATTTGCGTAAATATGCGATAGTATTATTTGTATGTCCCGTCTTCATAAATATCTGAATGTGCGAACATAAAAGTTACATGTGGAAATAGATGTATGTATGTATGTATGTAGAAATATAGGTACGGAGATGTGTGTATAGGTTATACGTATGCATGTGTGTATATGTGTAAGTATGCAAATATATGCGTATTTTCCGAGTATATGTGAGATTTGTTAGTATACTTGCGTAAATATGTGTTACTATTTATTTATACACATATAAATCAGGTCTTCATAAATATGTATGTAAGTGTGCGAACACACTATTTATATGTGAATATGGATGGATGTGTGTATGTGTGTATATATAGCTGTTCGCGCAGACGTATTTGTGTGTACATATGTGTACTTATGTATATATGAATATAAGTAAGTATACGGCCTAATGATCCCCAACCTGAGATAAGGCCGATGTCTCTGTTCTAGATCATGTTACTCGTTTTCCATTTCATTTCAAAGAAATGTTTATTCCGGGAAAATATTTATACCAAATGGAACGAATATAGTGTGATCTTATGAAATGAGCCAATTTAGTTCATAGAAATGAATTATAATTTATAACAAATCTAAATGATCTGTTGAGTTTTCCTTTATAAATAATATATATATATATATATATGTATATATATATATATATATATATGTATATGATCATCCGCAGAAAATACACACACACACACATATATATATATTCATTTAGAATTTATAAAATAAATATCTTTAGCTCTGTTAGGGCGCCGCTCCTTTTTGACTACAAATGGACTGTTCCCATTGCTATATATAGCAATGGTGGATTCTCTACAGTAGTAGAGGGTCACTTGAGAGTCTCTAAAGAGTTACTGAAGAGTCAGTGCGAGTCAGTGAAGAGTTAGTCACACTTCCGGTGGCGTACCGGAAGTAATCACGTATACACACGCCTTACGATGGATTGGACTCTTGCATCTTCTATTGTAAATATTACTAATCACTTCTGTACATACTAACCGTCTTTCCGCGGAATACAACTTATATTCTGATTCTGTTGTTGAGTTATTCATTTATACTTGGCGACATAACAGTGGCGACGAAGATGTTGGAAAGAAAAATCGTCCCACGACATTAACAGTGGCGACGAAGATACTTTTAATTACTTCGAATTTACGCGGAGGTGAAAACCAAAATTCGTCACACAACATAATAGTGGCAACAAAGTTACTTCGAATTGCTTCGAATTTACGCAGAAGTGGAAACAAAATTCGTCCCAAACATAACGGTGGTGACGAAGAGATCTCAAAGAAGAAGAAACCAAAACGCGTCCCACAATACAATAGCGGACGAAGAATTTCAAATTTAAACAAAGATTTCAATTGGACGTAGAAAAAAGTTTCGCAGGTCATACGCGAAAGTACTTCTGAAAAATATACGTACTACACCATTAACTGCGTTGACGAGAATTATTACACGGCAAAGACAGTGTAAGTTATATCTTTCTATTTTTGTCTGTGGTGAATTTTTTTTCTGTTGAGGAGGGTGAAATTTCGGTCTTTTTCCCCTCGGTATTAAGAAATTGTAATAATGGAACAATTTCAAGCGTCCATGTTAGAACTGTTGAAATGTCAAATGCAACAGCAATTACAGAAACAAGAAAGAATGGAAGAAAAATTCCAAAAACAGCAATTGGAACTACAGGAGAAGATGATACAGTTACGTCTAGAAAGTGACAAAAAACAACAAAAATGGCAAGAATAACTCATAGGGTTAATTCTAGAGAAGAATAAAAACTCAGATGAGAGTACGTTCTCCCAGAACACCATCTGGTCGACTATTGAAACTTTCAATTATAATCCAGACGAAGACAAAACTTTTGAAAGGTATTACCATAGATACCAGTACTTTTTTGAAATCGACTGTAAGTCATGGTCTTCGGAGAAAAAAATCAGGTTACTTCTCAGGAAATTAGGCACGCATGAACATAACAAATTCACGGACTTCATCCTTCCGAAAAAAACAAGGGATCTAGAATTCAATGAGGCTGTAAAACCATTAAAAGAATTATTTAGCCCTAGGTTATCCTTGTTCCATAATAGGTGGAGATGCCTAAATCTGCAAAAGAACGAGGCTGAAGATTACACCACGTTCGCCTCGGTAGTTAACAAAAACTGCGACGATTTCAGACTTGCAGAACTAACTGCAAACAATTTTAAATGTTTAATTTTCGTGCAAGGTCTGGTGTCAGGGAAATACAGCGAGATGAGGAGAAAAATTTTGACAAAGTTGGAGAACGAACAAAACATATCTCTGCAAAATCTGGCGGATTATTGCCAGAAATGTACAAGTATTAAAGAAGACGCAAAAAAAAAAAAATACAGGAATCCGCTGTAGCCAATTTAAAAAAGATAAATCGCAAGTCACACTTTCGGTCTCGGTCTCCAAGACAAAGAAATCATTCGCCCTTGGGGAAAAATTTTTTTTTTTTAAAAAAGACCCCCCCAAAAGCTTGCTATGCTTGTGGAGAATTTCACTGGCGCAGTGACTGTCCGTTCAAATTTAAAAAATGCAGACACTGTAATAAGCTAGGTCACAAAATATCTAAGTGTAGATTTAGACGTAAATCGCAGGTAAAATTAACCAGATCATATGAGCAAAACCACGGCGTTAGAAAATATTTAGAAGTGAAAATATTTAAAAAACCGGTGAGAATGCAACTCGATAGTGGATCGGATATAAGTATCATAAATATGAAAACCTGGTACAAGTTAAATAAACCAAGTTAAATAAACCTTGATGAAGACTAGTTAAGTGGCTAAAACAGTGACTGGAAAGAGGATCAAATTTGAAGGTGAGCTAATTCTCAACGTAAATTTTCACAACCAAACAAAAAGACTGAAAACATTCGTTATGAAAGGAACGAATAATCTGTTTGGCTCTGACTGGATGAGTGAATTTAATTTGTAGGATCTTCCCATAAATTCTTATTGTAAAAATATAAGAGAAGACTTGTCTGACGTGACAACAATACTAAAGGAGGAGAAAAAAAAGATTTCCCGGAAGTATTCTCTGAAGGTTTGAGCAGATGTACTAAAACGTCGGCGATAATCAAATTAAAAGAAAACGTGACTCCGGTGTTCAAAAAGAAGAGAAACGCGCCTTATGCGGCTATTGATAAAATTGACGCTGAGCTTGAAAGACTAGAAAAAAATAGGCGTACTAACAAAAGTCGACTATAGCGATTGGGCCGCACCTGCTGTTTACGTAAAAAAGAAGATGGGAGAGATTAGAATATGCGCTGATTTTTCGACCGGACTAAACAACGCCATTGAGGATTATCACTACCCTCTACCAAGCCCGGAGAAGGTATTATCTAAGCTGAATGGCGGGAAGGTTTTTTCAAAAATAGACCTTAGCGACGCATATCTCCAAATTCCAGTGGAGAATGAAAGTTCAAAGCTATTGTGCATGAATACTCACAAGGGGCTTTACAAATACGAATGGTTGGCGTTCGGAATAACAACAACACCGGCAATGTTCTAGCAGACAATGGACACTATGCTGGCAGGATTAGATTTCGCGATCGCATATCTTGATGACATCCTAATAAAAAGCGAAACTGTCGAAGAACATAAGGGTCACCTACGGGAAGTTTTCAAAAGAATACGGAATTATGGCTTGAAGATAAAGGAAAGCAAATGTGATTTGTTGCTGGAAGAAGTTAAATATCTGGGTCATATTATCAATAATGATGGGAAAAAGCCAGACCCAAATCGCTCCCATGCGATTCGAAATATGCCAGATCCAAAAAACGTAGACATTGCAAAGATTTGTAGGTTTGGTGAGTTACTATCAGGAGTTCATTCCAAATCTGCACAAGTTGCGTGCGCCTTTAAATGAGCTACTAAAAAAAGATAAAGTATGGTGCTGGTCTGAGGATTGAAAGAAAGCATTTAAGGAGATAAAAGATAGACTTACATCAGATTTATTTTTAGCTCACTACGATCCCAAATTAGACATCGTAATCGCTTGCGATGCTAGCACATATGGGATTGGTGCATGTATATTACACAAGTGGAAGGATGGACAAATAAAGCCGATTGCACATGGGTTGTCGAGACTCATTCTGAAGTCAAACGAACCTTTAGAGGACACTGTTATAGCATCATTAAAATCTGAAGTGGAAGTGAAGAATACTCTCACTGGAACTGTCAGAGATTTACCGGTGTCATTAGCAGATATAAAAAAGGAAGCGTCAAAAGACGATTACATCAAAGATGTAAAAAATAAATTACTGGAAAAAGACCAACGAATGGCAGAAACTTTTTCTACGTGCGACAACGTATTACTCTACAGTGAAAGAGTTGTAATTCCTAAAGTGTTACAGAGGAAAATACTGAAAGATTTTCATACGGGTCATCCCGGTGTGAATCGAATGAAGAGGTTAATGCGGTCGTACGTGTTCTGGCCAGGCATGGACGCGGACATTGCGGCCATGGTTGGAAAATGTGAGGGTTGTGCGCTGGCGGCGAAATCGCCACAAGTACTACAAAAGCCTTGGCCGAAAACGGATAGACCGTGTTCGAGACTGCACATAGACTTTGCCGGTCCAATGGGTAAAACGTATTACTTAATTGTCGTAGATAGCTACAGCAAGTGGCCGGAAGTTTTTAAGATGAAACACCCCACATCAAAAAATACTATAAACAGACTCCATGAGCTTTTCGCAAGATTTGGAGTAGTAGACACAATTGTCAGTGACAACGGGTCACAATTTACATCAAAAGAGTTTAAGGAATTCTGCGATACATTTCAAGTGGAACATATAACTACTCCACCCTATCACCCACGTAGCAATGGTCTAGCTGAAAGATTCGTGGATACCGTAAAGAGAGCATTAAGGAAGGCTACGGGGACGCCCACGAAAACGGCTTTACAATTATTCCTACAGGTATACAGAATTACGCCGAACAAATCAGCACCATCAGCGCTGTCGCCAGCTGAATTAATGTTCGCAAGAAAAGTACGTTCGGTTTTTAATAAGCTAATTCCGTCAAAGAAAGCTGATACAACTAATGTAAGCACACCCAAAAGAAAATTTGTGGTGAATGAAAAAGTGTTTTTCAAGAACTATAAAAACAACACTACGTCCTGGATGAAAGGCAAAATTAAAGGACGTATAGGGAACATGGTCTATGTTGTGCAAGGACCGAAATTTGAACATAGAAGGCATGTAAATCAATTAAGAAAAAGATTTTCGGAAGAGACAACTGTTGCGCCTGAAGAGATGGATGAAAATGTGGAGGATCTTTTTGATACTTTCGAGTTACAAATGCCTCAGGTACAAGAAGGTAGTACCAGGAAATCCACCCGCAAAAGGAAATTAACACACCAGTTGTCGGTAAACCCGAAAAAGAAAAAATACGATTGAAGCAAAAATCTTAGGAGGGGGGGGTGTTAGAGCGCCTCTCCTATTTGACTACAAATGGACTGTTCCCATTGCTTTATATAGCAATGGTGGATTCTCTACAAGGGCGTCGTTCCGAGTCACTAGACTGACGACTCTACGACACTGTCAGCTCTCTGCCTTCGGGCGGGGGGGGGGGGGCGCTCTCTGCTTCCGAGCAGAGAGCAATAACCCAGTCGTGGTTCCGCCGAAGGGTAGAACCACGACTGGGCAAAAATAGACAGACATTTTTTGGCCCGGCTATACGGCCGGGAATACCCACTATAAAATGACCATGTGTCACAACCAGCCTACGTGGGAAGGCTAGTAAATACAGTCGTACCGAGTTACTAGACTGACGACTCTACGACACTGTCAGCTCTCTGACTTCGGGTAGAGGGCGCTCTCTGCTTCCGAGCAGAGAGCAATAACCCAGTCGTGGTTCCGCCGAAGGGTAGAGGCACGACTGGGCAAAAATAGACAGACATTTTTTGGCCGGGCCATATTGCCCGGAAAGTCCAGATATAAACTGACCATGTGTCATATGTTGCCCTTACTGGGAGGGACGACTAAATAATGTCGTAGAGAGTCACTTGAGAGTCTTTAAAGAGTTACTGAAGAGTCAGTGCGAGTCAGTGAAGAGTTAGTCACACTTCCGGTGGCGTACCGGAAGTAATCACGTATACACACGCCTTACGACGGATTGGACTCTTGCATCTTTCTATTGTAAATATTACTAATCACTTCTGTACATACTGACCGTCTTTCCGCGGAATACAACTTATATTCTGATTCTTTTGTTGAGTTATTCATTTATACTTGGCGACATAACAAACTCTATTTTGTATTGAGAACTTTTTTAAGAACATTGCTTCTTTGGATATGGAATATTATTCCATCCACACCTACCCTATCCCTATATATATATATATATATATATATATATATATATATATATATATTCACTAAAGTATAGGAAAGTTTCAATAACCTCCAGCCTGGTATTTTGCACAAGTAAAACAGCTGATGAAGGTGACAAGAAAGAACTATAAATAAACTGCAAGAAAACCGAATGCAAGGTCATCAGCAAAAAGAGCAGTCCGAAATGCCAAATACAAATGATGTATACTAAAATCAATGAGCAATGATGAGGTTTTGGAAATGATGGAAACGAAAATTAAATTAATACTGATTATCAGGAACAGTCAGCTAAAGTTCCTGGGACATGCAATGAGGAAGGAAGGCTTGGAGAACCTGATACTAATAGGCCAGATAGAAGGAGAATGAGACAAGGGAAAACAGTGAGTAACGTATTTGACTAGCCTAAAAAGAAGAAGATTGTTAGTTCTTTGTATAGTACACTGGGTATTGAGGCGAATATCACTTTTGTCTTCCTCACTACAAAAGCATCACAAATGGTATAGAAACGATCTATTATCAATTGCAAATCTTCCACCGCCGGTGCTATAAAGCCTGTATAATCAGCATGCATAAAATCTCATATAAATTACTCAAAATTATTGAATTTGGTGACATACCTTCTGAAACTGGACAATTCCCGATGTTCTAAATCTCAAAGAGACTCCTACATCACGCTTCGCGAAGGATTGTGATAAGAGCACACCAAAGTAGAAAGTGTTGTTGCAAGAATGTCATTTTGTTTTACCCCATCGTCCGCTGTAATGTCATCTAAAAAGCATCTATTGAATGTGAGACGAGCCTTTATATCAGTAAGTAGCTGTTTCACTAAGCAAATAAAAGTGGGAGGACAACTGATCTTAGCAAAAATCCCCACAAACATCACGATTTAAGGTCTCCAAAACCTTAGTCAATCTACGAAAATCCAGTACAATGATACGCAATGAATTTTTCTTGCAGCTGCTTCAGCGAGAATATCCTATCAATATCATCCTTGCCGGCTCTAAAACCACTATGTACTTCCGGAATTTCTAGAAGGCATGTTATTTCTTAACCTGTTTAACAAGATTCTCACATAGACTTTACTAACTGATTCAAGAAGCGTGATTCCTTGGTAGCTATCACATACAAATTTTGAATACTTTCCTTTAAAGATTGAAGCCAAGATTCCATTAATCCAGTTTTCAGGCAGAGGGATGCCTTTCCAGTCCAGAATGATCACGAATATTTCAGTAGGACAACAGTAGATTTGTTAGGACTAAAAACTTGACGCAAAGCAATAAAAAGTTTTTGGGTCATGCCTGTTAGAATCACTTTGAATTCCTTTCAAGATCTTACACCAACGATCATCTTCCTGAGTTCAAATTGTATGGTTGCTTTTTATTCTCTTTTCCAAAACTGGACGGTTTTCTGAACAGAGACGGTTTGTTTATCAAAGAAAGATAAAGAGAATTCTTCATTTATATAAAAAGTATTTTTAAAAGTTATATTTAAAAAAATAAAAAATAAAAATTATTTTAATAAATTTGAATATTAAAACAAATTATTTAAAATAACATAATCGTAAAATAATTTAAAATAATTTAAAATAATATAATAGTATAATAGTGAAAACAATTAATTGAAAAGTCTAATCATTATTAATTTCTTCAAATAGTAATGCTGTAACAGTTATTACTTTCGCATTCACACATATATGTAGTGATTTTCAAAGCGCTGCTTAGACGTGACACAAAACTGAAAGTATGAGACAGTCAGTGAGTATCGAACGCACTTCTTATTTGTAAAGATTCTAGTGAAACAAGCTTGAAAATCATTACACCACATCGAAGTGTCTTGAAAAACGAAATATAAAGTCAGTGAACCAGATCAGGCCGTATTTCTTTCTGGTTTTCCATTAGTGTTTCTATGTGTGTTTTGCCTATCAGTGTAACAAAGATGATTCTTCAAAGACGGACTGTTTTCTTAATGGAGAAAAATGACAAGAGTCTTTGATTTTGATTAAGTCCTTTATATTATCATTGTTGTACTCAAAACAGTCTTTGTTTCTTGACTACTCTAACTAGACAAACTAAGGTTTTAAACACTTCATATTTACTATCAAAGATTATTCATCTTATCAGCTAAGCTTCCGACTGTGTCAGTTTGAACATATCAAAACATTTGAGAAATTTCACCCTTTTCATTCGCTTTTTGTTTTTTTCAAGTGAGCAGTTTGAATATTTTGCGAATCAGTATGTATTCTCTGTCGCATTCAGCTGTACGTAACAGATATATCCAATGTCTCTCCTGTTTTCATGATGTCATCCAGTTTTTTTTTGTTTTGTTTTTTTCAAATCTGTGAATTTATTTTGCTCATAACTTTGAATGTGTTGAATTATTCAACTTTATAGCAAGAAAAATCTCTAGTTCATATTCAAATTTGCCGCAAAACATTGTTGATTTAAGATCGAATCGTCTTTTATAAAGTCTCTAATATTTATTTTGATAAATTGTATTTATTTTCAATATTTCCAGTTACAATTGATCACTAATATTGCATCTGTGTCATTATTGTTCCTCATGAAATTACAATAAAATTTGTATTTTTTATGAATAGTACCTTATGAAATTTGAGATGTAGTAAAGTTGGAGGTGTGCGTAGATAGGGAACGCACGAAACATCTGCACTGACCTTGGCATACTTACATACACTTAAGAAGGAACGTATCATTTGTTCGTATTCCCGCACAAATTTATTACTTTTATTGGCTATATTTTCAATTCCCTGCTAACTAGTTTCTTTCTCAATAACTCAATATATTCAAATCAATATTTTATTCATTTTATCTTACTGATGAGTTCAGTGTATAATCAAATAGCCATTTCTTCTGCGAACTTTGCGAAATTTTTCCGGGAATGTTCAATGTTTACTAATAATAATAATTACATTTCTAACTTACATATTCTAGAATTAGTTCCAGTTCTCTAGCAAGACTCAAACTTGTTCTATTTGTTTATTGTCTTTTATTTATTGTGACTTGCTGGAACAGTAACCTATACTATATGGCATCTCTTCATTTTATTTCTTTTAATTTTTTTCATTTTTTTTCATTTTTTTCATTTTTTCCTGGTTTGAATTGGATTATCGGTTTTAAAAATTTTAAATCCTACAAAATATAACTTATTTTTCTTTTCTCTAGTATTTTTGTAAAAATTTTGCAATATGCTCTTGGCTTGTATTGGCCTAATCCTAATCCTTTTCATATTTCTCGGTGGACAGTCATCCCTACTCACTCAGATTTCTTTTTATATGTTTTATCGGCTAATTTGCTGATTTAGCTTGTTTTCTGTTCGACAGGCGATATTTACATTACTGTCGAGTCCTTTCTCATGACGTCATCACAATGAATGTGAAGAATATCAACAGCGTGTTTTTTAACCTGCAGTGTTTTGTCTTCAGGACAATAGGTAACATTGAGGGAAAGGTCAGAAAGTTTCAGGCATATAGTAAAAAAAAAATAGTGACAGCTTCAAGTTCTCTTCGAAACCAACATTTTTGTTGACTTAACAAAATAAATAATTGATTAAAAACAACAATTCAAAAAATTGCTCTCGGGCCATATTATACAGTGCGTTGATAAGCAAATACTGTACAATTATCACCGAACATCACCTTGATTGCGACGAAATCAGTAGAACATCGTGTTCCAGATTTCAAGAAAATGCTACATTAATTAAAAGAGAAAACAATTTACTCAGACGAAGGGGTATAAAAAGTGATTTAATCGCTGGAATCATACAAAGTCAAATGGTGTCCATTTTCTCATACCATTTCACCTTTCTTGGCATATCTTCTAGTATCGCTTAGTGGGATAATTAATAAAAAAAAAAAAAGAAAGTATTAACAAATACAAAAAAGAACCAAAATAGTATTGGCTAGATTATATAACTAAACATATAGAGATGAAAATTAAAAATTCCAAATTTCAGCAAACGCACCACTTCGTGTAGTAACGTTAACATAAAGTTCAGTTTAATCTAAAAGAAGTCGTACAAAAATGTTTTCTCACTGATTTTCTTAAGAATTTTTTGTTTATATGAATACATATGAACAAAAAATACATATTTTCCATATATATATATATATAATAAAATAAATTCCGATTTTCAGATCAGTTGTATGGCCATTTCTACATGAAATCACTAAGAGAAATTTCACGTATCATCAGCAACTTTTTGTTAAAAAATAAATCGAGATATTACACAGGTTGCGATTATCCTTCAGTTTTTTTTTTTAAGTTTTTTAAGTAATTTCAGGAATGTGTGCGAATGTATAAGTGTATGTATGCATGTGTGTAGTCTTTTTTACGTGTGTGGTTGGGTAAGAGAGTGTGTGTGTGTGTGTATGTGTGTGTATGTTATTTTGTATATACATTTATATGTGTATGTATATGTGTATATATGTTGGATATATATATATATATATATATATATATATATATATATGTATGTATATGTGTATAGGTGAAAGAGTGTGTGTGTGTGTACACTTGTTGATTTAATATAGTCCTTAAGTTAAAATTTTTTCATCTTTATTTTTATATTTATACTATTTTTTTATGGAGATTAATTTTATTTATTTTTTTCTTTCCTTTCTTTTCTTTTCTTTTCTTGGTTTACTTCCCTGTCAACCACCCCTTTCACCTTTTATTTTCCCCTTTTTTCTTCTTTCTTTCCTTTATCCTTTCCCCATTTCCATTTCTTAGAACCAGACAAGCCTAAATTCCCACTTTCAACTCTCGATTCACTTTAAAGGTAAGGGTTTTAAAAAATCTAAAAATAAAAATAGACATAGATTTCTGTCTGCTTTCTTATTAATCCCACCTATTTAATTTTTCAGTGATGTAATTTTTTTAACTTCCGCCGGTGTAATATCCCGGTTTATTTTGGAATAAAGAAGTTGCTGCTGATACGTGAAATTTCTCTTAGGGAATTCATGTGGAAATGGCCATACAACTGATTTGAACATCGGAATTTATTTTATTTCATAATTGGCTCTGTAATTTAAATTTAAATATAAATTACATTGAGCCCTCGACCTTGATCTGTTTTAATATTAATGTAAATAAAATTAATTAGGATCGGGTGTTTGGGATGTACATACCTGCTTTTCCTTTTCGATAAAAGTTATGTATTTAAACTATATATATATATATATATATATATATATAAAGGAAAACTCAACTCGTATTTAGACGATATAAATATAAACTTACTTCGAGAGTATAAGTTTACTTACATAGTCTCGTTCGAAAAAATAAAAAATAAATTAATTAGATAAAGCTTTTGGATTATCTTCTCGGTCTTTATGGTTCTGCCATTCTCTCCTATATATATATATATATATATATATATATATATATATATATATATATATATAGTGCCTTATTAATTAATGTTTTTGCAATAATTATGTCGAGTAGTAAAGAATATATATATATATATATATATATATATATATATATATAAATGTATAGATATATATGCTCTCTATTCTGGCTATTGACAATATACATGCTAAATATATATATATATGTGTGTGTGTGTGTGTGTGTGTGTGTGTGTGCGCGCGCGCATCGCTCATTCAATAAATGAATTAGAGCACCTTGGCTATTGGGCGCGTATAATGATAATATAGACGCTAAAAAGTATGCCTTCTTTTACCGAACACCCATAGCCCAGAGGTAGAATCGCCGACTGACGCCAATTCTGTTGGGTTTCAATCCCGGGTTAAAAAGCAATCGGAGTCTAACCGTACTGAGGAGCTGTGATAAAGCGAAATAGATCCGTCTGTGGATGACTATAAAGTTCAAAACACTAATCTAAACCAGTGCTTAATATAAAAATAGATCAATGAATATTCGTTATAAATTATACTTTATAATATGTACAAACTAAAATCTACTACAAAATTGTACATTTTGTTTCGACATTAGAAGAACAATGTCTCAACAATTGTTAATAATGATGGCAATATACATTTTTTAAAAGAAAATTAAAAAAACACTTCCTTTTATTTTTGGAAATATTTTTGTACGAGTTAAGAATATATTAACAAACGGTGGGGAAAAAGAAAAGCGACAGAAATGATGATAAATCAAAAAGAGAAATCAAGAAATGGAAATGAAAGAGGAAAGAGAAAGGCACAGAGGAAACAAAAAAAGCAAAGAGGCAAACAAGAGAGAAAGAATCGTGAGGAAAGAGGCAATGGAAACGGTTCAGAGAGAGCAATTTTAAATTTAGGCCAGAAGTAAATTGTAGTCAGATATAGATATCGGATACATGGTGTCTGTGCTTAAAGCTATTTGTATAAAAAAAAAAAAAAACAGAAAGCGAAGAGGAGAACAAAGAGGATAAAGTGAGAAAATGCACAGAGGGAAGAAGTGGGAGACAACAGAAACGGTTGAGAATAGAAAATTTAAACTTTGGCCGAAAATCAATTGCAGATAGATACAGACGTTCGTTACAAAGTTTCAAACTAAATATTTTGACATTTTAAAAAATGAAATCTCATACACAAACAGAGGAATTATTCATAATATGTAAAAAAGATGATATTTAAAAATATTACACGAAGATATTAGCGCTAATATAATAAACTGGAGAAGTAAAATAAAAAATTAAAATTAAATTAAAAATTAAAATTAAACTTAAAGAAAATAAATCAAAATTAATATTAAAATTAAAATTAAAGCAGTAAATATGTTACAATTTGTAATAGAAAATAAAGATAAAATAACATAAGAAGGGAGATCATATAGTTTAAGTAAATTATCCAGATAGTAAAAATAATACTCTAAAAGATTCACAATTGCTACTAGTGTTAGATTCTCTCGTTGAAATGTCCATATGATCTTTGAAAATTTGAATTTTTTAATATATAATATGTATGTATGTATGTATGTATGTATGTATGTATGTATGCATATTCATTTAGATTGGTGTGAGTTTGTGACTCTGGGTTTCACGTTTTTGCGATCATCAGACAAACCTTTTTTGTCTGATGATACCAAAAGCGTGAAACCCATAGTCACAAACTCACACCAATCTAACTGAATAGGTTAGCTCTATCACTGATCTTGAGTGCTTTCAAATAAGTACCGCGTATATATAATATATGAATAATAAAATATACATAACAAATTGCATTTATATACATACATATTTCACACACACACACACACACACACACACACACATATATATATATATATATATATATATATATATATATATATATAATCATTATTATAGGTTTATTAATATATACATATATCCACGCATCCGTTTTTGATATTCTTTTGACAGGAAACATGTTATGCGATTGCGTCAATCCCGATACACTTCCGGCATTTGCGTTTACAAACACGTTGGTTTATTCATCTTTAAATTGTTTAAACACCTCTTCCCAGAATCTAATAAATATGAGGATAAATAAGATGATAAATGACTAAATAGAAATAAAATGAGGCATGCAGTAATAAAAAAAAATAATGGTAATAATTTCTGACCCCCTCAGGTCTACCGTAGTCAGTAAGAAGAGACTCTGTTGAGTCCGGTATTTCGCTGCTGAGAACGTTTAAATATAATCGTCTACGTCTAACATACCCGTTACTTTTTTCTTTTTTGTCATCTTAGCCTGTTAATTACTCGCTAATTTTCTTGTAAAATCTATCTTTTTATAAAGATGATTTCACTCTCTTTCTTTCCCATTGCATCTCCCTCCACATATCTCTCTTTACTGTATTCCTTAACGGCGTTTTTTCCCTATTTGTTTAAAAACATATTTTCTGTCATATTTTTGTTTTCATTTAATCTGTTCTGTCATTTTTTTTTCCTTTTTTTCCTTCCATTTGCCTTGCCACTTCTCAATATTCTGCGAGTTACTTCCCTTGAATCTCTTATACATATTTTCATTTGTTTTCTTTGTTTCCATTTTTCTTTCCTTATTTTTCTTATATTTGTTTTATTCGTTTATTTGCATGTTGTCTTTCTCTTTCATTTTTCGAATATGTTTCTTGTCAATAACTTTTTTTTCAGTTTTTCTTCTTTATCCTTTTCTTTTTATCTTTAACTTCCTTCATTCTTATTATTTTACTATCATAGTTTTTGCTTATGATTATTTTATATTTCTTGTTTCTATTTTTCTCTTCTGTTTCTCTTACTTTCTTCTTTCAATTCTTTCTTTTTTATAAGGAATAAACTATTAAATTAACTAATTGCATTTTTATTTTTCATTATTTCTTTCAGTTTTCCTTTTAAATGTGGCCGACCTTTTCTTATTTACTTTTTACTTTTCTTTTAATTCTGCTCCAATCATTCCAATTATTTTCTATTTCTTTCTTTCTTTCTTTCTTTCTTTCTTTCTTTTATTTAGTCAGTTAAGTGCCATATGTGATACACGCTTGGCGATCATATATTTTTCGATCCATGTCTGACTGGGCGGTAATTTTCCCGCAGTAAGTTGCCAACCAATGCTATAGAAACCAATCTGACTTACCATGGCTGGGAGGAGAAGTGATGGATTAGTACTTTTTTCAAGAGTATTTTTTTTTTAATCGTATCACCCCGAGCAAGGCGGTAACGCCACTGATGTGCTGGGAGCTACGTAATTGTGAAAAGATTGGAAAAGAGAAAGCCAGAAACCACATCTTAAACAGGGAACAAGGGATGAGCCTCTTAACCTGTTCAATAGATGTGGGTGGAGTGTGAACCGGGCGATAGATAAATCTATCTACTCCAATTGAAAAGAAAGACAAAGTGAGAAGATTTGAAAAGAGAAAGCCGGAAACCACATCCTACAAGGAAAGGCAACGAATTCAAACGGAATTCGAACTCGGCTCTCCAATTTCTCCTTCCGAGCCGACATCAGCAACACCACAACGTCCATTCACACTATTATTATTCTTATTCTTCTATGTGGCGTCTGTCTTCAGAGCATAAACGATCATCGCCTTCCATATCTCTCTATACGTTGTAGCTCTTAACATCCATTCCCTCTCAATTCCCGTTTCTTCAAGTTCATCAAATATGCCACAAGTTGCTTTCTCTTGTCTTTCATTCCCTCTATCTGTTTCGTCAGCATCAGATTCTCTAAACCTCCCTTCCTCACTGCACGTTCCGGAAACTTCAGAATTATTACATTCCTGAAATTGTTCCTTCCGTGCTTCTCATTTTCTTTTCTTTTTAATTTACTTTCTTTTTCCGTTATCACTTTTCTTTCTTTTTTCTTCCGTTAATCGTCGTTCATTTCTTAGTTTTTTCTTTCTTTTTCTTTCTTATTTTAATATTAATTCATATTTTTTATGATTTCTGCTATCTTTTTACATTTCTCATTTCGCCTTTTTGTATTTCTTTTTCATTCATTCATTCATTCTGCTTTTTTCTTTTATTAATTGCAATTCATTTATTACTTTCATTTTCTTTCGTTTTTCATTTATTTTGTTTCTCTCCTTTTTACTTTGTTTGTTTCTTTTTCTTTCTTTCTTTCTTTCTTTCTTTCTTTATTTATTTATTTATTTATTTATTTCATTATCACTCATCCATTTAGTTTTTTCTTTTTCATTTCTTCTTTTAATATTAATTTATTTTTAATTTCACGTTTTCTATGTGTCATTCATTCATTCGTTGATTCATTCTGTTTCTTTTCTTCTATTAATGTCCATTGATTCATTACTTTAATTTCGTTTAGGTTCTTTTTTCTTTCTCTCCTTCTTTTTTCTTCCTTCCTTCCTCCTTTCTTTCTTTTTTCATTCTTTCTCTCTTTCTTGCAAACTATTTTCATTTATCCCTTAACATTACGATCCCCACTCCTTCCTTCCCGCTTTTTATATTGTATTTATTTATCGTCTTTCTCTTCATTGTTTTTATTTTGTCTTTTCTTTTTCCTTTTCTTGTATTTATCTCCTTCCTGCTTTCTCCCTGTTTCTTTCTCTTTCTCTTCCCCTCTTTACAACCACACGACCATTTTTCTCTTTTTACTCCCCTTCAATTCCTTTCTTCTCTTCCGTCTCCAACAATTTTAATTTTGTTGCCACGCCGCTTAGTAATGCAACTGGGGTAAGACAGATAACCGCCAGTGGGAGGATGTTGATAAATGCTTAGTTATGGCCTCGCCAGCTACCTTTGACCGCTAGAGTCATGATTTAGCTAGCAAGTGATTCGTGGTGAAAGCGATTTGTCAAAGCCTCTGACAGGGCCGTCCCCCCATTCATGCCACATATGCGTATATTGGAACGAGACGTTCTTGGCAAATTCACAATCTCGCCACTTCAAAACTGTCAGTTCATTAAAGCCTTTATGCTTACAGAAAGAGAAAGAAAAGCCAATAACCCAATGATGGTAACTTTATCATACAAACCCCAACCCCTTGCTTGAATTCTTTCTCGCCTCCCAAACAGTTTTTTTTTTATCGACGCTTCTACCCAATTTTGTTATCGCTTCTTCATTTTCATCGTTTAGTATTTTTCGTTTATTTCAATTTTTTCTTTTTCTTTTTCCTGAAAATGACGGTGTTCGCTCTAAACATAACGCTTATTAGAAGATATCATTCACTTTAACTTTCTTTCTGCTTCTTCTGTTTTCTTTCTCGTTCCTTCGTTCTTTCATGTTTTCTCTTTTTTCTAACTTCCATCTTTTATCGTTCCTACTCAGTTTCTATTTCCTTTTTCTTCTTCAATTCATTCGTTTTTTTAAAAATAAATTCTTCGTTTCTTTCTACATCTCCCGAAACTCTTCTTTCTTTCTTTCTTTCTTTCTTTCTTTCTTTCTTTCTTTCTTTCTTTCTTTCTACGACTATCCTACATTCTTGCTTTCTCTCTTTTGATTTACATCTTTAGTTTCTTTCTTTCTTTCTTTCTTTCTTTCTTTCCACAATCATAAATTCTTCTTTCTTTCTTTCTTTCTTTCTTTCTTTCTTTCTTTCTACGACTATTTTACCATCTTGCTTTTATCTTTCAATTAACATCTTCAGTTTCTTTCTTTCTTTCTTTCTTTCTTTCTTTCTTTTTACAACTATCCTAACTTATTACTTTCTTTCTTTCTTTCTTTCTTTCTTTCTTTCTTTTTACAACTATCCTACCTTATTACTTTCTTTCTTTCTTTCTTTCTTTCAAGATGCATCTTCTGTTTCTTTTTTGTTTCTTTTATTCTCTTCCTAATCTCTCCCTCTCTAGATTTTACTTGTGCGCCTCGATGTGCTGTAATGGTTAGCAAGCTTGTCTCGCTAAAATCATTACATTTATGGTGATCGTCACTGGGTGCCCCATTATATCGGCTTTGTGCCACAATAAAGCTGAGTTTAAAAATCACCTCAGAGCATCTGCACGTGGTGTAATCATTTGCAAGCTTGTCTAACTAAAATCATGAAAATTAAGTAGTGAGTTCGATCCTCACTAGGTGTCTTATAAATTCAGCTTTGTGCCACATTTAATCTGCGCTTAGATCACCCTGAGGCATCTCTACGTTGTGTAATGGTTAGCAAGCTTGTTTTGCTAGAAAATGGAGTAGTGAGTTCGATCCTCACTGGGTACCCCATACTTTCGTCTTTGTGACACATCTAAGCTGCGCTTAGAAATTAACCTCTCTAGTTTTGACTATTTTTCATCTTCTTTTTAATAAAGTAGATGTTTGCGCGGGAAAAGAAACAGCCTTTGTCGAGTTTCGAACTCCCAAGAAAAACCTAACGAGACTAGCTTGCCGGCAAATATTCATTAATAGAAAATTTTTGAGGCAACAGTGAAGATTTTTCCCCAATTTTGACTTTGTCTTTTACACGACCGCAACACTCCGTTTGAAAGAAAGATGTGATTAATAGCTTAGAATTCATTCACTCTAAATTGACAAGTGAGCTTCGAAGGACATCCTTATCGAGTTCAGACTTCTAACATCTACCACACTCTAGACTTCTGTCAAACTAGTTTCAGTAGTAAATATCTCGAGTGGTGAAATTTTTGTTGTTTTAATTTACTGTAGACGTATTTTCAATTAAGGCACTCTCTAGACAGTTATGTGGCAGGGAATTATTTTCTCTTTTGTTTAGTAAATTCCAGCCGTGGCTATTACATTTTACCATTTCTGGAAATTCTTTTAATATCATCGGGTGAACAAAAGTGATAGAAAAAGACTACAAATGAATTCGACTAGATATAAAAAAAACAAGTGAAATTCCAGTTGAATTCGTTGCATTCACTTACACGCAAATACCATTGGAAAAGTATTAATCCATCTCTTCGTTCCAGTTATGGGTTAAATAACAGAACAGGTTGGGTTCTATAGTCTTGGTTGGCAACCAGTTTACCATAGAAAGTAATGGCAATCGACTGCGGAAAAATCTGCCTAATCAGTCATGTCTCTTTCGAGACATGATCGCCTCAAGCGTATATCACGTATGACACTTAACTGGCTGATAAAAAACAAAAATTCCAAAATTCTCAACACCCATCAGTCGTGCGCATGAGTAGATAAATCAAGTCCTAAAGGAGGAAAGGCGTCACAAGTATACTTTTTACTTTGTCATACAATTTCTACAACACTGCTCTTGATAGATAAAATCACACTCCACCCACGTCTATTGAACAGGCGAAGAGACTCATCCCTTGTTTCCTGTTTAGGTTGTGGTTTCCGGTTTTTCTCTTTTCCAATCTTTTCACTCTTGCTATTTTTATTTTTTTTTTCAGTTGGAGTAGCTAGACTAAAGTATCGCCCGGTTCACACTCCATCCATGTCTATTGAACAGGTGAAGAGACTCATCCCTTGTTTCCTGTTTAGGTTGTGGTTTCCGGTTTTTCTCTTTTCCAATCTTTTCACTCTTGCTATTTTTATTTTTTTTTTTCAGTTGGAGTAGCTAGACTAAAGTATCGCCCGGTTCACACTCCATCCATGTCTATTGAACAGGTGAAGAGACTCATCCCTTGTTTCCTGTTTAGGTTGTGGTTTCCGGTTTTTCTCTTTTCCAATCTTTTCACTCTTACGTAGCCCCCTGCGCATCAGTGGCGTTTTCGCCTTGCTGGGGGTGATATGATTAAAAAAAATACATCGTTACCTTATACCGTCGACATTGAAAATACCAAATAATTAGAGAATATGGAAAACAACTCGTAACATCAGTTAGCTCACTTAAAAACCGAAAAAATTGTTAAATTGTTAGTGAAAAGCATTGATAAAAAGTCATCATATTCATATTCATCGATTGTCTAAAAGCATCTGCCGAATATACATATATATTAATAAATATAAATATTATCCTACGTCTATGGCACTACTCGGAGTGTCATGCATTATGCAATCATCATGTGCTTATTTTAAACTTGATGTTTCCATAACGCCAGAAATTCCGAGTCGTGCTATAGATGCTCTGTTTATACATTGAGCACTGTTTTATTAACACCTGATAAATACTAATATACATAATATGTGCACCATCATATGTATATATATATTAATTTACGGTACTATACATACATATGATGGTGCACATTTGTATAGTATTATTATACAGGTGTTAATAAAACAGTTATCAATGTATGAACAGAGCTGTATTATATATATAAAACACACATATGATCCTGACTGTCAGTTTGAAATATGCACCTGATGATTGCATAACTTATGAAAGTCCTAGTCGTGCCATAGACATATGATCATATGTATAATTATTAATATTTATGTATATATATATATATGTGTGTGTGTGTGTGTATGTGTGTGTGTGTGTGTGTGTGTGTGTGTAAATTCGAACTAATTGATGTATTTTCATTTATTAATCCAGTATTATTTCTTGTTACTTTTAACATGTTTTCGTAGAAACACAAAGTCTGAGTCAGTTAAGTGCCATATGTGATGAACGCTTGGGCTTTCATGTCTCGAATCATTGGGTTGCCAAACCATGACAATATTACCCAATCTGTCTTGCTAGTTAACTCATGGCTGAAAGAAGAAATGTCGAATTAATTTTTTTTCAAAGGCTATTTGCGCGTATGTAAATGCAACGAATTCAACTGGAATTCGAACTCGGTTCTCCGATTTCTCGTTCAGACGCGATATCCACTGTACCACAACGCCGAGTAGATATCCAATTTTAAGATATTTTGGATTATATATACCGGCCTGTTCATTCGAGAAAGTTTCTGAATAAAATGGGCCCCCTGTCAGAGTTCGAAGCTGCATCCAACTTTGTAGGCGAAACGATGGTAATGCATTAATCGACTCAATCACCCTCTGCTGAACTAGAAGTGTTTTTTTTTTGTGTTTTTTTTCTCATACAAAGCGTATCGTATGCTTGAATCATTCTGGAGGTCACATTTTCTTTATTAAGGTTCTCGAATGCACAAGCTGGTAGATTTAATCCATAATGAAAAGGAATTTGTCCGTGTGAGTGTTTGTGTGCACATGCACGTCTATGAGAGTGTGTGTGTGTATGGGTTTGTTTTAAGACTAAATCGTGAATACCAGTTTGTTAGGATGGCGTCTTTCAAACGAAAGAACAGAGATGCCAGCCGGAGAAACATCTATTCACAAGTTAATATTCAAATTTGCATACACACACACACATTTTCTTAATTCTGATCCGATGAAGCCTATCATACCTTGATGACATCTTAATCAAAAGCAAAAACATTGATGAATATGAATAGCATGTCCACGAGGTATTTAACCGACTTAGGAAATACAGATTCAAAGTAGGACCGAAAAAACGCGAGTTTTGTTTGGACAGGATCGAATATTAAGGACAAATTATCGATCGTAATGGTAGAAAACCAAATCCAAATAGAACTGAAGCGATTAAGAATATGCCAATTCCAGACAATGTAACGAAGCTTCAGTCATTTCTGGGGTTCGTAAATTATTACAACATCTATATTCCTAAGATGCACGACCTTAGAGCACCCTTAAACAAATTTCTCCAAAAGAATAGAAAGTGGTGTTGGTCGAAGGATTGCAATGAGGCTTTTGATAAAATAAAAAAAATGTTTGCTGTCAGATTTGGCGCTGGTAGATTTCGATCCAAAGAAGGAATTAATCGTGGCAACGGACGCAAGCGAATACGGCATTGGTGCTGCATTATTACATAAACTAGATGATGGCACGACGAAACCTATTGCTCATGCTTCGAGAGCGTTGCTACCCTGCTGAAAAAAAATTATGGCGCAATAGAAAAAGAAGCATTGGCCATAATTTATGCATTTAAAAAGTTCCATAGGTTTATTTATAATAGAGAGTTTGTGTTGCAAACTAACCATAAATCGCTATTGTCTATATTTGGGTCCACAAAAGGTGTCCCGACCCATTCAGCAACAGGCTTCAAAGATGGTCCATAATTTTATTGAATTATAACTTCAAAGTGAAGTTCATACCATCAAAACAAATAGCGCATGCGGATTGTCTATCAAAACTGATCCCCAAAAAGCCGGAATTACTAGAAGAAACGGTAATAGCGGCGCTGAAGGAAGAAAAGGAACTGAAAGAGGTACTAGTTACCACCGTGAGCGTATTACCAGTAACACCGGAAGAAATGGATAGTATGGCGAAAACGGACAAATACATTTCGAAAATGACGAAACAAGTCAAAGAAAATAAAGGAGAACAAATTTGACCATTTTCCATTTGCAACGAAACGTTGTTGTATGCTCATAGAGTGGTGATACCAAGGGTGTTGAGAAAGAGAATTTTAAAGGAATTCCATATAGGTCATCCAGGCATGATACGTATGAAGTCCTTGAAGAGGCGTTACCTATAATGAGCTGGAATGGGCAAAGATATTGAAGACTCAGTGAAACAATGCAAAGGCAGTCAGCTAGCAGCTAAATCTCCGCCTGTAAGAACACAGCCGTGGCCTAAAACTGATGTACCGTGGTCGAGAATTCATATAGATTACACAGGACCGATAAAAGGTGAATATTATCTAATTATGGTAGATAGTTTTTCAAAATGGCCTGAGGTTTTAAAATTTAAGCGACCAACAGCGGTAAACACAATTAAGCCTCTCAATGAAGTTTTTAGCCGGCTGGGAGTACCGAAAACTATCGTAAGCGATAACGGTACGTTGTTCACTGGAGCCGAATTTAAGAATTATTGCGAGGCGTTAGCGATAGAACATGTTACGATACCTCATATAATCCAAGGTCAAACAACCAGGCGGAGAGATTCGACGATACATTTAAAAGGGCAATCTCTGAGCAAATTTGCATTGCCTTCTACAGAGAAACCTTCAGAGGCTTTTCCCGTTTCGCCCTGCTCTATTATCAATTTTTTCAACATCTCTTGTTGCAACATTATTTGTGTTTGGAGATCCTTTTGAATTTTTTGTTGGTCTTCCTATTTTTTCATTAACAATTGGACTGCTTCTCCCAGCGTTTTAGTTAACTCGTCTAATAGTTCCATATTTTTTTATGTGTATAATTGACGAATAAGTTATATCCACCGGTAAGCAATTCTCTGCCCGTAGATTTTTTTTATATGGGGGAGTAACAAAACTACCTTTCACCTTAACTTATTCTTTTATGCGTCAACTTTCCAAATTTTTGTCACCAAATTGATATTTGGCGAGCTTTGCCAAATTTTTGTTCAATCTGGTCTTTTAGCGAGTCCCAAATCTTTGTTGTCACTCTGTTTTATTGGCGTACCTCACGTAAGTGCGAATTTTACGTCGTTAATCTGTTATTTCTAGTGTACTCCGCGTAAGTGCGAATCTTTCGTCGCCAAATCTGTTATATCCCGGAAGGGGATGAACAGAGAAAGAATATTGCAAGAAATAATTCTTAACACTGAGGATATATGAATAGAGATTTATTATACAATATTGTACAATAAACCAAATACACGTACACCAACGAACAGTTAACAAGAATAAAAATCAAGAAGGCAATGTCTCTGTGTAGGACGTATGCGTCCATCTTGTGAAGAATGCTTGCGTCTACTGACGTATAAACTCTCGTCTAAGGACGATGGCTTTCGTATAATCACGATCACTCTCGTATAATGACGAAGACTCCCGATCACTCTCGTATAATGACGAAGAGAGTATTTATTTGCCTTCCCACCAAAGGCAAAATGCGGCACAAGGCCTATTTAAAGTGGGATTCCCCGGGCCATAGGACCAAAAATTCCTGTCTAATTTACCCCAGTCGTGACTCCACCCAATGGTCTACGGCCGAAGGCAGAGGGCTTGACAATACACAGAGCCGTCAATATAATTACGAAGACTCTGTAGTTCGTTCTAGTCCCGGGCCATACTCATTCCTGGAGAGAATATTTCACTACAACATATATATATATATGTTATTTTTAATATATATATATTCTTTATATGGAATTGATGTGGAGAAGTTTGTCACTTTGCTGAACAGTGTTATTTCAGTTATGCCGTCTTCGAAGTTTCTGTAGAAAAAAGAAAAAAAGAAAAAACAGAAGACTGAAGACCTCACCGTAATACCGTTACGAAACTTCAAAATCAGCATGACTGAAACACACTGCTAAGCTAAGACTTCTCTATATCAATTTTATTCACACTCCATCTTTATCTTGATATTGAGCACTTCATGACAAAAATACTCGATATTAAGATAGAGTGCTTGCCTAAAATTCTTTTCTACATGTAAACTACTGAAAAAAATAACTTTTGCGCGAAGCATCATTATAATTTATTACTATTTTACACACACACACACACACACACACACACACACATATATATATATATATATATATATATATATATATATATATTCGCATCGCAGAGGTAGAGAGACCGAGCAGGACCAATAAAGCAGACATGCATAAAGAGATAAGAGAACTAACATGACAAAAAATCTGCTTCTCAACAGGATGCATAATAATATTAGAGAAAGAAAAAATAATCCAGCGATATGAAGAATATATAAAAGATCTTTTCTACGACAGGAGAGAGCAGGTGAGGATACACAAAGATAAGGAGGGACCGAAAATATTAAAGTCCGAAGTGGAAGCTGCAATGGCCAAACTGAACAGAAACAAAGCAGCTGGTCCAGACGACATTGCAATAGAGCTGCTGATAGCCCTGGAGGAATTCGGCATAGAGAAAATGACAGAAAACATAAATTAAATATATAATAGTGGAATAATACCAGATGACCTATGCAAGTTGATTTTTATAGCACTGCCTAAGAAGCCAGGTGCAAACGAGTGCAAACTACACCGAACTATCAGCTTAATGAGTCACATTACAAAACTGATCCTCCGAATCCTGATGAATAGAGCGCGAAGCAGAATCAGGCCATAGATAGGATAGGAACAGCGAGGGTTCGTCAAAGACATTGGAACAAGGAACGCGATATTTACGATTAGGAAGCTCTCCGTAAGGGCAATACAAATGAAGAAGGACTTTTTTTTTAATCATATCACCCCGGGCAAGGCGGTAAGGCCACTGGTGTGCAGGGGGCTACGTAAGAGTGAAAAGATTGGAAAAGAGAAAGCCGGAAACTACATCCTAAACAGGGAACAAGGGATTCGCCTCTACACCTGTTCAATAGACGTGGGTGGAATTAGAACCGGGCGATAGTTCAGTCTATCTACTCCAATTGAAAAAAAATAAGGAAAGTGAAAAAATTGGAAAAGAGAAAGCCGGAAACCACATCCTAAACAGGGAACAAGGGATGAGCCTCTACACCTGTTCAATAGACGTGGGTGGAGTTAGAACCGGGCGATAGTTCAGTCTATCTACTCCAATTGAAAAAAAAATAAGGAAAAGTGGAAAGACTGAAAAAAAAGCAAGCCGGAAACCACGACCGAAGTCGAAGGAGAGTGTACCGGAAACCCCTTCCTAAACAAGAAACAAGGCGATCACCTCCACTCCTGCTCAATAGAAGAGGGTGAAGTGTAAAACCGGGTGATGGGGAGTACTATCTGCTCCAATAATAATTATAATAATAATAATAATAATAATAATAATAATTATAATAATAATAATAATAATAAAAATTTAAGTTTTAACTTAGTATAAGTCGAAACGAGATTTAAACGTAAAAATTATTTACAATAGCAAAATACTACCCCTGTTAAAAAATTCAGGCAAATAAAGACAAAAATTAAACAGGCAAAAATTAAAATAAAATAAGAATCGCAAATCAACATACCAAGAAGGTAAGACAGACTGATAAAGTTGAGCAGAAATGCGGGAAGTTTGTACCTATGTTTCATTGATTATGCAAAGGCATTCAACAAAATATGCCACAAAGAATTGATGGAGATGCTCAGCATTAGAGTAATTAAGAATCTCTACTGGCAGCAAACTGCCCGCATACAGACAGGTAATGAGTACAGCAGATTTACAAAGATAGAAAGGAGTGTAAGATAAGGATGTGTCTTTTCACCGGATCTGTTCAGCTTGTACAGTGAGGATATTTTGAGGACCCTAAATGCAATGCCAGGATTTGTAATCGGAGGCCACAATTTGAACAACATAAGATACGCAGATGATACAGTGCTGATTGCAGACAAGGAAAGAAAACCACAAGACCTCCTAAAGAAGGTAGCTGAAGTGAGTGACAAAAAAGGACGACAAATAAACTGCAAAAAACTGAATGCATGGTCATCAGTAAAAGGAGCAACCTAAAATATCAAATACAGGTGGGGGATACTAGAATCAAGCAAGTACAAAAAAAGTAAATACATTGGAAGTGTTCTAACAGGAGATGGAAAGTGCGACAAAGAGATCCGAAAACGAATTGACATGACAAAGGAAGCGTTCCAGAAGCTGAGTAAAGTACTAAGACACAGAAAAATTTCATTAGAAACAAAGAAGAGAGTACTAGAATGCTATGTGATGTCAGTTCTTCAATACGGCAGTGCATGTTCGACAATATCATCGAAAATGAAGAAAATACTTGAAGCAGCGGAAATGTGGTTCTACAGAAGGATGCTGCGAATTTCATGGACCGAGCATGTGAGCAACGATGAGGTGTTGGAAAGAATGGCAACGAGAAGAAAATTAATAATTAAAAAAATTTTTCAGACAGTCCTCTTTCGCTGTATTACAGCTCATCAGTATGTTTAAATGTCCAATAGCTTCTAGCCAGGACTAGAACCGGACCGAATTGAGAACAGTCGGATATTCTAACTCTGAGCTATGTTTGCTCGGTAGAGGAAGGTGGATTTTAGTGTTCAAATGAACGATATATATATATATATATATATATATATATATATATATATATATAAGCAGGTTTCCTTAAGGATGACAAACAAGGTGTGATGGTTAAATTGTTTATGTAATTTTTTATGTGATCGGGTGATTTTTTTTTCTGTTGAGGACACAAATTATATAAAAACTGTCCAAATTTTTTGTTTATCCGAGCGCTTTAGGTTATACTTTTATCCATTTTCGATGAGAAATGTTGTCTTCCGTGTAATAGAATGTATCTGGTTTTATGTATGTTGTATAGCAGTTGTATGTGTAAGCGTATTCGTATTTGAAATTATTGAGTGTTGGGTTTTTCGCTTTTAACAATAATGCGCCCATTACTTTTAGTTTATTTTTGCAAGCAGATGATCTTATGATATTAGTGTTGTCAGCAAGTCTATTCCGGATAGGATGGTAGGTCACTGTGTGTGTTGTGTGTTTTAATGAAATCGAATTGAGCTCCTATTAGAGAGATGCAACGTGAGTCTTCGAGTCAGTTTTATCGTTGTATGGCTGATATTACGATCAAGAACACAGTTCTCTAAGGGACATGTGAATTCGTAAATCATACTGGTTCGTTGTAGTTTAGATCTCGCGGGTGAATTGTTGTTTTTGATGATGAGGTTAGCCGTTTTTAATTTAGTATTATAAATGATTAAATTTTAAGACGCTGTCTCACTATTTTCTCTCTCTCTCTCTCTCTCTCTCTCTATCTATCTATCTCTCTCTCTCTTTTCATGAGCGTGACAGGATATATATATATATATATATATATATATATATATATATATATACAACAATACAACAAAATAAACAACGGCCTTTATTATAACAGAAAGGATAGCTTGTGCTATATATCGAAGGTTACATATAACAGTCAAAACTGTTTTGTTTCTGGTTTTATATTGTTCAATTGAACAAACGATGCTACATTTAAATAAAATGATTGTTGTAATGCAAATTTGCTTCTTATTGAATTGAACCTATCTCAGACAAAATTATAGGGATGATGGCGTCACTTGACGTAATCAGTTGGCGAAAGTTCATAGGACAATTAGAGAGTTGCGTAGTTAAAGTACTTTCAAATAAATACGTTAGGGCAGATTGGGTTCTATAGCCTTGGTTTGCAACAAGTCTACCTGTTGTGGGATCGCACATTTTTTAATACAAGAATAGACTCGCCTGATGTGTACATATAATCCTGCATATACAGAGAATGGCAGATGTAGACATGCTTATACTGTCACTGTCAGCTCTCTACCTTCGTGCGGAGAGTGCTTTCTGCCTTCGGTCAAAGAGCACTAACCCAGTCGTGGTTCCGCCGAAAGGTAGAATCACGACTGGGGAAAGATAGACAGATATTTTTGGCCGGAATATTTAGCCCGGAGGACCCAGATTAAAAAGACCTTGTATCACATTTTGCCTTAAGTGGGAAGGTGACTAAATACTGTTGCAGACTTGCCTCTGCTACTATTGACACTGTCAGTTTTCTGCCTTCGGGCGGAGAGCGCTCTCTGCCCGAAGGCAGAGAGCACTAACCCAGTCGTGGTTCCGCCGAAGGGAAGAATCACGACTGGGGAAAGATAGACATATATTTTGGCCCGGAAGACCCATATAAAAATGACGTTGTGTCACATTTGGCCTTAAGTGGGAAGGCCGATTAAATATTGTTGCAGAGTTGCGTAAAGTAATAGTCGCAAACCTGCTATTATTGACACTGTCGGTTCTCTGCCTTCGGGCGGAGAGCATTAACAGTTTTCTTTATTTCACCTTACACACAGTTTTAGACCCACTAGAGTGACAAGATGTAATCGATTACTATTTTTTCCTCGGATCAGTCGTCTCTTGTAATATGAATCTATTTTCTGGATGTATGATAAAATTTGTTTGGCTTCGAAAAGTATTGCGTCATCCGTGATTGCATCAGATTTTTAACACGCCCAGACACTATTGTCTCGACTGGCGATTAGTTGTCTTATTGTTATGGTGCCCTCCTACGGGGTAATGGACTCTTTCTCTTGTTATATATGATTACCTGTGTGATTTCCGGGAAGCAGTGAAGTACAGTACTCAAGTACACAGTTAAAGCCAGCAACTACTCAGGCAATAAGCAGTGTAACTGTACCGGTCGGACTTATTTTTATTTACTTAAATATTAACACTTCCTTTGTATATATTGTTCTTGTTATGATAATACACTGTTTTCGACCTACCTCCTGTGTTTCGTGTTTTATTTCCGACCAAATTGTTCACTACAACTTTGCAGCGAAGTTTCGCCATAACAAATTGGCAACAAAAATCCACAACACCTATGAACATTGTCAGCGATGGACGTTACTCCAAGGAAGCGTACGAAAATAGTAACGCTGCATGAACGCACTGGCAGGTCTTATAGAGAGAACGCGGTCATTGTTGGTGTCAGCTTTTCAACTGTCAGCCGTGTCATCAAGCCGAAGAAACAAGCTGGATCCATCAGTCCAAAACGTAAAGGAAAATGCGGTCGGAAAAGAAAAACAACGCCGAGAGACGACGTATACGTGATCAGGTAAAGTATGAAAGATCCTAGAAAGACATTATTTGTTTGTTTCAATTAATTTGATCAGGGGTGTAAATGAAATCGTCATCTACTCTCTGTTGTTAACTTTTTTATTGTTCACACTCCTTAATAATGTTTCTGTTTTTCAATTCTTTCACACACAGTCACCCTTTGTATCTTAATGGCTTTACTGCATTGCATGGGGAAGGGGAGAATTATTAATATATACACTACCGGCCATAATTATTAGGCCAGTAAAGTTTTTTAAAAAAAAGAAATGATACTATTTTTACTATTTAATGCCAAATGAAAATAGAATGTTTCTTTTGTTATTATTACTTGGCAAAATTTTACAAAGCATAGAAGCAAAGATGAACTCGTTCAAATCACCCTAAATTTTCTTCATTCTTGATGAAACTGAAATATAGGTTTTTATTAAATATTTATAAATTAATTTGATGTCCATGTTATTAACAAAAGAACCATTATATTTTCATTTACAATTATTTAATTGCCAATAAATACTAAAAAATAGTATGAAATACAACATTTTTTAAAACACTGGGATGGCCTAATAATTATGGCCGATAGTGTACATATATATACATATATATATATATACATATATATATTTATATATATATATATATATAGAGAGAGAGAGAGAGAGAGAGAGATGAGAGAGAGGCAGAGAGATGAGGGGAAAGAGAAGCAGAGAGAGACAGAGACAAAGAGATAGGGAGAGAGACACACAGAAAAAGAATGAGCAGATTGAGATATATATTACTTGATGCAAATAGACACCCTTATAAATATTCTTTAGAAATGCAAATCCCCTTCTCCTCTTACAAGTATTGGGCCATTTTTGATATCTATTCATTGTCATCTATACTGTGTTACTGATTATTGCTATAAATATTTTATGGCCAGTAATATCATAAAGTCAATGGATAGTGCCCCAAATCTACCCAAACCTTCACCACACAATACAATCACCCCTCGCATTAACCTATCAACCACACAGCCCGCATCACCTAATGGTGCAACGCGTGGCAACGAAACACGATGAATGAGATGAACTGACCTAGTGGCATGTTTGCATCTCAAAACTGACCAGGGTCTCATCTCGTATGGGTCTGGCAATATCTGTTTACACCAGGGCAATCGTTGTTAAGTCGTTGACATTTATGAGCAAAGTTAATGCTTATACGAGAATTTATTAAAGGAAATGTCAAGGAAGGTGTGCATGCGGGAGCAGGGATCGATCTACTTCGACTAAACAACATCTGGCCATATTTCACGAATGCATAATGAGGTAGAATTTCCGACAGACATTACACCCTCGATTGAACTATTAATGGCAGCGTGGCTAAACTAGTTGTAATTGTTTGAGCACTTTTTCGTGCAAGTTTTCAAAGTGTTTGAATTTCGAAAACTTATTATCGTTTCAAATTCGTCATTATTTACACATTTTATTTTTAGACTATTCTTCTAATCTTTGTTATTATAACCATGTGGGTCGGTCAGCATATACTTGCACTCGGTGGAAAAGAGCAAGCAATAATTAAAGAGTACTAAATGAAATAATAACTGGACGATATTCCTAGAAAAGAGCAGTGGAACAACAACAGTATATCTCCGTAAATAAAATAAAGGCTTGAGTTCAAAATTCCCTGAGCGATTTACACCTGAAAAAGGTCAGAATGCCGTAATAACAACAACAAACATGAAAACAATAGATTTTAGAATAATGGTAGATCCTCATCTCAGAAATTCGGACAGGAATATTCAATTATTTAAATTTCTAAATTCTATTCGTCCCCCTAATTTAGCCACATGTCTAACTAGACAAATTTAAACAAATACTTTTTCTTCTTCTTTATGTTAGGACGTAACTATCCTTTGTCGCTCTTAATATCCCTTCTCCTGTTATCCCATTCAATCCCCGTTTCACCATCCATCTGCTCAAATCCATCAAGTACGTCATTCGTTGCTTTCCATTGTTTCTCTTCTCTCTATCCGTCCCATGAGCATCAAGTTCTCCAAACCCTCCTTCCTCATTACAAGTGCTGAAAACTTTTCCTGGTGTTAAGTATCAGTTTATTTCTTGTGTCCATCCTCTTCAAATCCTCGTCGTTGTTCACATGTTTCGTCTGTTGTATCCCCAGTATCCTTCTGTAGAACGACATTTCGGTTGCTTCAAGTCTTTTCTTCATCTTTGATGACTTTGTTCATCATTTGCTGCCATATTGAAGGGCAGATATCACATAGCAATCCAGTATTCTCTTCTTTGTTTCCAGCAAAAATGTCCTATTCCTACGCAGTTTCTGGAATGCACCTTGGACATATGGATATATTGGATATGCGGAGCTCCGTATTGCACTTTCCCTCTTCTGTTTGAACAATGGTTCTCAACCCCGGGATAAATTACCCCGGTGGGGTAATGAGCCCATATTTTGGGAGTAATGGATGTTTGGTTTGGGAAGAGGCAATCAGCTTATAATTTCACACTGTGTCTTTGGAATGAAGACCAAGAAACGTAGCAGACTTAACGTGACAAACGACGCCTAATAGCCCTTTCAGTCACAAAGCCAAGAATAAACTGGCACAGGCAATACAAGCTCAACACTCACATTAAGAATCATGGCTAGCTTACGGCTACTATACCTCTGATTATTATAGGTTGGTACTATTGTATTGAATAATTTCCATTAACTTTGTCTGCTTTTGAGCTATGAAATTATAATTACTTCATTTCCTATATTACGGGTATTTGTTCATTGGTGCAATGGATAATATGAAATGTATTTTGGGGTAATCGCAGCAAAAAGGTTGGGAACCTATGTGTTAAAACACTTCTCAAGTATTTAAATTTCTGCACCTGTTTTGATTTTAGTATCTCAAAGTTACAATTTGTATTTTGGGCACCTATTTTTATTGATTATCATGAATTCAGTTTTCTTGTAGTTTATATGTCGTCTTTTCTTTCCGCTTTCTTTAAATATTTACTGTATTTTGTTTTTCTTTTCTGTATCTGCTATCAGCTCTGTATCATCTACGTATCTTATATTGTTCAGACTGCGACCGCCAAAAATTGACGACGGGCAATGTATATTAAAGTTTTTCAGCCCATGAATGAATTATATAGTCAATAACTAAACGTTTCTGCCACTTTTGATACAGATTTTTGAACTTGAGAGAAACTCCTTTAGTAAATGTATGCTTTAAACAACTTTGAATTTTGACAAATTCTGGAATATTACGGAAAAACAGAATTTAATATTTTATTAAAAAATGGTTGAAGACGTTTATAAATCATTTGGAATTTTAAGTTGCAAAAGACATTTGGTAATTCTTGTGATGATGAACTGAAAACTTGTGCTGAATGTAATCTTTTTCAAATGTGTCAGGTTTTTGTTATATTGTCGAACGCAAGCGATGAACAGGTATACTGATAGCACTTTGATGGATAAAATTTCGGAACATCGTATTTTTTTCTTATAATCATTTCACCCCAAGCAAGGTAGAAATGCCAATGGTGCGCATTGGGTCACAATGAGAAAATAAAAAGGTACAGGAGATGTCGAAGAAAAGATAAAAGATGGATGGGAATTAAGTAGATAAAAGATGGCAATTGATGTTGCATTTAAACTTTTGGAGATTGTAGCTATCAGGGAAGTAAGCAAACAGAAGTGCGTTCTACAAACATGAAGTGCGAGAAAAAAAAACACTTACATTTAACTAGTTGGCAAGTAAAAAAAAACAAAAAAAAAAAAACATTTGTTCCTAAGTCCCGTAAGAAAAACAATTATATTTAACTAGTTGACCGGCAAAAAAAAAAAAAATGTTTGTTCCCAAGTTCCGTAAGACTGGTCTGATTGCGACCCTAGTCCATCGAGCTTTGAGGATCTGTTCCCCTGAACTGTTAGATGGAAAACTTGATACTGTTCAGGATATTTTTGAAAGTTATGGATATCCTTTCAACGTTATTAGACGTGTAATAAACAGAAAAATCAAGCGTTTTAAGGAACCAATGGTGTTTGGACCAAGGTGTTGCCCTATTTACTTAAAGTTACCTTACCCTATTTACTTAAAGTTATCATCTGATAGAATTTCAGCGTGTATTTCATCATGTTACAATGCTGTTAAGTTGCGTTCAGTGTTTTAAACAAGATCTTCGCTTCTGTCCTTTAGTAAGGATTGGTTGTCCTATTTTCAGAAAAAATTAGTTGTTTACAAGTTTAAATGCCGATGTGATGCGGTATACATAGGAATCTGAGGTCGGAAACGCGGGTCGCGCAGTACATCCCTGTTTATATGCTTTCAGGTAGTCGGAGCCAGTCTATAAGAACTACACAAGCTGTCCACGATTCGGCAATTGGACAGCATTTGCTTGACAGCCATAATTGTGCGTCCAATTATGAAGACGCTTGGTTTACAATTTTACACAGTGCCCGCATTTTATCCGCTCCTTACGTTTGTTGGAAGGATTGTGAGTGTCTTTTTTCCTTTTTTATACTTTTGGGGAACTTGCTATTTTTATCCCCCTTTGAATTTTAATCGTTTGTAATTAGAATGTTTCTCTTTTAATCGGGGTTCAACTTACCCTCCTCAACCTGACTGTGTCTCTGATTGTTTTCGAATTTGCCAACGTACACCTTTGAAAATATGTTGGTCGAAAGGTACCTGAGATATAACATGACGTTCACTTTATATATATATATATATATATATATATATATATATGTGTGTGTGTGTGTGTGTGTGTGTGTGTGTGTATTGTTATGAGGATACATTTATATAAGAATAATATTAATAATGTCTAAAAGTTGTAGTAAAGGACTCTATTGTGTCTACTTGTTGTTACAAAAAAGTTTTAATTCAGAAAGTGGTCGTAAAAATAAGGAAATTAGAAATAGAACGTTTGGAAGATTGTAGAATGTTCTAGAGAATTTGAAAGGTTCTAGACATATGCAAATTAGCTGTTAGCCCCTATAAAACTAGGTTTTGGCCACAGAGCAGTTAGTTGATAGCAGGATTGGTTGACCTCTACAGCTCCGGTTAAGATTCAGGATGTATATCCAGCCGAAATAATCCCTAAGTCGACGACAAAAAACTAAAACTTGAAACAGTTGATAAAAGGATGTGCTGACCTCATCAGCACCGGTTTCGATTCAAGGAATTATATCCAGCTGAAAGAATCTCTCTAGTCGACGACAAACAAAAACTTGAGAGAGTTGTTAAAAGGATTTTGCTGTCATATCAACTCCGGTAAAGATTCTAGGATCCATATCCGGCCGAAAGAATCTTACAGAAAAGTCCGAACAACTAAAACCTACAAGAAAACCTCATGGAATGATCTGGATAAATACATATTTTTGCCTCTTTCATTGACCAAGCCAATAATTAGTCTTTATATACGCATTTAAGGATTTCCAAAAAGTATAGCACTTAACTTCCCGCCAAACTAACTGGATGAAGATATTTAACAACTTACTTTCTCTTTCTCACCTCGTAACACTTTGCCTGCCAATAATAAACTATGTTTCTATTTTTTGTATGTAAAACTGTATATTTGTAAATATTTTTATCTAATGTTTTGTGAATTAAATATTTGTCTGTAGTATCTCTGAGTTCTGGTTCATCATTTTTATTTTTTCTTATGCTACCATTAACACGCAACAATATATATATATATATATATATATATATATATATATATATTAATCATCCACATACATGCCTGTTTCGCTGTATCACAGCTCATCAGTGTGGCTAGACGCATCCACTTGCTTCTGGTCGGGATCGAAACTCAACAGATATATATATATATATATATATATATATATATATATATATATATATATATACTTAATTCAAGTAAACGGTCTGCACTTATCTGCTATTACTTTCAATACATTAACTCAAGATTTTCGTAGAAGGACCCTCCGGGAATCACTCATTCCACTCATCAGGCAAATGACAACTTATTCTCATTTTTTTCATATAAACTTTTCTTTGTTGTTAGGGGTTTCTTCTTTCACATGCACAATTACGAACATACATTACCGCTCTCCACCCACTCAGAAATACAACAATCCTCACCAACTTACATACATATAGAATTATCTGCGTTTTAAATGCACGTGACACGTATGTGACCAATGAGAATTGACCCGAGCAAAATCGAAAAATTCCAGTCTCTGTCGCTTTGTTCTATTTCTATCTCAATCTCTGGCGAATCTTTAATAAAAGTGAAACATTTTAGATTGATATAGATTTACTATTTCTTCTTTATTTTATTATCTTTTTGGATTCCGATCTTTCTATCTATCTATCTATCTATCTATCTATCTATCTATATATATATATATATATATATATATATATATATAATAACAAGACCGACTCTGTAAGTATCTAAATCCTAAAATTATACGAAAATAAACTTTGAGGACAACAAATAACAGACAGAATCTAACTCCGTTATTGTCCGTCGCTATAAGGCGTTGGACAAGAGGGGAAAAAAAAAGAAAACTGCGGAATACAGACAATACATACAATACCCCGCAGTAAAGAAAAAAACCCCAAACGGAACCAACCACAAAGAAAGAAAAAGTGCTCGATACAGAACTAACCAAAGCGGAATAACAAAGAGGAAGCAATATATATAATTCCCATATATATATATATATATATATATATATGGGAATTATATATATTGCTTCCTCTTTGTTATGATTTTTAGTGTTGTTGTTTCCGGTGAAAAACACATTAATTTGGAAATTCTTGCCAAATCAAATAATTGTCGGATTTTAATGGAACCTTTTGGAGTTATTTACAAGTGAACTTTTCTGGAAATAAAAGCTGTATTTATACAAAATTAAAAGCCAAAATACCTAAACTTCAATAAAAAATCAGGTTACGGGGAATATTTTCTTAAGTATTTAATATTAAACATTTTATAAAAAGTGCGCTCGCTTTATATTTCTCAAGTAATATTGACACATATTTTCCCCGTATAAAAACATTAGATTTCCGGCTGTTAATATGCATTACATCTGTCAACAACTTATCAGAAAACCTGTGTTAAAAAAATATCATTCTGCTATATTTTGAACTAAAATTAAGTAATATTTGTTCAAAATAAGATTAAATAAAGTTTAAATCTGCTATTTAAATAAAGTTTCAAAAAAGTAGAATTTTCTTTTGGAAGATTTTTGTACAGAGAATTATAGTGAGCTGAAAGACGGCTAAAATAGCTAAAATAAGCAACTTTTATCAATTTCTAAAAAAGACTCAATTTAAGTCAATATATATTAGTTTTGAAATGCAGCAATATATTTTGCTTATTAGGAATATTTAATCTAATCTATTTGCTTAAACTTAAAACTAAAATACACGCTTCAAAGAATAGTTTACATTTTTTAAAATTCATTTTTGTTTTAAATTCAATTCGTTTCCTTGGTAATGCTTATATATATATATATATATATATATATATATATATATAGAGAGAGAGAGAGAGAGAGAGAGAGAGAGAAAGAGAGAGAGAGATAGTGAATAGAGGCAGCAGATAATTATTTAAACATATATTGTAAACTATAACAGACTGAGTGACGTTCTAAATATCGTATTTTAGCTTTAATTTCTGGTGAATATAAAGACAAATGTTGTCCAGCATTTTAATAATTTTATTACGCTGGTCCTTGATCTACGCTTTCGGCTCACGTGAGCCATCTTCAGAGTGGTTGTTGGGACATTAACATAAAGATATTTACTATCAAAAATGATATTCTCTTCTGTTGATATAAAACATTGCTATGCGACGATAAGGGTCACGGAATAGCAGACACATGCCGTAAATTAGTGATGCGGTTCTATAACGTCATACCACATGGGAAATCAAAATATTAACGACTGAACCATATGTTTAAATGCAGTGTAATGTGTTGTGACTAGATAGAAATGCGATTTTGTGAAGTGTAGGTTGTTTCGATTTGATGTAGATGGCCTCCAGTATCTGAAGGCTCTTTTCACCGTGTGTATGTGTGAGTATTGTTGCGTCATCGACTTATATCTGTATAATATTATCTACATGGCTATGTTTTTCTATGTTTAATATAACTATGATCAGAAAGGTGACATGTAAGTCTCCAGGAAAGCGTGGTTGTACTAAAACTAATATATGTACTGGGTTTATTATTAATATGATCGATACATCTCTGAACGAACATGTAAATTGATACACTACATTGGTTTTCTGTAGAGGGTTTAGCTGTGTAATTTTAGTATTATTAAAGACTATGAGGTCAATTGTTTTAATTTTTTATAATATATGATGAGCTTAATTTGTTTATTATTATTTGTTTATAGTATTTGTTTATTATTATTTGTTTATATTATTTTTAAGTAACGTGATTTTTTTGAACGCTCGTTTTTATCCATAGTTGTATGAAACTAATAGGTATATATATATATATATATATATATATAGACTTAGGCCTGGGCAAATGGATGGCGTAACGGGGTTTGTGTGATACACTAAGAAAAAAATATTTAGACCAACAAAAGACAGAGTCAAGTGGAAGTCCATTAACCCTTACGTCCTGAAAGGACACGGCTCATGAAAAAGAAGAATGTGTGTGTGTGTGTGTGTGTGTGTGTTTTTGTTTAAGTTATTTTATTTAATTTCACATGGTTCGGAGCAATTTTCTGTCTTGCCGATGTAATTTGAACATTAATTATCCAATGCCTTTTCAATCATTTCAGTTTTCGTAAGCTGTTATCAACTTATTCTTATGGGTTAATTGAAAAGAAAAGACATGACAGCCGTAGACGCCTAAAGACGCGGCACTTGAAACTACGAAAGAAGACAATGTATAATACAAACACTCCGCACTCCACTCATAAAATAAAACTCTTTGATAATGGCCTGTTAAAGCTAAATGCGCTCAGATGTCATTTGAATAATTTTAATTCACCCAGAAAAAATAACGTGCAGAAGACAACAGAAACTAATTCACTATATGTCAAATAAAGCCATGTTAATTTACTGTTGAAGAAGAAACCGTGTCTGTAGATATGATCGCCTACGTCCTGACACGACATGACAAAAAGAAAAGGAAAGTAAGAATTAAATGGGAAAGCAACATTATTTATAATCAAAAAATGATAACACAAGAGAAAGATTTAAAGGAAAAGACGAGAATATCAGAGAGGCAAGAAAAGTAAGAACGAGAGGAAGAAGTATAGATAGAAAAAAAATAATATTGAAAGATTGTGAAATACCCATGAGATAAAAAGGTGGATGGTGCAGTAGATATCGACTTGGAACGATAAATCGGGGAGCCGAGTTCGAATTCCAGTTCCAGTTGAATTCCTTTCATTCACTTACGCACAAATACCCTTGGGAAAGGTATTAATTCGTCTCTTGCCTCCAGTTTTAGGCTAAATAATAGGACAGATTGGGTTCCATAGCCTTGGTCGGCAAATAGTCTACCACAGAAAGCAATGAGCAACCTACTGCAGGATAATCTTCTGCCCAGTCAGTCATGTCTCGAAAGAGACATGATCGCCCAAGGCGTGTATCACGTATGGAACTGATAAAGAAAAGATAGAAAGGGACAATAGTAATGTAGAAGGAAAGAAATCAGAGGCAAAGAAAAAAAGAAAGAAAGGAGTTAAAATGAAAAACGCTAAAAGATAAAAAGAAAGAAGACATGAAGATATGAAAGAAAAAGATGAAAAGAAGAAGACGATATGAGAATAGAGGGAGAAATGGCAAATTAAAGATGAAAAGAAAAAAGGAAAAGCAAAAGAGAACACTTTATACGAATGAGCATAAAACTGATAGGAATAATATTACCAATCAAATTGAGATGAATTGGCAAAGAAAGACGTCATAATGGCGGAAATAGCAGGAATTTGTTGTGAATCGAGTTAATTCTTTGACCTAGGATGATAAAACAGGGATCGGTATCTTTGAAATGGTGACACGATGAGAGAGAAAGAGAAAGAGAAAATGTATGATGAGAAGAGGGAAAATAAAATTAAAACGTATATCGAGATAGATAACATGGAGACAAAAGAAAAAAGACAGACAGACAACAACAAAAAAAGAAAAGAAGAAAAGTATTTAGCGAAAAAAGAGAGAGTGGCATTACGAATGAAAGCAAAACCCTTGACAAAAAAAGACAGCAAGGAAGAAGAAACAACAACGATAAAAGAGAAAAAGAAAGAAAGGAGGAATGAAAAAAGAATAATACTAAGAATGAAGGAAAGAATGGGTAATTTGTTTTAAAAATGAATTTAGAAATAGTATTAAAAGAAAAGAAAAACAATCAACTTAACAAAAAAGAAAAAAATAAGGAAGAAAAAAAGGGAGAGAGTGTGAGAGAGAAAGAAAGAAGCAGTTGGAAAGAAAAAATTTGAAAAAGAAAAGTTAGTAAGAATCAGTAATGAAAAAAGAATAAACGGAAGAAAGAAAGAAAGAAAGAAAGAAAAAGCGTAATCATAATGATTAAAGGAGTAAAGAAAGAAGGAAAGAATAAAATATATAGTTATAACAAAAATGAAAAGTTTATTTGGAAAGAAAAATATTTTAGAACTCGTTATGAAAAAGAAAGACTGAAAAAAGAAATAAAAAAAACGTTCAGAACAAAAAAAAAGATATAGAGCATCACGAGAGAGGAAGAGAGAGAGAGAGAGAGAGAGAGAGAGAGCAAAATGTGTAACAGAAAGAAAAATAATTTGTTAAAAAGAGAAAAGAAAGAACGTCATTTTGAAAGAACGATAAAAATTTGAAAGGCAAAGCTAAAGAAAGGATAACGAATAAAAGATGAGAAAATCACAATGACCATGAAGAGGAGACAAGAATTGATTGTAATTTCCATCGGTGGGGGCCAACGAGTGGATGGGTAGGCGTGACAGGCCCATTTCTGATAGCCTCTTTGGGTTTCCTCACAACTCCGGAAGGCTCCACGGAAAGGGTCAAAGTACTTTGGTATGATCTTCAAGATATCTGTTTCTTTATTGCAGCAAGGGATATGCACATTTCTTTTGTGTATTGAGGGAAAGAAATACGAACCACGGGGCACATGAGATTGAAGCAGCGACGGAATGAGAGAGAAAGAAAAAAGGACAAATGTTAAAAAGAAAGTCATTTGATGAAAGAAAGAAACAACAGAATAATATATAAGGAAAAGAGGATTATTTGCAAAGAAAGAAAGAAACAAACAAAGAAATTTAAAAAATAAGATGTGTTTGACTTGCGAATTAAAAATTTAGAATGGAACAAAAAAGCATTTAACGAAAGAAATAGCAAGTGAATCAATTAGTAAATGAATGAAAACGGACCATAAGTTATAAAGAAGCAAAGAAGCTTTTGTGTAGAAGTAAAAATTAATTAGATAAAAAGAAACAAAGAAAGAAAAACTATTTATAAATAGACAATAACTATAAGACAGAATGAAAAAAATGAAAGAAAAAATGAAAGAAATGCAGAAAGAATAAATGTATGAATGAAAGAAGCATTTGTGAAAAAAGTATTTTAGTAAGAATCAGTAATGAAAGAAGCAAGAAAGAAAGAAAGAAAGAAAGAAAGAATGAATGAATGTATGCATATTAGTGGAAATAAGAAAAAATAACATGGAGCAGGTTCTGTTCATTCTCCTTCCAGGTTTTTTTAAAAGTAGAGGTTTGCCCCTTGTTTAGTGCTTAGAATTGGGTTTCCGATTCATTCTAAAGTCTACATCAATTCTATAATTCTAACCTCTCCAACTAAATTCTTAAACCTTATTTATTATATCTTTGTTTTCCTCAAAAGCAGATACGTTAGCTACTCGTCCGGATACATTCCCCCTCGGTCTTTTGAACAGGATTAGAAATTTTTTCTTTAGTTTCCAGTTTAAGAATGGGCTTTCGTTTCATTCTAAATAATTTTTTAGTTTTCTGACCAGTAGAGATTCATCACGTATTTCCTGTTTAGGATTGGGTTTCCAGTTTCTACTTAAAACTTTTCTTTTTTTGAACAGAAGTAGTGGTCTATCCCTTATTTCCTGTTTAGGATTTGGCTTCCGGTTCTTTCTAAAATTTTTTTTTTTTTGGTCGCAGGAGTAGAGGTTTATCCCTTGTTTCCTATTTTTTTCTAAAGTATGTTAGGTTATTTAAACAGGAGTAGCGGTTTATCCATTTTTTCTTGTTTAGGATTTGATTTCCGGTCCATATTAAAGTATTTTCATTCTCTTTCATTCCTAGTAGCCCCTTACGTCTTAATGACATTATCATCTTGCTTGCGCTGAATTGATTAGAGTAAATGAAAAAAAAAAAAAAAGAAGAAAAGACTACGAAAAGAAAAGTTGACCTAACGTAGAAAATGGCGAAGCAGGAATTGAAGCGTAAACCAAACAAGAAAATAAGAATTTAAAAAAATAAGAAGAAAAAGGAAAAAAGAGAGAATTGCCATAATGAAGTATGGAAGGAAGAAAGGAGTACACGGCCAAGACGAAAACCCCGTCAAGAAAGGAAGGAAGAGAAACTGATGAATGATTGGTCAAAGGCGAGAAGTAGGCTTTACACTTTTAATAATGGCCATGGGGACACGATGTAATCTTTGGAATGAGGCCTTCGCCTTATCAGCCGAAACAGAGCACGAAGATCACGATCGACCTTAAAACCAACTCCAGCTTATTATTACAAGAGTTATTATCTTTATTAATTCAAACGGGCCAAAAGTCCCGCTCGTTCGCCTAGTCGTTATTTTCTTATCTAATGCAGCCTGTCCAATAAATCTATATTTAATTGGTTTAATCACAGCATGATTAAGGGGAGAAACGCAAGTTCCATTCGATTTTAACCTAACTCCTTCTTTTGCTGTCCAACATACAATGTAATTTCTTAGAAGAGGAACGGAGTCAGCTGGTGCAGTAGCTCATAGAATAAATAATTGTTTATTTGTTTATATTGGCGCTATATAATCCCCTGTTGTAATTTAACACGGTGACATAAAAATCGAAGTAAATATAACCAGATTGCTTATTTCATGTGTCTTGCTAACATGGTCGTTTTTACAGTCTCCATGCTTTTACTGCCGCATCTCTGTCGTTTATATTGGCGCTATATAATCTCCCAACTATAATTTAACAAGATGACATTAAGAGCGAAGTAAATAACACCAAATTGTTTATTTCCTGTTTCTTGCTCACATACTCGTTTTTATAGTTTCCATGTTATTACTGCTCATCTCTAATGTTTAAATTGGCGCTATATAATCTCCCTAATATAATTTAAGAGGGTAATATAAAAGGCTAAATGTCATCAAACCGTTTTATTTCCTATTTCTTGCTTACATGCTCGTTTTCAGTCTGTCGAGGCTACTACTGCCGAATCGCTGTTGTTTATATTGGCGCTATATAATCTTCCTACCGTATTTTAACACAGTGCTATACAAAACAAAATATCACCTTTGTTTCTTCAGACTCGCCTTCCAAAATTAAGTAACGTCAAGGCTGGTTAGTAGTTAGATGGGGAACTACTTGAGAACACCGGTTACTTTAATAAATCTCCTACAATTCGGAATGTTTAGGCGTTAAATAACGCATATAGGTTGATAAGTCATAAAATTGAATCATTATTCTGTTTCTTGATTTTATACTCATTTTCATAGTTCCCTGTTTACGATTACAGCAGTCCATTCGAGGTTACTTTTGTATTTCTTTTTCTAATATCAAAGAGTCAATTTTCGGTGTTTTTTCTTTCTCTAAATGTTCACACAGTAAAATTTCCGAATGCCACTCAATGTAGAGGGTTACAAAACGAGTTTGTTTATATGTACTGAGGAGAGAAAAGTAGTAAGTTAGTGCAGATTACGAGGATACACACGATAGGTAACGGTTGCCCCAAAACTTAAAGAGGTAAGCATTCTCTCGGGAGTCTGTCCACAAAGTCTGTTCTTGGAAATACACTGTCCGAATGGAACTTTCTTAGAGTTAAAAACGAATGGAAACGCGTCATAGTGTAGCGTACGTGTAATACCTGAACTTGTGGACCTAAGAAATATCACTCTTTTAAACATTTTTCATTGAAATAGCGACATAGTAATGAGAGGATTGCAGTTTCGCGTCTGTAAGACGGTGGAAAATATTTAATCGTCTCCACTGGGTAAACTCATCTGAAATTTGCCAAGGCTGGAAAGAAGGGATTAGGCTAATCCAACTGAAATATGGCAGTAATACACCGGTTTTGGTATGATCTGTCTTTTGTAAAGCTAGAAAATATCAGAGAGCGTCAGGGACTTTTGGAAGAGCCAACCATTTTTCCAGCATCTTTGGTGATGGATCGTATATCTGAATTCCACTGGAACTTAAGCCCTAATTCACTCAAACAAGGACCCTAATTGAGAATGGTGAGAAATTTTGATTGGGAGTAGTGGGGAATAACCATAACCGGATGTTGGGAGATTTTTTTTTTTTTTAGGTTTGAAGGATAAGGCAGATGACGCGACTTTAGATTTATAAACGTTATTGATTTGGGTTTTGAAGTATTGAAAGTTAAAATCCAGTTTTATTACTTACTGGAGTATCGACCATTGTTGACTTCATAATATCTTGTAATTATCAGAACGAATTTCCTTTGATGAATGCGACGGTCATCGTAGAGGGATGAGATGATTTCATGTTTCTTATTGGCACAAATGGCCTCGACTTCAAAGCGAATGAGAAAGTCAGGATTAAGATTAGTGATTTTTAATACAAGAAAGTTGGGCACTGTGACAAGAATTTTCTTCTCTGCTTTCTTTTTAGGGACCTTCACAAAAATCACGATACCTAATGTTTAAAATGAACCTTTAAAGTGAGAAATCTTTATTGATGCTTTTATTTTTAGTTTAATTTTAGACTATTAGATTAAATTTAAGATATAAAATTAACAAAATACATTGCTATATTTTCCAAACTAATTTAAATTAACTAGCAGTTTTTTTCTACAATAGTTGATTAGCGCCATTTTAGTTGTCTTTCATTGTAATGTAATCCTCTTTATTAAAATAAAATATTTCAAATATAAAATATACGTTTCTGAAACATTATTTGTGGAATATTAGCTGACTTAATGTATAAATAATCTGATTTGCAAAACATATTGTTTACCTTCAGTTTAAAATATCGCAAGAAATGCGTCTTAACTAACAGTACCTGTGCTTTCAGCCCTAGAGTTGATATGTTGATATTTTAACATGGTGATGACAGGCCTAATGTTGTTCTACGAAGGCGTTATCTGTAAAAACAACAAAAATGACCTAAATGACATGATCACCTTTTTATATAATTTTTATGAACTCAGTAATCTTAAAATTTGGGAAAATATTCTCCGAAATGTTTTACTGAACTTTAGAAATGTTGGCTTTAAATTTGCTCTAGTTATCACTCTTATTTTCTGATAATGTCTTGTATGGTCGTCTGCATTTACAAAAATCTGCACGTTTACACACTACCAAAAAATTCAAGATTACTTTAAAAATCTTAGTGCTTGATGATCTGAGCTAAGCCTTTCCATGCATGGTTAGTAAATATTATTCATAATACTAATTTTTAAAAGGCTGAAATTAATACAGAATTTTAAAAGATTTAAAACTTAAATTTTTCTAATTAAACTTAAAAAATGAAAACAACTCTTCATCGATTTTTTTAGCAATAGTGTTCTTATCTATAAAACAATTAAAAGTTTTTTTTCCAATTAAATAATATCATAGTTTTATTGCATTTTTTATTGTACGATTCAGAGCAGATTTTTGGTAAATGGGGTTTATGTTTCACAAAAAATAAATAAATAAATAAATTTATGATTTAAATTCTCCAAGGACTCCTGCTTTTAACTAATATAAATATGAAGTGGTTGAGATTTTAATTTCTCGAAATTTCATAAAATTAAGTGGAGGTAAAAAATATCGCGAGAATTTATTTTTAAAAAAGTGTAAATAATTTTATTCATTTGTGAATAAGTATTAGAAATTTAATTAAGATGCAATAATTATGTGATTTTTTATGAATTTCCCAAAAAAATGTTTTATGGTCAAAAATGACTCAAAAAAAACAAGATTTTTAACCAAAATTTCGAATATGTAAAAACAGATTTTAAAAATTAATAAAATAAGGAAAAAATAATTTAGGCTTAACTCTTCATGATAACATAAATATTTTGACGATAAAACTTTGTTTTCATCAAGTTTTGGGGGCTCTTGTCATCATAGTATGATAATTTTTTTAAATCTCTGAAGTTTTCTACTATGGAGTAAGAAATTCAATGGAAAAATATTAAGAAACATATTTAAACGTTACAAACGTTAATAGGGATTTCATTTTTCTATATAAACCCATAATAAATTGAAAAAATACGATTGTTAAAACAACTATGCTTATACCATCGTTTGCTTCTATGTGCCATGTCCCTTCAGGGCGTAGGCGATCATGGTCTTCCACATCTCCCTATCACTAATGCCTCTTAGCAGGCTTTCACCTCTTACCGCACCCAAGCCCACTTCTGCCATCTATTTGCTAAACCCCATCAAGTATGTTACGCGTTGTTTTCCACTGTATCATTTCCCTCTATCTGACCCGTGAGTGTCAAATTCTCCAAGGTCTGCTTCCTCATTACATGTCTCAGGAAGTTCAACTGTCTTTTCCTGATGTTAGAAATTAGTTTCCTTTTCATTTCCATCCTCTTCAAAACGTCATAGTTGCGAAATTTTCCTGTCTCCCAATACTCCGCTCAGCTTCTGGAATGCATCCTTGACAAATGTCAATATGCCTTCGGATCTCAGTGCCACCCTTTCCGTCTTCTGTTAGAACACTTTCCAGATAATTAAGTTTCTTTACCGGCTTGATTTTAGTATCCTCAGCTTGTAGTTGACATTTTGGGTCCTCTTTTTTCATGATGACCATGCATTCAGTTTTGTTGTAGTTTATATATCGTCCTTTCTTTCCGATTTCTTCAGCTACCTTTTGTAGTAGGTCTTGTAATTTTCTTATGAATACTCGAAAGTGATTTTTTTAAAACTCTTATCTTAATTTTTAAATTTGAGTGCTTACTCGATAGTCTTCTCCTGTGCCGTTTCTTTTCAGATTTTACCGATCGAGGCTCTCCACAATTTCCTGTCTTTTGAAGTTCTTAGTAAATTTTGTCTTTCTTTATGTCATCTAAACCCGGTTCTGCCATCCATTTAAACAAGCTCCTTAGATAGGCTATTGGCTGTTTTTTCATATCCCCTTTGACTTCAATATATATCGGGAGTTTCAAATTTTCTAAGCCCTCTTTCCTTGTTATGTGCTCTAGAAATAATCTATGACAAAAACTCAAAATTACGAATTTCAATTGTTTTTAAATTTTAACAACTCAAGAGGTATGAGCATATATTTTTTGTTTTTATTTTGTGGTGGGGTCAATTTTTAAAGAATTTACTAACTAATTTCATGGCATCTAATCTGGCAAGCTTTATTCTTGCGACTGGATTGAACTCACCCTTTACGTTCAAAATGTGACTGCTTCTGCTAACAGTTTTTTTCTCTCGCACTTCCCGTTTGTGGAGCTCACTTCAATTCGCTTGCTTCTATGACAGCTACAATATCCAAAGGTTATCTTTTCTTCTAACATCTTTTGTACGTTTTTTATTCTCTCACTGTAACCTCATGTGCAACAGTGGCATTTCTGCCTTGCTTGGGTGAAATGATTATAAAAAACTGGAAATTTTGTAATAATCCTTTGCTTTATTTGTGTTTTCGATATTCGTGATACTAACTTCTTAATCTATATTATTATTTAAAAAATACTATTAGTAGTATCTAGTCTACTACTTCACCGAAGTCTTTACCCACTGGGTAGATCGACGCGATACCTACTTCCTAACGTTATTTAGTCCGGTCCGAAATATCTATCAATAATAAATAGACCCATAGCTAAGAATAATTAGTGGCTGAAACAGTTGCATATCTTCCAAGCGCAGTTGTTGTTTGCGTTCAACCGCAATTCCAATGATTTTGTAAATTGATTTTTAAAGCGAAAAAACCATTTATATTTGAACTACAGAAGAAATATAACAATCTTCCTGCTCACAAAGAAAACGTTTTTGCAGCGTGATTAAGGAGATAATCGTTATTATATTTCTAGAAAAAAACATGAAAATTTCAGTGGATCTTAATTCTTAACACATTGCGAATTCTACAACAATAGAATATCGGTAGAAATTCCACTATTGCATTGTTAAATATTTGAGCTTAACAGATAGTTAAGTGATACACGCTTGGGCGATCATGTCTCGATGACATGACAGACTGGGCAGAATATTTCCTGCAGTAAGTTGCCATTACTTTTTGCGGTAGACTGTTAGACAACCAATTCAACCAATTCAATCTGTCCTGCTATTTAACCCATAGCTAGAGGAAGACGAGACGGAATAATACCTTTTTCAAGGGTATTTGCGCGTAAGTGAACACAATGAATTCAACTGGAATTTGTCTCTGATACGCCCTCTTCGTATAAACGGAATTGATCATTATTTGTGAAGCGTGGGGAGATACGTTAAACATTTTTATCTTCCCTTTTTCTTTCTTTCATTCTTTCTTTCTTTCTTTTTTCTTTCTTTCTTTCTTTCTTTCTTATTCTTACTGAAACTAAATAGCGTCTCCGACATACCTTTTTTGTCTAAACATAATTGTCCATTATTAAATAGGCGTTGGAGGATAGGTTGAATATTTCTATCTTCCTTTTTTCTTTCGTTCTTTCTTTCTTTTTCTTTCTATCTTTATCTTTTACCTTCCTTCCTTCCTTCCTTCCTTCCTTCCTTCCTTCCTTCTTTCCCTCCTTCCTTCCTTCCTTGTAAATGACTTTTACGAAACAATAACAAACATTTACGAAGAAACGAGTGGATTTGAAGTAAGATACTTATATTTGTTAACTTTTGCAAATACGTGATCATTCTTGTTGGTTTAAACACATATGTATCATTCACATAGTCGTTTACTAGGCTAAGGTTAGTTTAAAGCAAGGCGGTGATAATAAATTATTGACTGAAGATCGAAGCCATTAATGGCAGGACTTCGATCAGTGCTTTTCTAAATTACGGCTCTTTTAGCATTCAGGGTGTATCCCTAGCTCTCCCTTTCAATACCCATAGAAAGACACTTCTTTTTACCATATTGGCTTCAAATTTAAAACAACTAATCTTACACCAAACTAACATCCTTGGCTAGATCGTTACACCTAGAAAACTAGAGAATTGATCTGGAAAATGTCGATAGTTTGTTCTAGCTTATGTGTGGAACTTAACATCCAGTTAAAGTCATCACGGTACAAACAAACAGAAAGCCGAGTTCGAATTCCAGTTGAATTCGTTGCATTCACTTACGCGCAAATACCCTTCGGATAGGTATTAATTCGTCACTCGACTACTTACTTGAGTATTAACCACTACGATATAAGACTTTACAGCATATATCAGAACCAAACTTTTTAGATGAATGGGATGCTCGGTGTAAATTTGAAAAATACTTCCTAGAGTACATAATTTTTCTTTTTTTAGCAGCCTCTGGTTATTTGCATACTTGGCCGTTTGGATAATCCCCACTCTATCACAGCGCCTGCTCTGACGTGACTGTTAATTTATTCCGTTTTCAATTCTCCTGCACTTATTTGTCGATTAATGTCAAAGAGTCGAACCTAGTTTAATTTTTTGTAAATCCGCCTGTATGGGCAGACGATATTTTATTTTATGACAGCGATTAGAGTGAAAAGCACCATACAAAAATGGAAAGAGACGGCTAGATGAGATTAAAAAAGGGTTGGGGCTGATGATAACTCTGAAACGAAATCGAGGCTGTTGTTTCAGAAGGGGTTAGACAGAAGACACTCCCTGTTCAACTGTGATATTTAGATAAACGTCAACGAACTGCTCTTGACTCTTACGCGAACGCAAGACATGATACAATGGCATTGTTTTATTTGTCTTTCATTCATTTCAATCCGTATTATTATCAGTAATTATTTTTGCTGTGGTTTTCCAGGCAATGGACACAGAAGGGCCATTCATTTATATCCCATGGTGCATTGATTCCGATTGGCTTTGACATTATGACCTTTCCTTGTCCGCTTCACAATCTGCCATTTGTTATCCTGACATTGTCTGACCCTTCTAGTTCCTTAGATTATAGCAGCGATGAGGCTATGGTTAACAGAAGTAAATGCTCGAGAAACGAAAGCTGATACCACCTCTGCGACAGCAGGATTTTAGTAAAGCCTCCCAGTCAGGAATATTTTATTTATTTGCCTGTTTAACTACTACTACTACTACTACTACTACTACTACTACTACTAATAATAATAATAATAATAATAATAATAATTTTTAAAATAAATTTACGCACGCACAGCGATGATGCTACTAAAACGCAATATGCTACTTGGAGTGAAAGAAAATCGGAAGATTATAAAATTAAAAGTTTCAGAAAACCATCCTAAACAGAATAAATAAATAATAAATCCCTAATCCTATTCAAAAGACAAGGGAAGAGTGGGAACCGGACGATAGACTAATCGATCTACTCGTATTGAGAGAAGAATTAATAAAATACTAAGACTACTACCATTATGCTATTAAGAATTGCATGAATGACTTGGAATGGACAAAGTAAATAATTTTCTTTTAATGGTTTCATCTCAAACAAGAAAACTTAAGGGGTTACCGGGTGCTCGAGAATATGAGAAAAACTTTATTAAGGAGAGAGAAAAATAAAAGAATAGAAACTGAGAAAATAGAAGATAACGATTGACATTACTTTTAAATATTTGAAGATTGATCGGAAAGCAAGAAGGCAGTAGAGAATTCCACAAGCGAGAAGTGCTATAGAAGAAACTCCCAGTATGGAACTTACGGCTGCATATAGACATTTTAACTCTAAAATGATGCGGTCATGCCTCCAATCTAGTACTGCGCTTAAATTCATAAAGTCTACGTACCACAGTGGAAAGCCCATCAGAACAATTACCATAAAAATATTAATAGAAAAGACAGAGTCAAGCTACATGACAGCGGTGGGAAAGTGACTGAAGCCGAGATGTCAAGTCAGGAGCACGAATATTGGAGATTTTAACATTTTTGAGACTTTTATGAGGCTGTCGTGCATGGTGCCAAACTCATTCATAAATGTCTAAACTGTCACCTGTATATGAACACTTTATCAAATCAATGATTAAAAAATGCAACCGACAGAATGAAGCTTGTAGGTCTAAGCGAGAAGAAAAAACTCCGAACGTTATGAATTGGCGCTACAGAATCACAAATAAAGAACTCTACAGGATAACAGAAATACGGTCACTTGAGGACATTGAACAACGACAGCAACTAAAATGGAATGGACAATAAACTCGAAAAGAAAAGAAAATAATGACATAATCACGATGCTGGCATTCCACACTGGTTAGTCATGAAACCCTTAGCAGATTTTCTAGAGGAACCTATTTTCCTTGATAAATTTTTATGAATTTTAATCAGACATAGCCAAGCTGTTCGATCAATGAAAACCGAATATTTTCTCATAAAGAAAGGGCAAATATTAGCAATATACATAAAAAACACAGTTCTCATCGTAGTTATGTTTAGATCAGAGGTCCAGACGGTAAAGACGAAAGAGAAAGGAAAAGGTAGATATTTTTAATCGATTCACCCCAATTAAGGTCAATGCATAGAGAAAAGCAATAAATATATAAATAAATAAATAAATAACAGCTACAGAGGATGTCGAAGAAAGGATAAGAGAAAGATGGGAATCAAGGAGATTGAAGATGGCAATTGACGTTGCATTTAAACTTTTGGAGATTGTAGCTATCAGGGAAGCAAGTATAAGGAAGAGCGTATGGACTCTGATGAGAAACACTTTCAGCTCACTACCATATGAGTTCGGTGATTTATCATGTAAAATATTAGTCGGACACTAACTACAATCTAGTTAGTATAATTGACTTAAAAGTTTTTTTCGGTTTTCAATCTTTAATTATTAGTTCAAACAAATTTCCATCCAGTCAGAAGCTCAATTTCACACTTACGCTATTTCGTTATTTAGAGACAAAAAAATCTCTGCGTCCATTGTCAGCTTCACCCACGTTGTTGAACATTTATCTCTGCAGGAAATGAGCCATGATTCGGAAAAAGTGGCAATTTGATGGTCCAAGGTCGGTTGTGGCAGCACTTCCAGCTCTTAAATTTCTGCAAGCTTACACTTGCACTTGATTAAATTAGCAGTATGTTCTTAGATGCATGTCTTATCTCTTTTAAATATATGTTTGATCTCTTCTTTTACTTTTCCTTGTAATCTAGTACTAACATGATAACCCGGCGTTTGCGCGTGCAACTCAGAACATTTTAGTAGTAGGACTCGGTGATATAAAAAATAATGATATAAAAATTATGGTTTAAAAATTGTTCAAATTCCATTAGAAAAAATCTATTTTCTTTTGTTTTGCGTAAACGTGATGTTTTGATGTTTTGTGTGACATTGTAAACAGCATTGCGTTTGTTTTTGTTTCAAAATTACGGGGGAAAGTATTTACATTTTTTGTTGACTAAATGTATCACCACAATTTAACATAAAAATAAAAATTATTTATTTTGTTTTACTGAAATTAGAAATATAAAAACTATTACGCTCTTAGTTCAGAAATTTTCGAAGAATATTTCAAAATGTAGAAATATAAAAACTATTACGCTCTCAGTTCAGAAATTTATTTTCAAATATTTCTTTTGTTTCAAAATTACGGGGGAAAATATTCACATTTTTTGTTGACCAAATGAATTTTTAAAACGTCGGAAAAAAAATTAAATATAAAGGCTCATTTTTTTTAGTCGCGTTTGACACGGGTGATTTGATTTCTGTGACGTAATCTAGCAACCATCTTAGACCTTAGATGTTTTACGCAGCAAATGTAAACAATCTGTACCATTGGCTAAAAAGTGCGAAAGAGAAAATTGCTGAATTTAAACTCAAAAAGTGTGTTGACCTGGCTTTCCTGTAGATATGTGTCCCTAGAAAGTTTGTAGGCATGCATAGGGAAAAGTCACACACGGACACACAGATTGCCTTTTACATATATAGATTAATGAAGCTAAGAGAGAAATGGACATTTATTTATTTCTCTCTTTCTATCTTCATTTTTTGTTCTTTCTTTTATTTCATAATTTTTCTTTTTTATCTGTTTTTTTTATTTTTCTTTCATTTATTTCTTTATCATTTTTTCCTTTTTCTATTATCGTCAGTTTTTATTTATTCTTTCTCTTTCCTTTTTTCTTTCTTTTCCCTTTTTCTTTTTCTTCATTATCATTTTTCTTTCTTTTTTTCTTTTTTTTTCCTTATAATCCCTATTTTTCTTTTTCTCTCATCGTCAATTTTTATATTATTTTTTATTTCTATTTCTTTTTATTTCTTTTTCTTTTCTTTTTATTTATCATGCTTATTCTTTCTTTCTTTTTACTTTCTTTTTATTTTTATTTTTCCTTTCTTTTTTATTTGTCTTTCTTTTTCTTTTTTCTTTGTTTTTCTCTTTTATAATTATTTTTATTTTTCTCTTTATTTTATCTCGTCTTCTTTCTGCCATCCTACTATACGCGATCAAATCAGCGTATTTACACAGCTTCGACTAGTGATATTGGACGGTTGAAATGGAGTCGAATGAAATGTCGTCGAAGTTTATTTATAATCAATCATATGAGGCTTAAAAATGCTGAACAACAAAGGTAGAAAAAATACACTGTCAAGGGTTATAATGGTCGCATAGTAAATAAGACCAAGAAAATGACACGTAAGACAAAACAATGAAAGAATATCAATATAGACAGAAAGTGAATATTACAAGGACGCAAAATTTAGTGAGGATGAAAGTCAGTAATCAATAGTCATTGTTTGATATTCATCTAGGGAGAGACACCCAACTCTTGTGAAATATTATTATTTCGTATGATTCGGGTGATCTACATTTCTTATTTCTACCTGCTCAATCATTGCCATCGTAGACCCGCCATGTCACGTACACGGGGTCGAATCGTCCTTGTCTCCTTGGTATTCTATTGGTAATGGGGAAATTCCTTTATCACAATAACCTTAGCCTCTTCAAATCTAGAGTCAGCATCTATCTTACTTATTATATAGTAATTGGTCATGATTGAATGTAATTGGTAAAAATACCCAACAAACAGAATTAACAAAGTTTGCTATAAACAAGAACAAAAGAAGGAACAAAAAATTAATAATAAGCAAACAATATATGCAAGACAAAATCAGGCAAGAAACAGTAAGTAACAAGGCCAAAAACTATGAATAGCATTAACAGACAGAAGGGATACAGGCAAGTGATTATAGTTTACTGACTTCAAGAAAATATAAAAGAGAAATGTGGTGAATGAGACCGAGAAGCGGTCTATCTTATTAGCTATGAAGAAATGCATCTGTAAGATTTGTTTGTAAAGTTGTCTAGAAATAAGTAATAGTTAGTTTCACCTAGTACAAAGCCCCGGGGCTACTCGAGGTAGAGGTCTATCTTAAGGAGTATTCCATATGGATAAGAAAGAAAGATAACAGTTAACTCTAGACTTGAACAGGTTAAGATTATAGTGAACGGGAATCATTATCTTGGGGTCTGTTTCACAGAGCAGTGGTTCGCTGAAAGAAGCTGTTTGAGTGGAAATTACTTTTCGCCGAATATGGTACGGCGGTTTCGGACCGTGAAGGTCAAACCTAGTGGAACCAATGTATGTAGTTTGTCCATGCAATTTCCACGGAAGTAGCAATAAACCTGTGAGAGGGGGTTTGGATGGTGGAAAATAATTGTTCTCCTGCGGGGAATCGGAGAAACTTTTGAACTCTATCAAGTCTCGAAAGTGTAGTCTGGACAGTTACCACCCAAATACGGCAACAGTACTCAAATTTCCGGCCTGATCTGGCTCTTATAAAAGTTGAGGATAGCATACCTCTCCGTGGTTCTCTCCGGCCTGCTCAGCCGCCATTGCCGACAGGAACAATTACTTCCGTCTATTCCGGAGACAGTCAACTGATCACAATAGGCGCCTGTTCATATCTGCTCGCAATGAGTGCAAGAGAACTCTAAATGACGCCAAACAGTTGTTTGCTGAGAGAATGCGACAGCACATAGCTGACCGCAAGTTCGGCTCCAAGGACTATTGGAGGATTTGTAAACGAGTGCTCAACAATAGGAAATCCTCAATACCTCCTTTAATCCATGGATTTGAGGTTCTCACGTCATCTGCGGACAAAGCTGAGTGCTTTGCCCACAGATTCTCATCCAACTCCACATTCGACTCATCCGCAGTACACCCACCCGACTTCCCTATTGGAACTGAGGCCAAACTGCACGACGTATATATTACCCCGACTGTAGTATCTAGAGTAATTTCAAAACTCGACCCCCATAAGGCGTGTGGAGACGATGGAATCCCGGTGATAGTCCTTAAGAGGTGTGCTCCTGAACTTTCCCCTGTCCTATCTAAATTATTTAACTACTGCCTTTCTGCTTCCTGCTTTCCTGCATGCTGGAAGTTCTCTTCAGTCGTTCCTGTATTTAAGAATTGTGGTGAACCCTCGGACCCATCCAACTATCGCCTTATCAGGCTTCTACCGATATTCGGGAAAGTATTCGAGGCTATAATCAATGCTGAAATAGTTCATCATCTCACCGCCCACAAACTGTTCTCCGACAGGCAATATGGATTCCGCTTTGCCAGGTCCACGGCCGACCTGCTATCAATCGTAACGGAGTACATGCTACAGGCCCTTGATGAGTCTGACGATGCTTGCGCGGTTGCTCTGGACATCTCCAATGCTTTCGACAGGGTTTGGCACTTTGGCCTCCTATGCAAACTACGCGGTTATGGTATTACCGATCGCCTGCTTGACCTAATCCAATTTTTCTTAAATAACCGCAAAATGAAGGTCGTTCTGAATGGGCGTGCCTCTTCGTCCTACAGTACGAATGCTGGTGTCCCACAGGGCTCTATCCTGGGCCCGACGCTCTTCCTTATTTTCATCAACGACCTCCCAGATGAGATCAAGTCCCAAGTAGGCATCTACGCAGATGACACTACAATATACTCCCGCACCAGTAAGAAACCTGTCGTGGCGGACAGACATAATCTCGCTGCTGACCTTGAACGGGATCTACACTCTGTGGTGAACTAGGGCAAGAAGTGGCTTGTCAACTTCAATTCATCTAAGACCAAGCTGTTGTCTGTCAACCATTACAGGCAACCTCTCCTGCCTCCCATAAGCATGGCTCCAAGCGATTCTCCCGGAGAATAATACACTACGCCTCCTCGGACTTACCCTGTCCTCAGACCTCAAATGGAAGCACTATATTGAATCCATAGCAAAATCTACTGCTAAGAAGGTTGGGTCACTATGTCGATCCAGGATGTTTTTTCCACCTGAATCCATCCTGCATATATACAAGTCAACCATCCGTCCGTGCATGGAGTACTGCTGCCATTTATGATCAGGTGCTCCTGCCGTTCTCCTCAGTGTTCTTGACAAGCTCCAAAGGAGAGTCTGTAATGTGATAGGTACTGATCTGGCGACTCGACTGCAGCCACTTTCCCATCGTCGAAATGTGGCCTCCCTCTGTCTCTTCTATAAATATTTTCATGGCTTCTGCTCGGATGAGCTTAAGTCACTGATGCCTCCTCAACAGGTGTTTACCCGTGCAACCAGACTGGCAACTGGGTCCCACCCATTCACAGTTAGGTTAGCCAAATGCAGACGACAATTCTACTCCTGCAGCTTCCTCTCTCGCACTTCCCGCCTGTGGAACTCACTCCCGTATTCTTGCTTTCCTGACGGCTACAACCTCCAGAAATTTAAATGCAAAGTCAGTACACATCTACTAACCACTGGACTCTAGCTTTCTCCCCACCCCCGTATAACCTTCTCTTTCTCTCTACCTATGTATCTGTCATCGCATCTGCTTTCTCAGCTTTCTATTGTTCCTTTTTAACTAGTTTGTACTCCTCACTCTTTTCTAATTAATCTTTTTACATTTATGTAGCCCCCTGCACATCAGTGGCCTTTCCGCCTTGCTCGGGGTGAAATGATTAAAAAAAAGGAGTCAGGTGCTTACTGGAATAGTACAGGTAGCAAATTTTACATTCTTTCAAGATTGGAACCAAAACAAATCCTCATCACCCGCTCTTTCTTCATTTAAGTCTTTGCAGCAACCTTTTTTCAAGGCACAAAAGACACTCAAGTGTCACACACAATAAGCACACTATTTCCATAACGTCATGCACACGTAATTTGTGTATTTATTGCTCACGTTGTGCGAACAGATTGCACAAAATTTTAAAGTTATACTTTTGTTCTCCAGTATTTTTCTTTTACTTTATTTGATGAGCTTTCATTTACAGGAATATTGTGATATTAAATATGAAATCATGGGATAGATCATGATTATTCTTAAATTACTGTATATATGCGTTGTGCTGCAATAGATATCGTCTCAGAACGAGAATTCTGAGAGTCTAGTTTAAATCCTAGTCGAATTAGTTTCATTTGCTCACACACTTGGGAAAAGTATGAGTCCATCTCTTTTCTCTCTTGTTATGGGATAAATAACAGAACAGATTGGATTTTATATAGCCCTGGTTGGCAACCGGTCTTCCGCAGAAAGTAATGGAAACCTACTGCAGGAAAGTCTGCTGTTCTGTCAGTCATGTCTCGAGAGAGACATGATCATCTAAACCTGTATGACAACTGACTGATTGATTTAATACTTTTAGCACTGTTAACGTGATTTGTACCACCAAAAATAATCTTTCACAATAAGACATTCACGATGGGTCTCGTGGCATGTTTATAGCAAAGAGTAGAAAAGACTTATATGTTTCCCCAGTTGGAGTAGACGCAAGTGTCTAGTTTACACTAGGCAAATGATTGGGTGTTGGCATCGTTAAAGAGATTCAGGTGCCTGCGGCAGTGCATATCGATTTTGTAGGAAAGCTGATTCCTGATAATTGTGGCTTGATATTAAATATATTTGGTTTCTGTCGTTAATTACTTCGTTTCTGTTTTGAAATTATTACTGTTTTGTGGAGCATTTCACTAAAATTACTATTTTTTAACGGACTTTAAAAAACGAGTATATATATACATATTAATTTTAACTAACTTTTAAAACGAATGTTAATTCCTGTAAAGGAATTTTAAAAATGAATGATTTTTCTGTTGTCTTCATTCTCTGTCCATTAATAGTGTTTTTTTTTTCCTTTTCTAGGTAAACTAACATGATTACACCTTCAGAATAAAAAGGAAATCCCCACATTGCCAATACCCGCTGTATACATCAATTCTTCGTGGGTGGAGAACCAGAGTGTTTCCAATGTTTGTTTTGAATCTTTGATTCAGGTTCGATTGGGTGAACCAAGATTCATTTTGAATTACTAATATAGGGTGGAAATTCTTAGGATCAGCCTGGAAGCGAGTCAGAAATATCCTGGAAATATCAAACCTTTTCAGCTTCTATTATAGTGTCAGCATTGTTGAGACCCATCTTTCAGGCAGCTTGATCATCTCCAAGGTCTCAGGTAAAACGGTATGGACCAAACCAGAACTAATGTCTATGGACTTAACTATGTGCTGGACAGCAGGACATCTGTCATTTATAACCATACGGTGAATGGCATCAAATTGTACATCAGTGTTTGAGACTTTTGTACCACTTGACTGAGGGTCGTCTTCTGCGCTGTCCCTCCCTAGCTTGAATTCCACAGTTCATTTCTTCACAGTTGTATGGAAAAAGGTGTTCTCCGTAAATTGCTCTGGTTTTCTTGTCCAGGTAAAATTTAGAACTTTTTGAACGGCCTTCTTATTGTTTTTTTAACGGAATTAAAAAAAAAACAAATGTTTGATTTTTAACGGACTTTTAAAAATAAACGTGCTCTTACGGGCTGTATAAAAGCATCATGATGTCCTCTTGTGAATTGTTTACCGTAGTTTGCTCGTCCCTGCTTTAATACAAGTCTATAAATGTATAAACCAAATTTTGGGGATGGACGTAGCTACTCGTAGTAATGATATGGAAGGTATGTTTGGCAAATATTTCCCTAAGACACAGAGTCCTGGGAATAGAGAAGACAGAGGAAGTTGCAGAGTAAATAGGAAATTATTGACGATCAATTTTGACGAAGAAGAAGAATAAGAATTAGAAGAATTATGAGAGATAATAATACATAATGACCAATGATATGACTAGTCATTAAATGTTGAAGTAGACATCGCCATCATAAGGGCCGATTTATAATCGCAGAAGCTGATCGAGACAAGGGTGGCGGCAGTGGAATGTGGAGTGCAGCTTGTGGGAACTCATCAATAAAAGTGAAAGAAAGGCAAGCTAAACAGTGACAAAGGCAAAAGTAAAACCCACTCTAGAAATATTCGCCGAGACATTGATGTCAAAGGCTTCCATCTATCTTTCAGATATAATTAGACGTGTCTTGCGGACCAACATGATAAAAATATTTTGTTCCTCTTTTTTTTTATTCAGAAAATAAGCACAATTTGAATTGCGAGCGACAATTGTGGCATATTTGTTCGGCTGTCACGAGCGTTCATGGTCGCGGATCGGGGGTTGGGAGAGAAAGGTGGAAGGTTGACACTAGCGAGTGTTCACGATTTATAGTCGGCAACGTCATTATTTTTATGGTGTCCACAAATGACGGAAACCCGTCAAAATTGTCAGCCACTAATAACAGGCATTTGACAACACAGGCAATGAAACATGATCCGGGTGTTAGATGTGCGTGTCCGTGCGGATGGAGGAAAATGCAAACATACAAGGGAATGTACACGATGCTCTCTCTCTCTCTCTCCCTCTTTCTTTCTCTCTCTCTCTTTCTTTCTCTCTCTCTCTCTTTCTTTCTCTCTCTTTCTCTCTCTTTCTCTCTCACTCTCTCTCTCTCTTTCTCTCTCTCTCTCTCTCTTATGTTTCATACTAGATTCTTTGTGCCGCGAATGACATGCATTAACATTTGTAATCCATGCTTCATTCACTAAAGAATGACTGACTTTCCTCAGTATTCATACAAATTAAAGTGCGCTCGCACACACGTAAACACATAGAATCGTAAAGACGTCTGGGGTTCGTGTAAATTCAAACATATCTTTGTATATGATCAATAAATATATTACGGGCATATAGGTTCGATGCTGGTAAAATATTGTTCGTCATATGTTTTCTCTTGTCTTCGATGAGTGATGTGAGTCTTAAAATGTCCGAGGCTTTTTTTGCTTCTTCACAAAATATCCCAACTGTTTCATAGTTACATTATTTACATTGTTCGAAATATTGTTCTCTTCGTTACTGCCATGTTTACGACGTTTAGGCCTTCTTCATGTGCTAGGAATTTCGAACTGAACCCTTTATTTCAATCACTGGGGAATATCATTCTCATTCCATCTGCAATGCCGTTTCCGGTAGCCATGTTCCGGTTATCTCCTTTTAACTTAACTCACCGAATTATTTGTTCACCACTGCTGTAGCCTAGTATTGAACTCACAACTCTTTGGGTCAAGGTCCTGGGTATGAAGGTAAACTGCATCCGGCAGCAAGGCTTCTGATTGGGAGGTTGTGAGAAGCATAGAACCACCTCTTAATTGCTGTTGTTCCCAGGTCCACTCTGACTCGGAGTGGTAGCACCTGTCAGGGTTCCAGCTATGGGCAAGCATATAGTTGATCCCCAAAATGGGGTCAAAATGAAAGTATGAAAACAGTCTTTTATAGAAATATATGCATAAAAATAGACTTTTATAGAAAATTATACACTTTTGAAGGAAAAATATTACTAATAATACACTTTTGAAGGAAAAATATTATCTATAATACATTAATATATTTTTGAAGGAAAAAATTATTACCAGTAATACATTTTCGAATACAAAACTCCAAGACATTTTCAGTTTTCTAAAACAAAAAATAAATCAATAAAATATTTAAAAAAATTAAAATCTGATTAAATCAACCTTCTCACGATAATCAAACATTAAAAAATACCTGAAAACCCTACGTTTTTGGCATTAAATAACGCACAGAGATTGATATTTCATTAAACAAAACTCAAACTCAAAATCTTTGGGTCAAGCCACTGGAACTATTCTACGCTTGTATGCACTGAGCCATGTGTCCTTGAGAAATATGTGAGTTAAAGGGTTTCATTCGAAATTCCTAGCACCTGAAGGAGGCCAGGGCGTATAACAGCCGAAACGTCGTAAATAATGTAAATACTACATCATGTCAGAAGTATAGAGAAATACTGTTTCGTAGTTGCAGCGTGGCTTTTCTCGCTATAATCATTACAGTTGAGGAGAGAGTTTGATCCTCACTGGGTGCTACATACTTTCGGCTTTGTACCACACCAAAGTTATGCTTAGAAAATCACTACAGTGCATCAATAAGGTAAATAAACAAAAGAAATGGTGGAAAAGGAAAAGAAAATCAGTCAATGGAATAATGTTTGAACGTGGAGCATAAAAATTCTATTTTTTCCTACTTTGTTGCTAAACCTTATTTTCTTTTTTTTTAGGGAGTGGCTGTCACACGTATCTTTATTTTGTATTTTCTTTGCTTCTTATGTCTCTTATTTTTCGTCCAAATATCTGACAGTTTATTATTCTATGCAACTTTTCAATCTCTCTTTAATGCTTTCTTTCTTTCATTTGTACCTTTTCATTTTATTTGTAATTCGTTTTGCTTTACAATTTTATCTTTTTTTAATTTTCTCTTTTGCCTCGTTTCTGTCTCATCTTCTGTCTGTTTCTTATTTTCTTTTTCCGCGATATCGTACTTTCTTTTTTTTAATTTCTCTTTCATTAATCAAGTCACTGATGCCTCCTCAACAGGTGTTTACCCGTGCAACCAGACTGGCAACTGGGTCCCACCCATTCACAGTCAGGTTAGCCAAATGCAGACGACAATTCTACTCCTGCAGCTTCCTCTCTCGCACTTCCCGCCTGTGGAACTCACTCCCGTATTCTTGCTTTCCTGGCGGCTACGACCTCCAGAAATTTAAAAGCAAAGTTAATACTCGCCTACTAACCACTGGACTCTAGCTCTCTCCCCTCCCCTGTATAATCTTCACTTTCTCTTCACCTATGTATCTGTCATTGCACCTGCTTTCTCAGCTTCCTATTGTTCCTTTCTAACTAGCTTGTACTCCTCACTCTTTTCTAATTAATATTTCTACATTTATGTAACCCCCTGCACATCAGTGGCGTTTCTGCCTTGCTCGGGGTGAAATGATTAAAAAAAAAAAATTTATTGTTATTCCTTTATTTGATTTGATTTGTTCTTATAACGTTTTTCTCGTTCAAATACACATCTTTCAAGTTTATTCTTTGTTTCATTCATTTTCTTTTTCATTACAATCTTCTGATTCTTTCATTTTCTTTTTCTCTTTCTTTCTTACTTACATTCACCTCGTCTTTTTATTTTTGTTTACAATTTTTTCTTACATTTTTTATTTTCTCTTTCTTTCTTTTTCTTTTAATTTCTTTTTCTTCTTCTTTTCTTTAATACTTTCATTCTCTTCTACTTTCTCTTTCTTTTTCTTTTCATCTTTATTTTTTTACATTTATTCTCGTCTTCTGTATATTTATTCCTATTTTACACTTTTTTCTTACTTTCATTCACGTCTTCTATTTCTTTCTCTCTTTTTCTTCTTATACTTCTTTTTTACATTCCTTCTCGCCTTCTATTTTTTCTTTCATTTTCTTTTTATCGCTGTTTCTTTCATTCATTCTCGTCTTTTATTTCTCTCTTTTCATATTTTTCTAATAATATTTTTCTTACATTCAATCTCGGCAGCTGTTCACACATATCCGCATAATCTGTGACTCGTATTTTGTAACATTCTACCCTGGCTCTTGTAAAAGGTTAACATCATTGTAATATATATATATATATATATATATATATATATATATATATATATATATTGTCGTCTGAGAGAAGCATTCTTGTTCCTTTAGTCGGTCATTGCGCCTTCTGGGACTATTTTTTCGTTGGTACGCAGTGGAAAGTTTATATCGAATCATTTGCTCGGTCTGACGTTAGGAATGTTAGTTCACTGTGTCAGGCTGAATCTATTTTACACAGTCTACCTTTGGTCTGTGTACTGAAAATTGATGCCATGTCTAGTTTTGTGAATCTTCTATGTATATAGAGATTCTTGTAAAAATTCAAAGAAGAATCTGTAATGTCATTGGTTCTGAACATGCACCTCGGTTTAATCCCTTTCCAACCGGTGTAAGATAACTTCCCTCTGCTCTTTCTATAAGTGTTTTCATGGTAGTTGTTCTGATGAATATCCCTTTAAATATATGGCGTTGTTTGAGTTATCTTGAAAGCTGTTGTTTCTATTTTTGGTTATCGATTATAGAAAATCTTGCACCGAAATAACATTTTTCCGTATCGATCAAAAGAAAAAACACGTGTTTTATACACAGAATTATGTTTATTTCCGAATTAATATTTCCAAATGTTTATGTGGAACCCAATCTTCTAATTTCTAGAATTGCCAAAATTTTGTTAACCAATTACTACCAACGGGATGTTAAAAAACAAAAACAAAAACAAAACAAAACAAAAAAAAAAAACAGAGTAAATTAGACTCCAAAGACATTTTTAAAATCTCCCTAACTGTTATATACGTACCTATGAAAATTAATGGGTATGTCTCAATCCTCATAAATACGTTAGACACTATTGTAAGGGGAACGACATTGCCGTCTAGCGATTAACATCCCTCAGCTGCAATTCTGACATTGTCAGACTTTCTGCCTCCAGGCAGAGAGTAACCCAGACGAGGCTCCGCCAAAGGGTAGAATCTCGTCTTGGTAAAAGTAGACATTCAATTTTTGCCTGGGCTATATGGCTCGGATTACCCACATTAAAAAGGCATTTTGTCTCAAGTGGGGAGGCAGCTACATATCAATATTGCTGTCTAGCAGTTCACGACTAGCAGTGGTTATCTACTTCACGCAGCTGGCGAGTATTGTATTTTGTTGATGTTATAACGATTACTATTACATTTTACAACTTTCGTTTTGATTATTTCTTATTCCGTAACCTTTTTACGTTACAACACTAACATTTCCCAATAAACGGTACTGTGAATATTTACATAATTTAAAACTAGTTTATTGAAATTATCACTATCTTTTTGACTATCAGAAAAATCAAACCGATGTCTAATTTTTTTGTCTTTCACGCAAACTAAGCCTATGCGTATATTTTGATCGGTGTGCTGACCACGCCTGTACCTATCTTTTCGTCTCTCGTGCAGGCCAAAATTATTAAACACCGGTTCACGTTAAAACACCGGTTTATGTACGGTCACCGAAGATAACCAACGACGAGTCTGGGTAGTACCTGGATGGGTGACTGATTAAGAATACCAGGTGATGTAAGCTTGGGTGGGTGAGTGGTGTAATGGATAATGGCTCGAAATTATAAATCAGAGAGCCGAGTTCCAATTACCGATGGGTTACTTACGCGCAAATACCCTTGTGAATGGTACGAACCCACATCTTCGACCTTAACTATGGGTTAATTAGTAAGATCATTAGTAGTAAAATCATTATTATCTAAAAAAAATCGTTAAAATCTAAAAATAGTTTATGGCTTTTAATAACCTGCAAAGGGTTGATAAGACGTATAAAACGAAGTAATCAATCAAAACTAAAACATTCTATCTTTTTGAGTCATGTAAAACAAAGCCCATAAGCATGTTTTGTTTTTTTTTTTACTCTCGAGCAAAACTAATTTATTTTTGCGCTTTTGACTCGAGTAGAAACCAAACTTATGTGTACGTAGCTATGGTCTATCAAAACGAATTAATTCGACGCTGAATAACCTATAATAAATTTATATACCATATTAAAAACCAAACTAATTTCAAAGTGATCATTGTGAGAGACGAAATTGATTTTTGTCTACACCATAAACTTTAAGATTTGCCGTTCAGTTTTCTAGTCCCTTTTCCATTCCTGTCACCTACCAATCAAAATTTATGTAGGGATGTTAATTTCACTATTTTATAACGAATTATTTTCCTGTGCATCAACGTCAGTCCGATGTGCTTCATTTCGAGAATGTCATGACGTCGTTTTAGTCATCTTGAAAGTGAAAAACCGTAAAACTCTTATCGATTTTACCGGTGACAAAATAAAGCCGACGCCGCTTCGCCGGCCACAGAGTTAACTCATCTCACTCGTTGCAGATCAATGCCCCTAAGCTGCAAGCCTAATCCGCAAGTGCTACAGGCGCTGGTCTCAGTCCGCTCGCTAGAACAGCTTTTGACAGAGCTTCGCCTTTCGTGTTTCAGAAGAATCAAAAGCAAAAAGCTAGACGAGATTAATTGTCAATATGTTGAACACGCGTCACTGGTTATGTCAGTAACAATCAATGAGGTCAACGTTTGAGTGGTTTCAGATGATGCGCTGTGAATCATTTGTATATCGTTTCGTAGATGACGAAGCCGAGGCCAAAAAGGAGAGGGAATATCAAATCAAATTATATATTAAAATAGACTCCAATATAAACTGACCGTAACAATTGGCTAACAGAGAAATATCTGCATCTAACCTCTAAAACTTGGTGGAGGCCCACGTTAAAAAAAGACTTTATTGTTCTGCTGAAAGACTAATAAAGTGATACAGGAATATCTGAATCACTTAGAATAGTAACTCTAAATTACTCCTCATCCTCTTATTCTTCTTTTTTAATAATAATAATATTTACACACACACACACACACACACACACACACACACACACACACACACACACACATATGCGATTATTGTATATTAGGGCAGCTTCTTTTCTTTTAAATATCTTTAGTTAATGTTTTTCACCCCAAGGAAGACAGAACCGCAACTGGTGCGCATGGAGTTACAGCGATAGAAAAAACAAGGTACAGGTGATGAGAAAAGGATGAGAATCAAGGAGACAGAAGATGGCAATTGAAATTGAATTTAAACTTTTGGAGATTGTAGCTATCAGGGAAGCATGCAAACGAAAGTGAGTTCCACAAACAAGAGGCGCGAGAAAATAAACTGTTAGAGTAGAAGTGACGGTTACATTTAACTATTTCGATGGTAAAATGGTGGGACCTTGATGCCACTCTAATAGCGCGAGGTATAGATGTGGTCGGGAAACCAGGGAAAGAAGATCGTCAGTGCAGTTGTCATGAAAATGCTTGTAGAAAAGACCGAGGGAAGCCACATCATGTCGATGAGAAAGTGACTGAAGGTGGACTGCCAAGTCAGGGTCGATTATATTGCAGATCTTCATTAGGTGTTTGTCGAAAATCTCAAGATAAATATCAGGAGCACCCGAATAAATGTGGCAACAGCATCCAATGCACGGATAAATAGATTATAAATATAAATGATAAAGAAAATTTTATTTTTCCAGTGTTTTTAAATTTTTTCCGTTTGCTTGAAGAAAGGGAGTACAATTAATTTGCCTCTTATCTATTACTCTGATAAATATATACCGCTTTTCAAGGCTTTATATGTAAATATTGCATCGACCGTCTTTGTGTCGACAGAAGATAAATTTCTTCGTTCACTTTCTTACTGGAAGGCCGGTGAATCTGTATTATTTTTTTATACTCCCTGGGACTACTTATTTTTGTTTTTTGCTATTTTCCCCCTCTTTTATATTTTTCCCTTTCTTTAATATTAAATTTTATTTTTAATCGTAGTTTCACGTTTCATTCCAGGTTGTCTATCACTCGGCGAATCTTGTTAACATTTTATTAATCACTAACAATTCTTCTGATGGCCGAAAAAATAATGTATATGATTCAGTGAAAAAATAAGCGGTTTTGTTTGTTTAATATATATATATATATATATATATATATATATATATATATATATATATATATATTAAATCCACAAAAAAAGAGCATGTAGGTAAAATCTTAAAAACCAAATCCCATTAATATTAATTTTATTAATATTAAAAATGATCCAGCTGGAGGGCTCGATGTAAATAGCATTATCTATTTACAGAACCAAATATGTATATTATATCAAATAAAGCTCTGAATTCTACATACGTTGTATAGCTATTTAAGCGAACAAATTTTTTTAGATCGTTGCTGAAGAAGCAACATTTTTCTCGCGGAAATGGCTGTACAACGTATGTAGAATTCGGATTTTTATTCTATATATATATATATATATATATATATATATATATATATATATATGAAATGAATTGTTTGAACATTATTTTTTATAGATGCTCGTATTTAAATAGATATTCAGTTTTTAATGAAACAGGATTATATATTTATATCTACAGGCCTGATTATTTACGATAAATTTTTTATGTTTCAGAAACTTCACTTCATTTTTTTCTCATTTATTTGAGTTTTTTATATCAAAAAATTATATTAAGGACCTAAGTTGATCCTTTTCGTATGTCGTTATTTATCTATATGAATATTTAATGAAATTTAAAAATATCGTTGTCTTTATCTTGTATCGAAGAATGTAATGCTGATCACTTCCTTTATGATGATGGTGTTGATGACTAAATTCACGGTCAACGTGCAGGCTCAGGACCAGAAACTTTCATTTTCACCCAAACCTGCTTCCGTCGTCTATTCCGTATTGCCGTTTGGTTATGCAAGTGTTGGTTAAAGATGAATAAAAATCAAAATAGAATAAAGTGCCGATGACTTGAATTTGATTAAGGAAATGATCTACACACTTGATTTCATGCCCGTCCACGGCTTCACATATGGACTGAGGCATGCAGAATCCAGTTATGAAACTGCAACGGACTGCCGCTGTTATAATTTCCAGTATCGCCTTCTGTAGCATGTCCCACATGCGTAGCCCTGTTCATCCGTTGATGCAACCGCTGAGATCGGTTGTAATCATTCATATTTATTCTTAAAGAGTTACTTTTCTTTAGTCTTTTTATAATCTAAATATTTTACAAGAAGTGTCGCTACTTTACATAAATCATAAGCATTCCTCCTTAAAATCGCAATCTTATTACTAATGGGTATTTTGTTCTATCCTCAATTCACTGGTTAAGCCTGCTTATGCTCCATGGGAAGACATGAACTCAACATTCCCATTCATCCATTTGGAGTGTTGCTCACCTTTTCCTTTTGTCATGAGAATTAATTTTCAAACGAAAGATCAGAGAGTCAGTTCAGTGTCATACGTGATACACGCATGGGTGATCATGTCTCTTTCGTGACATGACTGACTAGGCAGTATATTTCCCGCAGTAACTTGCCATTAGTAGGTAGACTGGTTGACAAGCAAGTCTATAGAAACCAATCTGTCCTGCTATTCAACCCATAGCTGGAGTAAGAAGAGATGAATTAATACATTTCCCAAAGGTAATTGTGCGTCAATCAATGAAGCTAATTCGACTGAAATTCGAACTTCGATTTCTCATTCCTAGCCAATATCCAGTACATCGCATGGCACACCAGGAAGATACAAACGGAAGATTCTTGGAGGGATTCAGAATTTATGCGGACGAATTTTAGCCAGAAGAAGAACTTCTGTTATATGTATAAGATTTTATTTTCATGTGCTGAGTCCATTCAGAACATAAGCAATCATGACTCTCCCTAACTTCCTGTTTCGTGTAGCTCGGAACGAGAAATCAAAGAGCCGAGTTCACATTCTAGTTGAGTTCGTTTCATTCACTTATACGCAAATACCCTTCTGAAAGGTCGCTTCTTCGTTCAGCTAAGTGAAATAGCAGAACAGATTGGGATCTATAGCCTTGGTTGGAAACCAGTCTACCGCAGAAAGTATTAGCAACCTACATCAAGAAAAGCTTCTACAGAGTCATTTATGTCTCTTTTGAGACATTATCCCCCAAGAGTGTATCAAGTATGGCACTTAATTGACTATCATTCTAGCCCTGACTATGTCCCGTGAGAGTTAGGCTTTCTTTACCCTCCTCTCTCATTATGTGCCCAAGTGAATTCACTTGTATTTTCCTGATTCTGAGTATAATTGTTATTTCCATTACCATTCTAAGACTTCCTTGTTGATTACTCGTTCCGTCAAAAGAATTTGCAATACCACAGTTTTACTGTCTGATTTTTTCCCACATCCGTAGGGAAATTGTCTAACGTTCACTATTATATAAAAAGACTGAGACGGCATACCAATGCATCACTCTTTTCTCAAGATAACTGGGTAGTTAAAACAATTATATAAAAGTAATTTACGTTGTATTCGTCATGTAACTTTTCTAGCTATTGTCTCTTTATATAAATTCTCAAAACATCAAAAATATCAACTCCTTCTTTTAAAAAAAACGATGCTTTTCTATGATATATTAAACTAAAAGTAATATTGGTTTCAAATCAGATTAATTAAACTTTATTCAACAAATCTTACTCAAATAAATTTGAAAGAATTTAAATAAAGATAATCCTGAGATGTGCGCTATGGTGCAATGGATATCGGCTGGTAATGAGAAACCAGTGAACCGAGTTCGAATTCCGTTTGAAGGCGTTTTGTTCCCTTACGCGCAAATACTCATAGGAAATTATTATTTAATCTTTTCTCCCTCCAGGTATGGGCTGAACAGTAGAACAGATTAGGTTCTATAGCAGCTGGTTGGCAAATAGCCAACCACAGAATGTAATAGCAACCTACTACGGAAAAATCTTCTGCCTAGTCTGTCAAGGATCGAAAGACACATGATCGTCCAAGCGTATATGCCGTATGACAATTAAATGACTGACTGCATCTTGTGTGGACAAATCTTGCCAATATGAATGAATTTATTGATTTTACTGATAAGTTAAAAAAAAAGTATCTAATAAGTTTAAATTCATTTTGAAATGCATACTTAAACTAATACTAAACTTAACGCTTCAAATAAGATTTTTTAACGTTTCCTGGCTTACAGTCATGTGAAGCTGAAACCCCGGTTGCGCCCGGTCACCAAAGTTAAGCAACGTCAAACCTGGTTGAACCACATTTTTACTGCCTGATTTTTTCCTACATCCGTAAGGAAATAGTCTAACGTTGACTATCATATAAGAAGATTGAGACGGTATACCAATGCAACACGCTTTTCCGATTCAAATGAATTTTCTTCGTTTCTATGCAAAGCTTTTAAAATGCTTCTTTCGATAGTGGAATGTGTATCTTAGTGTCACCTTTATCGTCCTCTGTTAAAACTTCATCCAGATAATTCATATTATTTACATTGTTCGGACTATTCGTCTTTTTCTTTGCCATATTCAAGACGTTTCAGTTTTTGTATGTTCCGCCCTTCTTCAGGTGATTGAAATTTCGAACTTAAACCTTTTTTTTTTCGTCCACCAAAGTAGATAGTTCTGCTTCAAGGTGCCATGCTTCTAAATAAAAACAAAGTGTTCAGTTTGAAATTTCAATCACTTAAAGAAGGTCGGAGCTTACAACAGCCCAAACGTCGTGAATATAGTTAAGCGGACGAGGACAACAGTCCATACAGTGTAAATAATGGAAATACTTACAATACGTTATCTCATAAATATAGACGTTTCTCATATATTTCATCTTCTGAACCGGCTTGATGTTTATATCTCTAATTCGTAACTCGAATTTTCGGATTTTTCTCATTCTGCTGAACATAAATTCTGTCTTTTTGCAGTTGATCATTAGCCTTTATCTCGCTTTATCGCTTTCATCTACCACTCTATCTAGGGATAAGACACAGTAACTACAGAAGTATACTCAGAATTTCATAAACGGTGTGAGTAAACCATGAAGAAGTCTTTAAGAAAATGGCAAATAAAAGAACAGTTGTTTATATTGTTCGTAATGTTATCCTCTTTTTTATTGTCAGATTAACGAAATCTCGGCCGTTCTACGTTCCGACCTTCTTCAGGTGACTGGAATTTTGATATGAACCCTATTTTTAACCTAATTTTGATTGAAATAAAAGGGTCGGTTCAAAATTCCAATCACATGAAAATGTCGGAGGTTATAACCGCCGAAAAATGACAATGAAGATTAGGACAGCAGTGCCACTTTTTCCCTCTATATGTCCTCTGAGTATCAGATTCTCTAAGCCCGCCTTCCTTATTGCATGCCACAGAATCTTTAGCTGTCTTTTCCTGATATTAAGCATAAATTTCCTTTTCGTTTCCATCCTCTCTAAAACCTCTACGTTGCTCACATGTTCGGTCTATGGCATACCCAGCATTCTTCAGTCGAACTAAATTATCGTTGCTTCAATTATTTCTTTCATTTCTGATGAGATTGTCTATTACTCGCTGCCATATTGAAAGACAGACATCACATAACAACCCAGTAGTCTCTTCCTTGTTTCCAATAAAACTTTCCTTTCTCTCAATGCTCTACTCAGCTTTTGGAATGCATCCTTGGACATATCAATACGCCTTCGGATTTTATGTTCGCACTTGCCGTCCTCTGTTAGAACACTTCACAGATATTTAAATTTCTGTACCTGCTTGATTTTAGTATCCCTGACCTGTAACTGGGACTTTGCATTTAGTTGATTTTCTTAAAATCTTTATTTCTTTACACTTATTCCAGAATTAATAACATTATCGTGGGCAGGTAGGCTGGTAAGGTAACGATTATCAACGAGAAATGTGTAATCAGCATGTCTAGTTCAGTTTTCATCTTCTGTTTTTCGTTCATTTTGTACTAACGTCTTTGGAAAGGCATGAACCATTCTTCTTCTATTTGATAAATAGAACATATTTCTTGTCTTTCGGTTTCCGCTAGTGTAGATGGAAACCTCTTAATAATATGATAGACTGTGCTTTTTATCCTTGAGAAATCAACCAGTTTAGGAAAAGGAAAACTGAATTTAAATCTATCTTGAAGAGGGTTGGACTTCATCAAGGTATCTTTCTCACTAGTGATACAGTTGAAGTATATACGTTGCCCCAGTGACCCTCATGGGTTACCTGACTCCCAATCATTTAATTCTTAATAAATTTATATCCTCATGATTTACATTGTTTGAATTGTTGCCCTCATCTTTATGGCCATGGTTACGATGTTTCGGCCGTTGTACGTTACAGCCTTCTTCAGGTACTAAGAATTTTGAACCGAACCTGCTATATGCTAGGCTGCAAAACATCCTAAGCTGGCCAAGCATAGAAACTAATACAACACAGGAACCAGTAATATGGAGTGCTAGAGAAAATCAATAGCTTCAAAGATTGCAGTATGAGCTCTCGTAAAAAATGGTTACAGGGTCATTAGGTTTATAAGTCGCAGGAATTCATACACTGACGTAACCCAGTGGATATAAGCGTTGGTTAGTTCCAGTGACTTGGCCCAAAGTGTTGTGAGTTCAATACCTGGCGACAGGTTTGGTGAACAAATATCTTAGAGTTTTGAGTTAAAGGGAGATAACTACATGACATCCGGAAGTGGCATCTCACATGGAATGAGAATTATATACCCCAGTTATCGAAATAAAGAGTTCAGTTCAAAATTCTTGAAGAAGGCTGAAACGTCGTAATCATAGCAATACACATGATGACCATAGTTCGAACAGTGTAAATAATGTAAGTGCTACCTCATCTATGGCTAAGATACATATTGTTTGTAAGATTGAAGCTGGTGTCAAAACATTTGATGTCAAACAAAGTAAAAAAGTTCCCTTCGTTGTTAGCTTCATAGAAATGTATGCTATTGTGTACTTGTAAAATCTGTAATATCCTCATAGTATGAATATCTATCAGTCGGTTTCAGTCCGTATCTCTGTGCCTCAACTCATTTCACCGTCCGACTAATCGTGATCAAACTATTTATCACGATGCAGAATGCATCTGCTCATTCTTTTTCTCAATCAATCAGCCGGCCAGAACAATCCAATTAATCAATCAGTCTATCTTACTCATCGATTCCGACCCAGTTTATTTCATCCTTTCTTGTTATATTACCCGTACCCGCTCTTCGAACTGCCAACCCACAAAATACCACTCTTCTTCCTGTCTTTTGTCAACCCGTTTTCTGATCTTGCCTCTCGGTCCAACCCAGTCCGTCCTGCTTTCTTTCTTTCAAGTTGCATCCTTAGGATGCCGTCCGCGTTAACTGGCCTTCCTTTATTTCATCCTTCCTTCAATTTGATAAATGAATGAATAAGATTCAAGAACGGCAAGCAGCGAAAACGCGACTCCTTTCGAAGATAAACGAAGGTGCCGCAGAAAATAAAATGAGCCAATTTTCAGGCTGGCGAAATCGCGCAACCAAAGAAGAAGAAGAAGAAGATGATGATGAAGAAACTCCGACCTGGCAGAAGGCCGGAGTAGTCGGTGGCTGGAACGCGGGATATTTTGACATGATAACGATGATAAATGGGCCTACGTAATGAGCGCCCAACGTGTCTGGCATTGCGTTGGACCTCGCGGGAAATCGGCAACAAGGAAATCAGCTCTGCTTGCAACGCTATTGATTGGCCGGTGAGCTGCTTTACTCCCCACAAATTTGACAATTATCGAAGTTTACGGCTTCCCGGCAACAATTATGGCCAAATATTAATGTCCATCAACTAAACTAGCAGCAACCGTCCCGGAAGCGAGTAGGGTAAGTGGACGGTCAGCCTTTAGTCACAAACTCGGTTGAGAATGGCTAGCGATGTCGGGTCATGGCAATTGTCTCGAAAGCTGTGAGTTCGTGAATAATTATTTTAATGTGAATATTGCTTGAAAATAAACAGAAGCGTGCGCTATTAAGGTATTTAAAAATATCAAACTGTCTTCATTAAATAAAGACGTGCAGAAAAGACAACCCTCTTTCTAAAATCTGATTATATCGATGTTTTTAATTCATTTTTTTATATCCGGGCCAGGATAGTAAAATATTCCTTCTCAGAATTTTACAAGTACCAAACTATTTTTTAAAAGAGTTCCTCTACGGTGTCCTCGGACAGCAAGACAGATTGATTTTACACTTTTTTAGAAAGTGAACATAGCACTCAGTATTAAAGCTGGCGTTTCATGCTATAAGTATTGCTACTAAAAGATAGATCGATAGTTTTTACCAATTTTTGAGCATTTAGGTTTAAATATTGTCCAAACAAATGTCCGTAATTTCCGCAGGTTTTTGCTTACAAACTGACTTCAAATTTTTTGCTATTTCAAGAATAAATGCAAATAGAATTGGTATCTTTTTATTAGATAGATTGAATTAAAATATATTTAAATCAAAATTCTAATTATTAATCATCACAAGCAAAATATGCAATTGTTTTGCTGTATTCGATAAGTAAAACCGTGTAAAATAATTGTAAAACTTGACAAAAAGTCTGTTCAAAGAATAAGATTTGTTAAATCATTTGTTAGATAATTAATAATTAATACAAAAAATAGATAAAAGTGTATATAACACAATGATACTGCTTGGTATAAATAAAAGACAACGTGTTTTAAATTTTCATTGTATATTGAAATCCTAATAAAAACACAGCACTGTATAATATTGCATAATATAACTATTAATAAATTGTTCAATACAAGTTTTCCTTTGAAGTAAATGAAGGTCTTATTTGATGACGCAATGATTTTTGTCTTTTTGCCATGCGTCTTCTCCATATACATTTTTTAAAGCTTCAGTAAATCCTAAATTTTTAAAGACTTTGCTATAAGATTTTCACTGATCATTGGTATAAAATTTCAACGCTACGATTTTGAACTTAATATTTAAACTTGATTCCTCAAAAAATGGTAACGATTTAAAATATATTTTTCGTCATTAAAATCCAAACTTTCAAAATGAGAGCAACACTACGGTTCCAAAAATGACCTGCCTTTCTCGATGCGTTGTAGTGCAGTGGATATAGACTCGGAACGAGAAATCGGAGAGCTAAGTTCGAATTCCAGTTGAATTCCTTGTACACACATACGAGCAAATACCCTTGGGAAAGGTATTAATTCATCTCTTCCTTTCAGTTATGGGTTAAATAATAGGATTGGGTTCTATATCCTTGGTCGGCAACCAGTCTTCCACATAAATTAATGGTAACCTACTGCGGGATAATCTTCTGCTCAGTCAGTCATGTGTCGAGACATGGTCGCCCGAGCGAACAGGTGCATCTGGGGTAAAGCATAAAATCATGTGTATGCAATAATTTCTTTTGCAGTGTGTAATTGTAATACAATTTTATTCTTAGTTAACTTTCTGTAATATCTCGTATAAACGCCAAATTTATTTCAATGACTTCTTTTTTTGTAACGCTCTACTTTAAATAGCTTTTAGGCCTTATTTTGGGTGAACAATACTAAAGAATATTACAAACTTATTTTACTTGATATAAACATTATAGTATGAGTGGAAAGAAATTCATTATTTAAAATTGTTAATAATTTCTTTAAATTATTGGTCAATTTTCATAAAACATGTTTTATTTAGAATAGTATAATGGTAGAAGAACAGTACAATTTAAAATTCTATATTAGTACCAACGTTATCTACCAGTGTTTGCAATCGTCTGAGTATATCCTTGAACACATCCTGTACCTGTTGTTCAATTTCTTCTAATTTAGATGATGAAGGACGACCGCTCCTCAGGGTATCTACTACAGATCTCCTACTTATCAGCTTAGAATGACAGTTTATGATGGTTTTGGCATGTACTGAAGCACGAGGTCCATGAACAATGTATCACGATCTCTCTACTATTATCACGGACTGCCACGAATTATCAAATGTTGTGCTATTCTGGGCTGCATTATTCACTTTGGAATTAAAAAAAAAGACATTAGCAAAGAAATTCTACTTTAGACATCCCAATATATTTTGTGTCATGCAAATGTGGTGATATTAACAAAAGTTGTATATAATTTTAAAAAAGATATTTCTACACAGCCACTCTGTAAATACATTTTCAAGACGCCGTGATATGTCGGTCATATAGAAAAACCGGTATTATTTAACAATTCCTTTTTATGTTTTTGGCCATTAAACTTTTCCTATCCCTTAATACTTTGCTTATCTTTTAGGAGATAATGCTATCTAAAAACAATGCATTTTACTATGACCATTACAACAGTCGGACAGCCAGTGCGAAAGAAACTTTCCTGGGTATGACAATAAACTATATCCGGCAGCAAGGCCGCTGATCGGGAGATTAGAGATACTGAGGAGCCTGGAACCACCTTTTAAGTATTGTTGTTGCCAGGCCCACCCTGATCCAGGGTGGGGGCACCTGTTATAGTCCCAGCTATGGGCAAATACCGAACTCCCAAACAAAAATAAGCAGAATGATTTTTTAATAATAAAAGGAGGAACAGCATATTTTTATAGAAAATAATAATCAATACAACACTAAAATATATATAAAAATTCCTTTTTCACAGCAAAATTACCAACAATATATTTTATAGCGTACGAATTACATATCTAAAAAATATAGAATTATGTATAAAATATCTGCTCTTGAAAGCATAAAATTATGTACGAAATATCTGCAGATGAAAGCATAAAATGTTGTACAAATATCTGTTCTCGAATGCCTAAAATTATGTACGAAGTACCTGTACGTAAAGGCATAAAATTATGAATTATCCATACTTAAAAGCATAACATTACATACACAATATTTAGATTTCAATGTTAAATAACAATGGACAATACGTTTTTGGTGCCAAGAAACAAAACGCGATTTTTAATCTAATTTGATGGCGCTAATTCCGAAAATGACCTTAGATTTTCATGGTTAGCGACTGTTTTTGAGATACTAAAATTTCTAATTTTTGGAAAAAAAAGATCACTTTACGATTTTCGTTGATTGCAATATTTAGTTAATAAAAGTCGTAGAAACCCATCAATTTTCAGGTAGCCCAAGTAATTTATGTCAGCCATCTGAAAAACTATTTTTTTTAAATAGTAGCACTTCAAAATGCAATAGTTAATGTAAATTAACCTTGAATTCCGGCGGCCTGAGGATCACACTTATGTGTATGAAACCCGGGTTGCAGCCTGATTCAGGTTTCTGAGAACGATCAAGATGTAATTATAATAGTATATATATATATATATATATATGAAACCCGGGTTTCATACACATAAGTGTAATCCTCAGGCCGCCGGAATTCAATATATATATATATATATATATATATATATATATATATATATATATATCCACATAAAGTGAACCAACAATTTTACAATTACGAGTTCTGCGGCATTTAATTTTTTTTTATATATAGTGGACTCTCTTGTCGATTAGGTCTTATGAGTAACTTGCAGTTCATTTTTAGAACTCAACCGCCACACGACCTGTTTCATATACATTAATTATAGTAGTGATGGTTTGTGAAAAACTACTCATACGTTTTAGAATAAATGGTGCACAGTGTGCCACGAACATTCTTCACACTTTTAAATTAAATATTTTCCTACTCATAGAATGGTTACAAATCAAGAGAGCCCAATTTACCCTGCCATTAAACCCGTAACTGTGAGTGAACATATGGTTTCACACTTTCCCAAGGTTATTTGTACGAAAGTAAACATAATGAACTCAATCGGAATTCGAACTCCGCTCGCTTAGATGAGGCGCAAGACCAAAAGTGTAGGAGCACCAAGTGAAGAACGAACTCACTACTCAGTTGCAATGATTCTAGGGAGACAAGCTTACTAGCTATTACACCAGATCGAGGTGCCCAAGCGTCCCTTCAGAATGTAGATTTTAACTTTTCATAGATTTTCTTTAATTATTCACTGCGATACATTATTGGGAAAGAAAACAGAATGATCACCAATGGTCCTTACAGTGGTTTGAAATTCAGAGACTTCCTACTTCTAGGCCGGTGGCCATGCAAGACTTGATTGTCCAGTTTAACCCATATCTTTCCCAAGGTATTTGTTCATTAATGAAAGCAAAAGACTTGATCAGAATGGGAACTTGGTTCGTCATTTTCATTTTTCCATTACACAAACCATACATACCATTTTTCTAATGTTATACCCTCCCTTAGAAGCATTAACCGATCATGGATTTCTCCAAATTTTGTTACTATCTGTGAATTGCCATTGTTCTTGGGAAAGATAGTGATGAGGTTTCTTTATGCCTTCTCCCTGGATTTGGAATTCAGTGTTTGCATTCTATTAGAATAATTGCTACCCAAGGCTAGAGAACCGTCTACCCTGCTATTTCGCCTATATATGGCAAGAGAAGATATGGATTCATAGCCTTGCAAACGTTATTTGTGCGAAAGTGGCTGAAATTCGCCTATCACACTTTCTACCTGGATGAGATCAACGCTAAATGCGCATCCATTTTAATATTATTCCAAACTGAGCCTCTCTACTTCCGTCATTCTCTTTCTTCTTCCTCTTTTTTCTTTGTTTGTTTGTTTCTTTCTTTCTTTCTCTTTCTTCCATTCTCATGCTTTCTTTTTATCCTTCTTTTTCATTTGTCTCTACGGCATAGTTCAGCCACTTCCCCGTCTTTCAATTCTAACGCAGTCTTCATAATGAGAATTTGGATGAAAGTTCATATCTTATGGCGCGGCTATTGTTCAAAGTCATCTGCAGACGCCCCAGATTTGAATGTGAGCACAGTAGGATATTTATTCGTTCATTCACTCACTGATTTTCTATCTTGCATTTGTATTATTGAATATCACTTCTTTTTTCTATTCCTTCTTTTATTTTGTTTTTGCCTATTTCTTTTCTTTCATTAGCCACTGCCTATTTTTATCCGACTCATTCTTCATATCCTTCAGTTTTTATATTTACCGCAAATATTTCTTCTTCTTCTTCTTCTTCTTCTTCTTCTTCTTCTTCTTCTTCTTCTTCTTCTTCTTTATTGACACACCACCCTTCATTATAGTATTTTTTCATCATTCTTAACATTCATTCTTTTTCTTATTCTACTGTTTCAGGTTTTTTTACAACCGTAATGTCTCTTTCTTCTCTCTTCACCCTCTCTTCTTCTTGTCATTCTTCATTTTATTATTATTATCATTATTGTTTTCTTCTTCTTAATATTATTCGTTTTCTTCTTCTCGTTCTTCTTCGTCTTCTCATTCTTTATTCTAATTGTTCTTCCTATTCGTTTTTTTCTTCTTCTTGTCATTCTTTTTCTTGTCATTCTTCATCTTCTGTTTTTCTTCTTAATATTATTTGTTTTCTTCTTGTTGTTCTTCTTCTTTTTCTCATTCTTTTTCTCATTCTTTTTCTTATTCGTTTTATTCTTCTTCCTTTCATTCTTCTTCTTCTTTATCTTCTTATAACATTCATCATTATCATACGTTGTATTTTCCTTCCTTTTAGATGCTTTTCACTCATTTTTCAAAAAATTGCTTTCTTTTAAAGTTACCTTTGTTTCTTTTTATTCAATTGCCTCCTTTATTTTCCTTCTTTTCCATATTTTGCTTGCTTTTATTTATTTTCTTTTTTTTCATTTTTCTTTGTGCTTCTTTTTCTCTTCGTTTTCATTTCTTTTCTACAGATTTTTTCTATTATTTTTCTTTTTGAATTTTTTGTTTCTTTTCTCAAATGTCACTTACTTCACTTTATGAGTTTATTTTTTCTTAGACTATTACTTTTTCCTTTGTCATTTGTATTTTTTATTTTTTGTTTTCTTTGTTGTTTATTTTTGTTTTCTTTCTTCCATTCTTCATTACTTTTCTCTTTTTCTTTCTTGCATTTTTTTTGTTTTCTTTCTTAATAGATCTCGTATTTTCTTTTTACTTTCTTTTTCCATTTTATTTCATTTCTTTATTTCCTTCTTTCTTTCTTAATTTCTTTAATTATACTTGTTTCTTTGTTTCGTAGTTAATAAATCTCTTTGTCTTTCTTTTCATCATATTTTGTATATATTTGTGTATTTCTTTTACATACGTTTTCTCTTACTTTTTCTTCTATTTTTTCTCATTCAAATTTTCTTTTGTATTTTTTGTTTTATCCTTTCTTATGCTATGTTTATATTTTATATTTTTCTTATTTTATATTTTTCTTCCTTTTTCTCATCAGTTTTCTTTTTCGCTCTTTTTTTTCATCTTTTATATTTCAATATCTTTGGACTCTACATAATTCTTTCTTTCTTCGTTTTTGTTCTTTCTTTTTCCTTCTTTATTTACTTTGCTTTCCTTCTCATAACATATTCCAAAAATAGTTTTCTTTTCTACACTTCAAACTTCTTATATTTCACTTTGTATTTTCATCTCATTACTTTCGTGAAAGCAACGTCTTTACTCTAAAATTTGATGGCCAATTTCCAAAGAAGTTCGGTGAATAAAGAAAAAAAAATCCGAGACGTTCAAAAACTGAATTAAAGTCACGAAGTTCGGAACCGAGAAAAAAGTTGTTAAAAACAACATAGCATCGTAAAATGAAAAAAAATACAAACATAGAACGCACGAAAGCCACTGAAAAATTGTCACTCAGTGGTTTTGTCAACAGAAACATAAAATAATGCAATTGATCAGGACGCCCAAAAAGTCACCTAATGTTTTAGAAATTAAATAATATTCCTGTTTATATATATATATATATATATATATATATATATATATATATATATATATATATATGTTTTCTATTCAGTATCTAGATTAAAATTTGGAATGCCCCCGTGAAAGATTCACAACTGAACAAAACGTTAAATTGTTGAATTTTATTTTAAATTTCACCTATCAAATGTTTTCGTCCAAAATTGAATACTTTCGACAGATTTCATGATGCGTTACTTGCTTCAACTTTTCCAGCAAGTTTACCTGTAAGTGTCTTGCCACAAAGGATAGAAACCTTGTAGCTGATCTCTCCTCTAACCCAGCTCTAACTGCCCAACCGGGAAGTAATGAGCGTGTCACTTTCATGTCACACCAATCGTTTGATTAATTTTAAATGTCTGCTTGTTGACATTTGAATTTAATTTCCACACGATTATCCTACTGAATTAAAAATGATTTTCTTCCTATTTTAATATCTCCAACCGTTTTAAATAGTTATCAATCCTGGAAATACTCGGATAGTTGTTTTAGTCTTTGGCTTTTTCTTGTGTATATCTATTGATTGTTAATTGTTTATAAAGCCAATGCATCGATTGATTTGGTTTTTACTGCTTCTCAACATTTTAGATGTTACTTAAAGCCAGAATATATTTTGTAGGTGCCAATCGTTGTTGGAATGACTGCAAAACCATTGCACCTCCCGCTTCCCATATTTATAGACAAAACGTACAGATGCACGCTGTGATTTCTTCCTAGCTAATAATATAAGCCTCTTCTCATTCGAAATATTTCTGTTCTTAAAGTGAAAACGCTGCGATTGCTTGTTTCTAGTCATTTGTGAACTTGTTACTGTTATTTTAGCTTATTACTGTTATTTTGCCTTAATACTGTTGTTTTGCCTTATTACTAGTGTTTTACGTTATTTCTGTTGTTTTGCCTTATTTCTGTAGTTTTGCCATATTACTGATGTTTGCCTTATCACTGTTGTTTTGCTTTATTACTAGTGTTTTTGTTTTTTTAATCATTTCAACCCAGGCAAGGCATTCCATTGCCACTACTGCGCATGGGGCTACATAGGGGAAGGTAAAGAGGAGGAGTGGTTAGGTGTAGGAAATATCAGAAGGAAGGTGATAGATGGGTAAGGATACCGAGGTTGAGGGATGGGCAGATGAGAAAAGTGTTTGAAAGAATGGGAGCGAGTTAATGTGTTAGGAGGTGTCTATTGAACTTACATTTAAACTCCTGAAGATTGTAGCCGTCGGGGAAGCAATCATGTGGAAGGGAATTCCACGGTCGGGAAGTGCGAGAAAAGAAACTGTTGGAGTAGAAGTTGCGGTTGCATTTTATCGGTTTCACTGTAAAAGGGTGGGATCTAGTTGCTAATCTAGTTTCTCGTGCAAATTCGTATCTAGGGGGCAGCAGTGATCCAAGTTCACTGGAGCAGAAGCCGTGAAAGTCTTTATAGAAGAGACACAGTGAAGCCACATCGCGCCGGTGAGAGAGAGACTGCAGGCGGTCTGCCAAGTTGATATCGATCACATTACAGACCCTCCGCTGTACCTTTTGCCATATTACTGTTGCTTTGCCTGATAACTGTGGTTTTCTATTCTTACTGATGTTTTGCCATATTACTGTTGTTTTACCTTATTAATGTTGTTTTGCCACATTATTCTTGTTTTACCTTAATAGTGTTGTTTTGCCTTCTTAGTCTTGTTTTATTTTAGTACTGTTGCTTGATCTTATTACTGTGGGTTTGATTGTTACTGCTGTTTTGCTTTATTACTAGTGTTTTGCCATATTACTATTGCTACCCATTATTACTGTTGTTTTATCCTATTACTCGTGATTTACCGTTTTACTGTTATTTTCTCAATTATATTTTTGCTCTCTTCTTATTTGCTTACTCTTGTTATTGTTTATTGGAATCTTGTCAAGCCTGTTTGTTGAGCATTTCGGCCAATTACGTTTATTGATGGTAAATTACTAAATGTTATTTATTTGTACTAATATTAAGAAGATAAAAATGATTTACTGATACAAGACTTACTAAATAAACCATAATATATATATATATATATATATATATATATATATAGTGTAGGTATGGCTACTTTTATAGTATTATTATAACATATATATGTTATAAATCATATATATATATATATATATATATATATATAGAAAATATATATATTATTTAACTTATTTATAAATGGAAGTTTGTCTCAGTGTGTGTGTTCGTTACCTATAGACTACAAAACGGCTGAACCGATTTTCTTGAAAATTTACACAGTTGTACTATAAGCGTCTGCGATTGTTCTTATCTAGGGTTTGTGTTGAGGTACCCCCGATAAATATCGAAAATCGATAATCGAAAAAATCGGGTTACAGAAGGAGTGGTCCGATTTTAATCAAATTTTGATACACTCAGAACAAAGACATAAGAAACGATATTCAGAAGTTTCAAGGTTGCAGTTCTTACAATAATGCAGAAAATTTGATATCGATACGAGGAAATCAAAATTTGACTTACATCCATTCATTTTTCTTTCAGTCTACGATTTTGCTTTAACTGGAAACAAATATTGATTTTTAGTCTTTCGTGCCAATGTCCAAAGAGTCTGAGCTTCAGGACCATGGATTAGATTTAAAGTTTCCATTACACCCGAGCAACGCCGGGCTATACTGCTAGTATGTATATAAGTACAAGAAAGATTCGGAGGAAACAAAAAATAAAGATGAAATACTATTATGCACGTAATCAGGTGTTCATTTTTCTGTTGGTTTTGCCCACATCTTTAGTAAAACTGGCACTACACAGAATACAGTAACGTTGTTATCAACACAGCATAAATAATGGCTAGTGTCAGTGCAACACTTAAAGGAACGTGGCTGTATGCATCTATTATTTTTTCAGTCGTCTGTTTCTCTGTGAGAGCAGAGATGAGACAAGATAGATAGATAGATAGATAGATAGATAGATAGATAGATAGATAGATAGATAGATATAAACAAACTGAGGTAGTCAATGCGGAATGATTAAAATCAAAAACAAAAACAAGCCATTCTGCGATTCTAATAGTGCTTCGACGTGAGTTTGTTTTTATTGAGATTCTTCACAATTTATTGTGCCTCTCTAACCACCATTTCTTTACGATGGCGACCAGACACAACAACAGCAGCTGTAGATTTGTTTTACGATTAGACATTGTTTGTTTAAAAAAATCTTCGAAAAAGTGAAATAAAAAATATTTTTTAATTACATTCACAATAAAGAAAAAGATGGAGTAGGTATTAATGTCAAAACTGTTCTTTCTAGGCATGTTTTTACGACATGTCGAAAAGAAAAACAATTGAATACAGTATAATAATTATTGTAATAAAAACAAACAGGGAGACAAGTATCGTTTCGCCATCAAACCTAACGCAATACGAATTAGAGAGATCAGCAAGAACTTTAAAATGAGGCATAATTTGTTATTATTAATATGTTGTCATTTTTCATCATATTTCGATTTCTGATGTGGTCGCACCACCTACCAAATTTGTGGGAAAACCTAAGGCAGGTTGTGGCGTGTTGTTATGGCTCCATTTCATGTTTTTTTTATCTCCCTTGTTATCCCTAGCGTTACATAGACAAAGTTCTCTTTAGTGTGGGGGATAAACTTAACAAGACAATTTTTTGTATATCTCTTAAGCTGAGGTTTCCAGGGATTCTTTCAATGTGTTGTTTTGTTCCATTTTTTATCATTCCAAGCGCACCCACTATCACTGGCACAACTCTTGTTTTCAATTTCCACATTTTTTCTATTTCAATTTCTAGGTCTTTATATTTTGACAGTTTTTCGAATTCCTTGGTTGCTATGTTACAATCCGCTGGACAAGCCATATCTTATAGGCAAGTTTTTCTTTCTGGTTTTTAACAATAATGTCCGGCCTATTTGCTTCAATTTTTCTGTCTGTGTAGATGGTGTAATCCCATAGAATGGTCACATCTTCTATTTCTGTAACTGGTGCTGGGTGATGTTCATACCAGTGTTTGTTTACAGATTTTCTATAGTGTTTGCACATTGTCCAATGTAAATATTGTCCCACTCTATCGTGACGATTTTATATTCATTTGGGGCAAGTACAGAACATCCTGAGATTCGATAGTCTATTGTTTCTTGGTGTTTATCACAGAACCTGCATTTTGGATCCACATTATTATGGATAATATTTGCCTGAAAGTTCCTAGTGAAAAGACTTTGGTCTTAGGCTACAAGAATAAAGCCTTCAGTCTCAGACTTTAATCCAGATGCACGTAACCATCGATGAGTATTAACTTTATGAACATTGGATTTATTGGCACGTTCTGGATATTGGCCATGCAGAGGTTTGTCTTGCCAACGTTGTTTCATCTGTTCAAGAGCTTTATCTTTGGCTTTCATTTTCATATTTTTTGCCGCAATAGTTGGTTCTTGGCTTCTGTTTTGCTTTTTGACAGAATCTACTAAATGTAAATCTTGTTTGTATTTACTGCCTTCTTTTATTATTGAATATTTTTCTTTCTGTTTTCATGTTGTTTGACTAACTGTATCATCCAGTTCTTTGTTGTTTCTATGTATGTTAGTAAGCCAATAGTTGTTGTCTTGTATGACAATTCTAGCTGAATAAGACCTCTTCCACCTTCTTTACGCGGTATGTATAGACGGTCTACATCAGCCTTTGGATGATGCATCTTATGCGTAGAAAGAAGCTTTCTTGTTTTAGAATCCATTTGCTTGATGTCGTTTAGAGTCCAGTTTAAGATGTTGAAACTATATTGGATAACTGGGATTGCAAGGCTATTAATGGCCATAATTCTGTCCTGAGAATTCAATTCAGTTTTTAATATCAGTCGTAGCCTTCTATAGTACTCTTTACGCACTATTTCTTTCATTTTTTATGGTGACTGTTTTCACCTTCATTTACACCTAGGTATTTATAAGCTTCTTCAGGCTTTAATTCATTTATTGTTACAGCAGGGTCTAAGCTAATTGAGGATGTTTGCTGTAGAGAACCACGTAAAATTGTAGCTTTAGCGCATTTATTCCAATTGAATTTCATTCCAATGTCTTCGCTGAAGCATCTTACAGTTTGCAGAAGACCTTCCAGCTTGTTATCATACTTAGCATACATCTTTAAGTTATCCATGTAAAATAGATGGCTTATTTTCTTTTGGGCTATTTTTATAACCACATTCTGTCTTGTTAAGTTGACTGGTTAGTGCTATTAATGATATTCAGAATAGTAAGAGAGACAAAGAATTACCTTGAAATATACCTCTTTTGATGTTTATTTCAACAGACTTCTAGGTTCCATTTATATGATTGAAGTAAAGGGTTGTTTTCCATATCGACATGCATTGTTTGATGAAATTGATGATGACTGGTGATATCTTGTATATATTTAAAGTCTTTAAAATCCAGGAATGTGGTACACTATCGAATGCCTTACAATAATCTATCCAGGCAGTACTAAAATTTTTCTTTGCATTGTAGCACTTTTCAAGGATCATTCTGTTAATAAGCAATTGGTCTTTACACCCGTAACTGCCACGTTTTCACCATTTTGTTCAAGCGGTAATATGTCATTTCTTTCCAAGAAGAAATATGTCTGTTTTGTTAAAATAGATGTTAATAGTTTGTATGATGTCAGAAGGCATGTCATTGGTCTGTAGTTTTTCAGGATGTTTGTGTCACTATTTTTGGGTAGAAGAAATGTAATTCCTTTGGACATCCATGCAGGAATTTTAATTATTATTATTATTATTATTATTATTATTATTATTATTATTATTATTATTGCTGTTATAGTTATTCTTAATTATCAATTTATCAATAATTTTTCTCCAACGTGTTATTTACTTTTCAAATAAATGATTTCCACTCGTATTATAATTTACTTTATTCTATTGTGAACTCTTTTTTCCGGGTCCCAACTAGAGAACTTAAATAAGAAATGGCATAATGGCATTCTCTACTGAAACTTTTTGTAAAATAGATAAATAAACAGATAAACAACCTAAGTTCACGCACATATTGCTGAAAAAAGCCGTTCGTAAGATATGAGATGTACTTGTGAGAACATATATTTGTCTTTCTTTAAGTCATTGACTCCCACAGATACCTTCAATTTGTCTATTGGAACCATTTCCAATCAAATCGAGTGTTCAAATTTCAAATAAATTTATTTTGTTGTCATATGCTACATTTTTTATTTTTAGTTTGAGTGTTGTTTAACGGCATATCAACCTCTGTGTGTTATTTAATTCCAAAAAAGGTAATTTTTAATGATCGGTAATAGTGAAAAGGTTGATTCAGTCAGATTTTGATGAAAAAATGTTTTTTTATTGATTTATTTTTTATTTTAGAAAACTGAATAAGTCTTTTAATTTTGTATTCAAAAATATATTACTGGCAATAATTTTTTTCCTTCAAAAATGTATTATGGCAATAATTTGTTTTCCTTCAAAAACGTGTTATTGTAATAATTTTTTCCTTCGAAAATGTATATTTCTCTATAAAAGTCTATTTTTATGTATATATTTCTATAAAAGTCTATTTTTATGTATATATTTCTATAAAAGTCTATTTTTATGTATATATTTCTATAAAAGTCTATTTTTATACTTTCACAGTGTTTTGACCCCAGCTTGGGGGTTTAACTATTTGCCCATAGCTGGGTCCCTTACAGGTACTACCACTCCGGGTTTGGGTAGACCTGGGAACTACAGCAATTAAAAGGTGGTTCCAAGCTCCTCACATCCTCCCAATCAAAAGCCTTGCTGCCGGATGCAGTTTACCGTCATACCCAGTACCACACATGTTTGAGATTTCTACTTCAAGACTTTTGTATGTTTGATATTTTTTGAAAATATTCTAAGATACATCACAGCCTGCATTATCCGGTATTTATATCATTTTGTTGTTGTTGCTTCATAGTTACATCACTCTGTATACTGTTTTTTTTTTTTTTTTACCCCAAGAGAGGCAAAAATGCAACCGAAAGGTAAGTAGTGTGAAACATTAAGAAGATAGAACAGGAGAAAAAGGAAATTATTCGGACACATTATATTGCATTTACAATTTTGAAGATCAAATTAACTGGAAAACAAGAAGCCGGCAGTGAGTTCACAAGCGACAAATGAGAGAGAAGAAACTGTTAGCATGGAATTTACGGTTACGGCAAGTTCAACTGCACAATGATGAGATTTATCTGCCAATCTAGTACTGCGCTCAAATTCATAAAGCAGAGATATCGAAGAGTTTTTTAGAAACTTCGATGAATGAGCATATGTAATAGAAACAAACTGAAATAGGAAATATATATTTTATGATATTAATGAAATAAATGTGAAAAAGATTAATAATGTATATATTTTAAAATATTTCATATTATTATTTATTTTTGCATGAATTTTTTGTTGATCTTAAACAATATATATATATATATATATATATTATATAGTATTTATATCTCAGAAAAAAGCAATGTTCGTTTTTGTTTTTTAATCATTTTTTATGCCATCTTTACACTAACTCATCTCGCTTTAGAATGTCTAACACGAAACTGGAACGATCACGCCAAGGCCATTGGCAAGGGAACATTTCACTCGGCCATTCGATGATACCTAGCATTGACTCTTGCATCTAAGCCTGTGACTTCAACCCCTGCACACATCTAACAACACACCACCCATCAATACCACCCTTAGAAGCGTTTAAATTAATTTTCGAAAATTTAATAAAAAACAGCAGCCATTGGGCAAAAATGGGCAGCGCCCGTCCAAATATCATTCTCGGCCTTATTTGACTCTTGTAAAAGTAGAAGATATCGTGAGGAGTCAGGTATTTACTCAAGGTGTTTAAGTATATAAAAAAGTATAATTTATTTTTATTTTTCAGTCTGTTGTCTTCATTTTTGTTGCAATATTCACGACGTTTCGACTATTGTACGCTCCGACCTACTTCAGGTGATTGAAATTTCAAACTGTACCCTTTATTTTGTTCTCCAGGGTAGATTGTTCTAGTCCCACTAGCCATGCCTCAGCATCAGTTATCTTCATTTAATTCAACTCTGGAAGCCAGGTATGGTATTCACAATTCATTGAGTTACTGGATTCAACCAACTTCATTTTCTGGCCTATATTTCCTTGACTACACCAGAATATGAATTCTGGGGACTTATGTAGGTAATGTTGGAGTAATAAATTTTACCAGAGCTCATATTACAGTTTTGTTGTTTTTTTGCAATCTATATTAGGCGTTCCCATATTGTATTCATTTCTATGCTTGTCCGGTTTAGCATATGCGCTGATTTCTTAAGTTTTCGAATTATCCAGTTGTGTTCTCTGTCTACTATTTTATCTGCATTAATCTTTTCCCTTCCATATGTGATCAGCTACGTCTGATTTTTATATTTCCCTTGTGTTACAGTTTTATGGTGTTCTTGCAGTCTTTTCTTCAGGGGCAGTTTGTTTCTTTTTATTTCTTACCACAGCTGCATGGGATGGCGTACACACAGTATTTAATCATGTTTTTCTCTATGAGAGGTCTTACTCACAAGAGGTTTCTGCGAAGTGCCAAACCACTTTTAAAGGTCGTCTTGATGTTATGTGAACCACTGATATTCTCTATCCCAGTTTGTTGGAGATGCTATCATGTACCAAGTGTAGTTGTTACGTTGTAGGGTATTTCTTATACTGAGAATTTCTTGTTCATATATCTCTGAATTTTCTTGATGTCGTAACCAGCGAACGATCTCTTTCTTTACACTCTATGGGTAGTGGCTGTTGAGGTTGAAGAGGTATTGTCCGGTGAATGTTGACTTGCGATATGCGGATGTCTTGAATCCATGCTCTGTTCGAGATAGGATATCCAGGAATATTAGTTTTTGTTGCTTTCTTTACATTGTGAACTCTATCAATGATCTTATTGAAATCACATGGTCTAGTAGTAGGTGGGCCTCTTCCTGCTGTGGCCAGAGTATTCAGGTGTCATCTGCGTATCTCAGCCATATAGTTGGTTTTTGTAATGTGGATTCAATTGCCAGCCATTAAACCATTTCTGCTGATTTCAGGACGCAAGTTGTTCTTGTATATAAACAATTTTAAATTATTTTTCCTATTGTGATCTTTCATATAAGCAAACCCATGACAAATAAAATATTGTGGCAACACATTCTTCCCACTCCACTTACTCTTTGTTTAGCCATGCACTAAGTTTATAAAATTTTATTCAATAACTATTCTGGATGTGTGTTGTAGTGTAATGGATATCGGATGAGAAAACAGAGAGTCGATTTCGAATTCCAGTCTAATTCCTTTCGTAGATTTACACACAAATACATAAATTGGGAAAGGTATTAACTCCATCTCTTCTCCCTCCAATTATGGGTTGAATAGCAGGACAGACAGGGTTCTGTAGTCTTGCTTGGCAACGGGAAATTCTTGTGCCTAGTCAATCGTGTTTCACGTATGGAAATTAACTGACTGATTCTCGTAAGAACTCGGCATTACATCCCTCGTATGTAAAATTATTGCTTATACAGACCCGGATTCATCAGCTGGTATAAGGGTGTCTTTGATCTCCAAGGACATGAGACACTCTCCGTCTTTTCTTTTCCATTTGGTTCGGTTCTATTGCTTCTTGTTATCTGGTACCTCATGTGGACACATAGCCCATCTTTTTCAACCATCTGTTTATATGGGGTAACCACTTTCGTCCTGTTAGGTACCAATATGCAGCTAGTGATAATGAGTTCATCTTCCACGTCAATTCATGTACCAGATTTTTCTGGTGCTGTGTTATATATTCTGTTGCTGCTGTGTAAAATTTCACCAGGAAGTGTATTCGCATTGAACGACGCAAGGCCATCAAGATTCAGAATAATATAAATATCGTTTTGAAATGTGAGTGCGAAAATCCTAGTGGCAGGCTGGGTGTTGTTTCAATGAACAGTGAGCTCGAGCTCAAGGAAATAAACAGGCGAAATATCAACAAAATGCGGGACGGAAGTGCCACGTGTCGAGCGAGGCTTGCCTATTTGATAGATCAGAGAAATATTTGAGTCAGTTCAGATCAGAGACAGAATCGACTTTCCCTTGTATGCACGTGTGCCTACCTCCGACCAACCTCTACTCGGCAAAAACGAAGCCACCGAAAAAATGAAGAATAAAAATATGAGTGTATGCTTTTATATAATTTCGTGTTCGTTGATCATCGTTTGTCGACTAAGACGACCGCCAACTTTGGTTCCAGTTTATTCTTCGTCGAATGCGTATATAACAGCTGTCAGAATGATTGCAAAAATATTTTGATATCCCTTACTTACATACTGAAGCAACTCATATCAATTTCCCTTTTAACAAAGGTTTCTTAGTGACATTATGTTCGTTTAAGATTATATCCTGTGTTTTGGCATGACTTATTTACTACTATATATTAGTTAGACTTACTCCATTAAAAAAATCTGCGATAAAGCTGTCATGACACTCATCTGTCATTGTCTACTTCAAGAATTAGTATTATAATGCTATCAAATTCACCTTTCGATATATTCTTCACAAATAGAATTTCCTTTAAGCAGCAGATAATTGAACCGTGACTTCGTTGACCCAGGCGATGGCAAGAGATTTTTTTACACTAAACAGAGGGCAATATATAGAGAAAAGAACACAGAAAATAAAGCGGGAATTTAATTAACGCGAAATGAGTCAGTCGCCAACTTCCGAAACCTTTCGTATTGCCATAATATAGAGCAAATTGTTCTAAAGAACAAGACAAGACATTTTGTTTTCAAAGCGATTATAAAACTTTATTTTGCATTGTTGGCATTGTCGTTTTATCTTTTCTCTCAGAGGAAACACATTGAAAACTTCAGTCTTTGATTGCATTCACGCGCGTTCGTCTCATGAAGCCGTTTAATGTACATCAATTATCTCTTTTGCATCTTATTTCATAATATCTCTCTTTCCGCTCTCTAACACGCACACACACAACAAATGCCCACACACACCACACACCACACACGCACACATAAAGAGAGAGAGAGAGCGAGAGCGAGAGAGCGAGAGCGAGAGATAGAGAGCGAGACACAAACACACACACATTCAAGCTCATGTAGAATTAAAAAGCACATGAAATAACTCTGTGTATTGATCAGTAATAACAAACTGATTATTTTTGAATGATTGACTTATCAACCGTTTCATGGTTATTTAAAGTCGAAAAATATTTTTTGGATTGTAAGAATTTTTTGGAGTTAATAATTATTCTCTGATACACGTCTTACTATTTAACCCATAGCTGTAAGGAAAAGACATAACGATGACATCACTAGTGATCACTACAAACATTATGATGTCGGTTGTCTGGATATATCATCCAACTCTTTCCGAATCTCCTGCACTGTCACCCAAACACATTCCGAATCATTTGCACTGACACTCAAACACTATGAAATTTTTGTATTGGGCTTCCAGCGCGAACGCCAAGCAGTACAGTATACCGTTTCCAAATTTCTGCCGGAGTGAATTGCGTCGTAATGCTCCTTTTCTCACAGACGGTGCCTGACTGACCCTACTATACTATGCAGTCTACAAAATATAAAACAAACAAAGCGCAAGCGTAAAATTAAAAATATAAAATGGCGGAAATTTACCCATAGGATTATATATATATATATATATATATATATATATTGTTCATGTATTTAGTTCATACGCATCTGTTGACATCAATATATTTATCAATTTCTTGCTATCTTAACAATTTCAATTTCTCATTTCTTCTACACCCAACCTACCAATCTTTCATCTTACGTGTCTTCCGTCTGCCAAATATATATTTAATGAGCCTTAACGAGTTAAATGACTTCTTTGAAGTGGTTCGCCGACATTTTTCTCACTCGGCTGAAATAACGCACATGAAACACAGTCAATAATGAATTACGTTTTTGCGTCTCTTTCACATGTTCAACGCATTAAATATCTCATTAGCTATCCCATTTTCAAAACAGGTTAAAAGATTAGAGGCTCCCGTCTATTTAACTAGTTTCCGACAATACTACGCATGCGCAAACGAAAGTGTTACATGATTGTAAACATACACTAACACACAGAAAAAATACACACACGCGCGTGCCCGCGCGTGTGTATATATTTGTGTGTCGTATGTATGGAGAAGAGTGCGTATAGTAATGGACAAAAGGAACAATGTATCTGTAAACTAAGTTTTAAGCTAACATTTCATTAGCAATATTCGTGTTTTAATGTTGGTATTTGTTATCAATATAAAAAAAAACATGGGTTAAGTTGCACGATAAAAAAAAATGATAAAAAATAAGTTGAAAATAAATGTATGCTTTTGTAAAGTAGGTACGCGCGTCATCTGTTGCGGATTTATTTTATGTAAGTGTGAATATTGATATCGAACTTAGTCTGTCTATCTGATTCTGTTCATATCTATCTATCTATCTATCTATCTATCTATCTATCTATCTATCTATCTATCTATCTATCTGTCTGTCTGTCTGTCTGTCTATCTATCTATCTATCTGTCTGTCTATCTATCTCATTTTGTTTTTTTATATAACACGGTCCAAATCTAATCTATCTCATCTTTTGCTCATTAGTTTGTCTATGTAAATTACTCTGTAGTTTCTACTAAAATATTTTCTAACGTGAAGTGAGAGAAGACAATGGAAATTAATTCGATTAACTTTCATTTTTTAATTCATACATGTAAAGACTGATCATTTCATGAAATTTCATATATATATATATAACACAAAGAGTCTTTCACTTAAACTGAGCAGGTTCATCCCGACGTCGAAATTGCGTGAGGTGACTGTTCGATAAATTGACAGACCTTTTGTGCTTATCAATGATCTACTCCACCCCGATATCGAGCACTTTATCATAAAATACTGTTGTTCATAGTATATTTTATCAAATCAATATATATATATTGACTGACACCAATTCGGTCGGGTTTCAATCCTGGGTAAAAAGCAATCGGCTGTCTAACCGTGCTGGTAAGCTGTGATACAGCGAAACAGATCTGTCTGCGGATGACTATATATATATATATATATAATGGGAAGGAAAGAAAGATATGTTTGGTTGGTTAAGGCCATAATATTTCATCATACGCAATAAAACATGAAAAACGAGGAAATAATTTGGTGTAACCATGGGATGCTATGACGGAAATTGAAAGTTGCAATTTTTTGGGGATGTGTATTATAAACAAGCTATTTCAGAATATTTTAAATAAATTTGGATACTACGGAGACAACGAATTCATAGTCCTAATAATCTGTAACAGACAAAATAAAATAAGGAAATAAATATGAAATTTGAAGAAATGGAATTTGTAATCGACATTACAACAAAGCTAAGAAAAGTGACCTTATCACATATCGTCTTAAACGTATCAATCGATCAGAAAAATCAATATTTAAATATTTTACATTCCCGCATCTTCTCAGCCGTTATTCTAGATAGTTAAAACATTATTATTATCAGCCAACTTGAATTTCAACGATGCCAAAAAAGAAATTGTTTTGTTTTTTGTCAACTCTCACATTTTACACCTAACAGAACAAAATATCCGATAGAAATAGAAACATATGTTTTAACCCATCATATAACAAAGAAAACAAATATAGGTGAGATATTTATCAGATTTTTCAGCAATTTTCTATAAATCAAATAATCCCCATGAAATATACAACAGAAATACTATATATTTTCGAAAGAATCTACGACTGCCCAATAAACATTAACTGCTTACACACTAACACCACATACCAAGCTACTGTAAGTTCGAAATGAAATAAAACAAAATATATATATAGATGTATAATATAAGGTAACTAGAAACAGAGAAGCTATTTCTTTAAAGCATTGTTGAAAAACAAATAAAATGCAAATAACTCTAACCTGTAGAAAATACATGCAAACTCAAAAACACAAAACGGGACATACAAAAAAACATCAGCATCTTGCCACAGCAGTCAAAGTTAACCTTCCCAAGAGAAGAAAATATCAATAATCATTTTTCCAACACAATATAAAATACTATAGTTCTGTTTAAGATACTCCAAAATAAAGATTTTACTTCTCCTATAGGTTGTGTCCCGTCAGGATGTATGCGATCATGGTCTTTCACATCTCCCTATGACTAGTAGCTCATAATATCCTTTCTTTTGCTACTCTTCTCAAATCCTGCCCTGCCATCTTGTTGCTCCAGCCCATCAAGTATGTCATGCAGTACTTTTCCCATCTTTCTTTCTCTCTAACTGTCCTGTGAGTATTAGGTTTTCCAATCCCTCCTTCTTCATTTTCCCCCCAAAACTTTAGCTGTCTTTTCCTGGGGCTAAGTATAAGTTTCCTTTCCTTTTCATCTTCTCGTTGCTCACATGTTCGGTCCATGGTATCCTCAGCATCCTTCTGTCGAACCACATTTCGGTTTCTTCAAATCTTTCCTTCATCTGTGATGAGATTGTCCAGCATCCGCTGCCATATTGAAGGACAGATATCATATCCTAATCCAGTACTCTTTTTTTTCCAGGGAAATGTTTCTGTCTCTTAATATTCTGCTTAGCTTTTGGAATGAATCTTTGGCCATGCCAGTACGTTTTCGGATTTCTGCCATAAATAACGTCCTCTATTAAAACACTTCTGTACATGCTGGATTTTTTGTATTCTCGACCTGTAGTTGGTATTTTGGGATCTTCTTTTTACTGATGATTATTCATTCAATTTCTTGTATTTTATGTTTAGTGCTATATTTTCGCTTTGTTTAGCCACCTTCTGTAGGATGTCTTCTTGTTTCCTTTCCGTGTCTGCTATTGGCACTGTATCATCAGCATATCATAATATTGTCCAGAGTGTCTGCCGCCACAATAACCAGATCATGACTCAAAATTTTAAATGCAGGCCCTTAACTTAATAGACTGCATATAAAAAATATCCTACATATTCAAAATAAAGCTTATAAGCTCAATTAACAAATAAAATATAACATCGAAGTAAATATAGAACACTCATTAATAAATAAGATATGAAAATAAATAAAATAATACATTTAAAATTAAAAGAATGAATAAAATAAGGGATTTAAATAACATGACATAACCTAAAAGGTCATGGTGTAGATTCAAGGATGAATATTAAAAATAAAGAGGCCAAGTTTTCTCCTCTGTTTCTTACACCCATAATCCAGAGGAATTCAGAAAGTGAGAGAACAAAGAAACAAAGATGTAGAGACACTTATTCAGTAAATCACTTAGGGCGGGAAACTCACTGACACCATGCAGTTTCGACTGCTCATGTGCTCTCTCTCTCTCTCTCTCTATATATATATATATATATATAATTTTTCTATATTTCTGAGATGAGGTAGTATTTACAGTATTTACATTGTTCGGGCTATTGTCCTTATCTTTGTTACCATTTGTACGACGTTTCGGCCTTCTTCACGTGCTAGAAATTTTGAACCGAACACTTTATTACAATCACTGGGGTTTATGAACTTCATTTCTCGCGTAGTAAAGCCTCTTCTGGTAGTCATAAATTATCTCCTTCTAACCCTGTGTGTTACTTGTTCACCACTGCTGTAGTCTGGTATTGAACTCACAACTCTTTGGGTCAAGTCACAAGAACTAATCAACATCTATATCCACTAGGCCATGTGTCCTTAAAGACAAGAACAATTGAATTTTAAATGAAGATCGATTACTGCAGTGATTGTAATAAAGGGTTCGGTTCGAAATTCTTAGCACCTGAAGAAGGCTGGAGTGTACAACGGCCGAAACGTCGTACAAATGGCAACAAAGATGAGGACAATAGTCCGAATAGTGTAAACACTATATATTTATGTAATTATAATTAAATTTGCTTTATTTAAAATTAATATAGTTTACATTGTGACACGGAAATTTTCTGTTTCGAGATTGTGCTACGTCATCAGGCAATGTTAGCTCATTGTTGTGAAAATAATTTTCATTTGAATATGTTTGTTATTTAATGAGTTAATATAGATGTGGAAAGACAGAAAAAGTTATGTGTATATTTAATTTAACTAATCAGAATGAAGTTCAACATTTAAATTTGAAAATATAGGTTATATTTTCAGGGAATACAGGATTTCTTCTTTCATTCTTAACAGGAAAAGTGTTAGTATTCGAACATGCCTCATTGCATAATAGGGATATATGTATTTTTATAATAGTCGTATCTAATTCTAACTACCAGAAAAGATATGCTGCGTATATGTGTGTGTGTGTGTGTGTGTGTGTGATAAGGGTACAGTTTTAAGGTATGCTATATTTATGTGTTAGAGTGCTCAGTAACAGGGATAGTACGTATGTAGATATAAATACATAATTACATAGCCGTTACATTCCACCCAAAAATTGTTAAAATAATATAATAGACCAAGAGAATTGGGAAGGCAGCCACACAATCTCACAACACGTGTTTCGGCTACTCCAAGCTGACAGTGAAGACGAAGATGACAGTATACAACGCCCGTGTCATCAGTACACTGGCTCGCGGTGGACATGGCAGTGAGACATGGACCACGTACGTCAGACAAGAGAAGCGTCTGAATACCTTCCACGTGAGAAGTATCCGACGAATATTGGGAATCTCATGGCAAGACAAGGTGACCGAATTGAGGTCCTGTCTCGCGCCGGTCTGCCTACCATGTTCATACTCTTTAAACAGCGCAGATTCCGCTGGCTTGGCCATGTCCACCGCAAACCAGGCGGTTGCCTTCTAAAAGACCTCCTGTATGGAGAGCTGGACTATGAAATAAGACTCACTGGGCGGCCACAACTGCGGTATCATGACATCATAAAACGCGATATGTAAGCTGTGGGCATCAACACGAAGTCATGGGAGAGCGTAGCAGTCAACCGGTTCAAATGGAGAGGAACCCTGGCCCAACATCTTAAATCAAGAGAGCAGCAACTAAAACAAGTCGACATGGAGAGGCGGGTTAGCAGGAAGCAAAATGACAGCTTCAACAGACCAGAAACAAAACATAAATGCAGCCTCTGCAACAAAGACTGTCACTCCTGCATCGGCTTCCACAGTCACAGACGCCGATACCCCGGCCAAGCAGACAACTATGATGCAACCCATGGTCAACCCTGACCGACGGAGGACAACTAATATAACAGACCACTGGTAGACATTTTATAAGTAACAGAGCCAGATCACAGGACACGTAGCAAGAAGATTGCGTTTAAGCATGAAACAGACCGTCGCCGCTGGATGTTGACCGTAGTGTCCAAATGAGCTGGGCTTTAGTGCAGAGCCACGAAAATTTCAATTTTCTTTAATCAGTTCACACCAAGCAAGGTGATGATGTAGACAGAGCAATTTCTGAAGAATCAATAGATTTATTTTTAATCCGACATGTTTATTACTTCAGTCGTCATTCTTATCGGGTACCACTGTGTTGCGTCGCTGAGTTGGATATGATACACAGAGAAGTGTACTGCGGTATTATTCAGCATAATATCCGGTGCTAAACTGATATACACAGAACAGTACAATAGTTACAATGACAGACAAGACAGAACTTACAACATAGAAAGGAGGGGGTTAGATCGAAATAAGCACCGAAGTAATTAGTCCGAATATTGTCACTCGAATGCTACTGTTCTTTATTTTAATAGGCCATTTCTGGCCATTCCATCATTGAGTGTTGCAGGGGTGCCAGCCACTCTACAACACTCTGTAGAAACGGTGTTTTTTATTTCAAACAGTGTATATTACGTGAAGGCATGGTGGAGAAATGGATAGCGGCTCAGATTTGAGATTCGAGTTCGAATTCCAGTATGATTCATTACATTCACTTATGTGCTAACACATTTGGGAAAGGCATGAAGCTATCTAAAGACTTTAAACGAAGCTAAAAAATCAATCCTGAACTGGAAACAGGATAAAATTTAATACTTTTTGAAAGATTGGAGAGGAGTGCGAACTGGACGATAGACAAACCTAGTCTTATAGCCTCTACTAGTGCTCTAAAGAACAAAGGGGATGGTGAACCGATCGGACGATAGGAAAAATTATCTACTCCCAGAGAGGAAAAACATAGTAAATACTATGTCAGAGTTTAAGCAGAAACGGTAGAAGTACTGAGTTGAAGTATGAAAAAGAAAAAAAAATAACAAAAACGGAAGCACAATTTAAAAAAAGAATCAAGGGATAAACGTTCTACTCTTGTTCAAATTTCCAAAGAAGGAGTGTGAAAGAACTGTACAATCTTGGTTTCAACATTTCGGACTCAATATCTATAAAATATATATTTGTATCCAAAATGTTTGTCAATTCCACAGTTTATATAACGTGTATCCATTTAAAATAATGTTGAGAGCAATAATTGCATCTGAATATAAATAAATTCCTTATCTATCTATCTATCTATCTATCTATCTATCTATCTATCTACTTTAGTCTCCTGTCTATCTATCTATCTATCTATCTATCTATCTATCTATCTATCTACTTCAGTCTGCTATCTATCTATCTATCTATCTATCTATCTATCTATCTATCTATCTATCTATCTATCTACATGTGTGTGTGTATGTGTGCGTGTGTGTGTTTCTAAGAAAATAATATTCCTCTCTTAAAGAATACTGTTGCTGCTCGAATTATTTGCCACGGAGTGAAAGTATGTAATATAGCAATCTGGCTGCACCCGAGGAAGGTTGATGCAATCGATGGTGTTTCCCGTCGGTGAAGGGGTCGGCGAACGACAAGACAGGTGTTTGAGAAATACATCCTGTCGGGGCCTGGAGCGGATGTCGCAGGGTTATGAGTCGGGCTCGTTTGACCTTATTTCCGACAGCGGCGGAAATGACTACGGAGGCAAACAGAACAGGTGTCTCTTGGAATTACGTGAGCGTTGCGTGGGCGAGGCAAAACCGGAAGGAAAAGTCCCGGTTCTAGAAGACTATAAAAAGACCTCGACACACGGATTCGCCAGCAGAGAACGGCCAGTGGAAGCAGAGAGACACCACAGGCAAGACTACACTCCCGTCGACCCATTCTATGTGCGCTCTCACTCTTCCATTCTCTGTTCCACATGGGTTCGTCGTCAGGAATAAAAATATAACCTTATATTTTTATATATGCGTGTTCTCGTTGTTTGTCGTCGTACGGCGATATATAACAAGTAGTTAAAATAATAATAACGATATCAAGGGAGAAACCATCTTTTTTGGGGGGGGATGGGATGATGCACGAAGATGCAAGCTTTCCGGAAAGGCAAATAATATTAATTAGTAATATAAATTTAAAACATAAATATTTACTTAATAATATTTTATAAAAGCGTTTTGAAAATTTGACTTCAGAAATACATTTAAATAAATAGAAAAGCATTGTTAGTGGTCAGGAACTAAATTACGTTGGTTGATTTTTTGAAATATCAATATTTGGTTGCGTATTTTACAGTTGAATGATGAGTGGCACTCCCAACAAGAGTTGGAATCACCACCCGGTATTAACGGTCAGTAGGCGCTACAGGAAATAAAACAATCAATGCTTATTATATTTATCTATGTTTTAAACATTTTATTAAAAGCAAGGCAATAAAGCCACAAAGACGCGAGATGTTACTGAGTTTGAAATAATATGAGAAAAAATACTATTTATGATAGAAAGCAATAAAAGAAGAGGAGTTAAGAAGACAGAAGATAAAGTTTGACAATGCATTCAAATTATATGCAAAAATATTAATTATTTAAATGCACTGCTGGTGAGTTTGCTGTATAAATACATAAAATGAAAGCAGAAAGGTATTGTCATTAGTCAGGAATTGAGACTTATATTTTAGCTTGAGGATGTGGTTCATCATGAGTCTCCGAAACTTCCGCTTCCCTCTAAGCAACGTTCTGCATGCCTCTTTCTATATATTTTGCTTAGCTGTTGGAAGGCATCTTTCCATATTAAATGAGACTTCTTTTTTTAAAGATTTCCAGCTTTTTTTGTTTTGCCTCTAACATCAGCACGATGCCATTTGTATATCTAATATTGTTAAGAATTTATCTGTCAATAAAAATGTCTAGTATATCTTTTAGTTTTTTTAGGATTGTCTCTCTGTTAAATAATCCGATGAAAACACACGTCCTTAGCTTACTTACCGTTTTTGTGAAATTTCTTAATTTAATTTTTATTACTATATTACTAATAAAGATTATTAGGTACTACAACCTTTTGTTTACGAAATATTGCCCCTAAGGCATAGCCTGTGTACTGACTATTGAAATCTGCATGTGTTGCATCAGCATATACCGTAAAAAATGTCATTTTATTTCCTATAGTTTTATGTCATGTTAAGCACCGTCGATACTGACAGGAAGGCAAACAAAAGCGCCAATCAAGGCGTTCACAGCGTAATTATGCTGGCACTGAACACATTCTAGTCACTAGCAAAATTCTTAGACTGCTGCCATAATAATTGTTGCCACGAAGATCCCTTGGCTCGTAACCACTCAGCGTGATTGACCTGTTTTCGTTTTGTTTTGCGAACGAATCAGAAAAATATCAATTAATTAGACAAATGATTAATTGATAGATGGATTAATTGGAACAATAACGGAAGTGACAATAAACGCGCGAAAACGTGGCTGCGATTTGATCAAGTGGTTGAGAGGAGGAGGAGGAAGGGGAGGTGAAGGCAAGCAAGATGGCGGGAAATCTAAGACTTGCCAATCTGAATTTCCGAGAAGAAAAAGAGGGGAAGTATATTTTACAACAGAGATAGGGAGGAGAAAGACGGTATCAGACTAGGCTGGTAACGAAGAAAATAGATCCAGCAACTGACAAATAGAATTTGTTATAGACAGTGATCATTAACATGTCTGCCATTGATTTAATTAGCGGATGGAGCGAAGTAAAAACGAGACGGAAGAGAGAAAGAAGAAACTTGAGCCGAGAGGGGTAATTAGACAGAGAGAGAGAGAGAGAGAGAGAGAGAGAACAGAGAGAGAAAGACAGACAAGTAGGGGAAATTAAATAAAAATAAGTAATAGTGAAGAGATAAAGACAAAGATTAATGACAGAAAGTAATAAAGAAAGAACGAAGGAAAAAAGATACAAAGAGAGAGAGAGAGAGAAATAAATAAGAAGCAAAGAACAATTTTGTAATAAACAAATAAAGAAAAATGTGTATAGAAGAAAGAAGTAAAAAGAAAGAAAGAAAAAAGTAGGTATTTAAAAGAAAATGAAAAACAAAGAGAACGAAAATTATGAGCATGAGAATTCCAACGAGAAAACCTACAAAGAAAAAATGCATATGTAAGAAAGAAAAAAAGAAAGAAAGAAAGAAAGAAAGAAAGATGGGGTAATGTTATAAAAAAGAGAAAATATTTAAAAAAGGAAGTCAGAATATAATCAATCAGAAATAAAAAAATGAAAATAGCCATTAGTCCTCAAAAAAAAAAAAAAAACGAAAAATGGGAAAATAAAATGTAATTACCAGGAAAGAAAAATGTATTAATTTCTATATGGAATAAAAGATAGTGTAAAGTGAAAAAAAATAAAATAAAAATAAATAAATAATTGAAAAAGAAGAGAAAGAACGATCTTTGTTTAAAGTAGATTTTCCTAACCTCGGCGTTATCACCCACCGGTGTTGGCTTTCAGCTGTTGGGGGGGGGGAGATGAGCAACTAAACAGGAACTAGTAGTAGACTGGAAATTTTGGTGTGCAATAAAGCATTTTCAGTATAAAAATGTAATTTAACATATGCTACCCGAAATATATTCCAGGGAGATATGCAAAAAAGTTTATATATATATATAACTGTATGGCGGTACAAAAACTGTAAATTGCTTTAAAAATCACAAATAGAAACATCTCTCAAAGGGATCCCTTTCACTACCAACACATCAGGAGAGAACCGTTGATACTGATCAAAGAACGAAAAAGTATTCACAAAGGTCCAACGACTTAACGAACTCTTTCTGTCGACAGAAAGAATCGAGACCGACTCCAGAATCCTTAAATGGTTAATGGAGTCGGCTCTGTGTAGCACCCTGAACCTTATAGGTCATGGCACAAGCTGGATTATCCAACAAGTGATGGCCGATAGCCGACTCCACCGAAGGGGGCGAAGGCGACTTATTTTATCCAGACCTATAAAGATGATTGGTTTAGGGTATTACACACAGCCGACTCCATTAAACATTTAAGGTTTCTGAAGTCGCTCTCGATTCTTTGGCGTAAAGCCTCTCTCTGTCGACAGAAAGAGTTCGTTAAGTCGTTGAACTTGTGCGGGGACATTTTTTAACATTCATCCCCCTCTTTTACCTATTTATTTTTGTACATAATTTATCTAATTGTATATATTTAATCATTTTCCCTCAATTTTATCCTCCTCGCTAATTGTTTACACGCCTCTGTTGCCCCACCTTTTTGCTCAAGTGAATATTATCTCCTGATGTGTTGTTGGCGAAAGGGATCCCGTGAGAGATGTTTCCCTTTATGATTTTTAAAATATATATATATATATATATATATATATATATATATATTCTAGACATATGCTGTTAAATATAAGAGACAATGAATGTGATGGTGGATTTTATAATATTTCAGTTTAAACAACCTCTCTGAAGATGGCTTATGTGAGCCGAAAGCTTAGAAGAAAACCAATAAATAATTATCCAAATGTTGGAGAATTTTTGTCTTTATTTTCAACTGAAATTAAAGCAAAAATACGACGCTTAGAACGGCTCATGATTAAACATAATATACATTCATTGTCTCTTATATTTAATAGCATATGTTTAGAAAATTACTTGCTTCCTCGATATACTATATATATATATACATATATATATATATATATATATATAGCTTTTTTGCAAGTACTATTATATAGTCAACGAGCCATCCTTCCAACAGCACTACAAAGAATAAGTCTGACAGATTTCCATGTTGGTCATCCAGGGATTACAAGGATGAAAAACCTTATGTGCAGTTATGTACACTGGCCGAACATGGATAAGGATATCAAAAATATGATAAAATCCTGTAAAGCCTGTGCCTTGGCAGCTAAGACACCTCCAATGAAATATAGTCATTGGACAAAAACAGACCGATCATGGTCTCGAATTCATGTAGATTTTGCAGGTCCGCTCGACAGATCTTATAGTAGCAGATATTTTTTCTAAGTGGAAATCCCACTACAGAAGTGACAATCAATTTCCTACACGAACTGTTCACCAGATTTGGGGTAGTCGATTGCATAATATCAGACAATGGGACACAATTTAAGTTCTGCGAATTTAAGGTTTTTTGACACCTTCCAGATCAATCACATCACGATTGCTCCACATCACCCAAGGTCCAATAGACAGGCAGAGCGCTTCATTGACAAGCTAAAATGAGCTCTTAAGAAAGCTAGGGTCACACCCACAGAAAAGGCCCTACAACAATTCCTTCAGGTGTATAGAATCACACGCAACAGCAACAAACCATCATCATTACTCTCAGCCAATGTAATGTTTGCATGTAAAATCAGGTCTATGTTTGACAAGCTACTTCCAAAAAAAAAATAAAACCAGGACGAACAAACACGATACCTAAAAAACGCTACCAACCCGGAGAGAAAGTTTCTTTCGAATGTCTCGGGATAATAAATGTTTCTGGGAAATGGGTACAATTGGCAAAAGTGTAAGAAATACGGTCTATATAATTAAAGGTCCTCAGTTCACTCAAAAAAAAAAAATCAAATCAAACTAGAAAACGAGTGTATGCGTGTTTACAAAATAAAAATCACGACTATCAGTTACATTAATTTTTTTTGTCACCCCTGAAGACGATCTCAAATGAGATTGAAATGTCTTGGTAAAATAAAAATAAAAACGAAAGAAAGAAACTACGGTGAGTTCCTTAATGAATTTAATATCAACATTAACAAGTAAAAATAAAGTACTACTTAACCATAAACCATTCTCTAACTGAAGAGAGTGACAAGAGAGGACTACAAATAAACTGCAAGAAAACCGAATGGATGGTCATTAGTAAAAGAGGAGCCCAAATGCCAAGGGGATACTAAAATCAAGTAGGTACAAAATGTACATAGCTGGGAAGTTTTCTAACAGAAGACAGAAAGTGTGACACAGAGAACCGAAGGCGAATTGGCATGGCGAAGAACGCGTTCCAGAAGTTGAGTAGAGTATTAAGAGACAGGAAAATTTCGCAACAAATAAAGAAAAGAGTACTGGATTGCTATGTGATGTCAGTTCTTCAATATGGCATTGAATGCTGGAAAATATTACCAAAGATGAAGGAAAAATTTGAAACAACTGAAATGTGCTCCAAAGAAGGATGCTGCGAATATCATGGATCGAGCATGTGAGTAATGATGAGGTTTTGGGAAAGATGGAAACGAAAAGGAAATTAATACTGAGCACCATGAAGAGAGAGCTAAAGTTCCTGGGACATCCAATGAAGAAGGAGGTCTTGGAGAACCTGATACTACCACTATTTGAAGGGCTTGAGCAGGTGGATGATGGAACGAGGGTTGCGTGGTGTAACAGGAGAAAGCATGCTAAGAGCCATCAGGGATAGGGAGACGTAGAAAGCCATGATCGCCTACAACCTGAAAGTACAAGGCACATAGAAGAAGAAGAAGAAGAAGAAGAAGAAGAAGAAGAAGAAGAAGAAGAAGAAGAAGAAGAAGAAGAAGATATTAGAACCGATTTTACAAAGCTTCAATAATGTTCGGTATGCGCAACACATTCTACACAGCACACGTCACGTCGGTAGTCAAGTTCCTGACAAACACGCTGTAGCATGTCTTGCGTAATATTCTCCAGCGCCTCATTGATTCACTTCTTACTAGGTTTGTAGGAAGAGTATATGATATACACCAGTCCTTTTACATTCCCTTAGTTAAAAGCAAGATGCCCTTGAGAATTTAAATCGCTATTACTGAAAATCTGTTCTTAATCGTAAAACAAAACAAAAAAAATTAATTTAGAATTTGGAAAACTTTAATTGCTTTTATAAATAAGATTTATTAAAAAAGCTATTATAAATAAGATATATTAAGGACACTAAATATTTTCGAGGAATTTTTACAAGAAGTTTTAGTATATATATATGTGTGTGTGTGTTGTGTAATTACTTAGTTTTTGCTCTTATTAGATTAGTACACATTTGGTCATTGCCCCCACATCTATTGAACAGGTGTAGAGGCTCATTCCTTGTTCCCTGTTTAGGATGTGGTTTCCGGTTTTCTCTTTTCTAATCTTTTCACTTGTCTTCTTCTTTCTTTTTTTCTCAATTAGAGCAGATAGACTAAACTATCGCCCGGTTCACACTCCACCCTCATCTATTGAACAGGTGTAGAGGCTCATCCCTTGTTCCCTGTTTAGGATGTGGTTTCCGGCTTTCTCTCTTCTAATCTTTTTACTCTTACGTAGCCCCCTGCACATCAGTAGCGTTACCGCCTTGCTTGGGGTGATATGATTAAAAAATAAATAAATAAAATAAAATTAAAGTAGTACACATTTGTATAAAAAAGTGTTCAATACAGTTATATTGTAGAACTTTTGAATATTCTTCATTTGTAAACGAGTTATTACGCGACCTAGGTTTCTACCATGAGTGGTGTCTTCAGACGATTTGCAATAACGGATTTTAACGTTTACCGGTTTTTTTTAAGAACGTTCATGTAATGGTGATTTTTCTTTTTTTGAAGGCTCACGTAACGGGGAATTTTTTAACACCTAATTTTTGAAATAACAAAAAGAAAAAGAAAAAACTAACCGTTAAACCATAAAATCAGTTATGGCAAATTGTCTGACGTACACCACTCATAGTAAAAACCTAAGTCGCGTAATAACTCGTTTACAAATATATATATATATATATATATATATATATATATATATATATATATATATATATTATAAATTATAGTTTAGAACATGTACAAATTATTATTTGTACATGTTCTAAACTATAATTTATAATAAATATTCACAGCTCTATATTGTATGTCGAGCCCTGTTTTAAATTAATGTTTTGAACGTTGTAAATTTTTCTTCGTTTCATTTTTACTAGGATATATATATATATATATATATATATATATATATATATATATATATTGGCATAGGTTAACTTACCCTAAGAAAGAGTGCAGTACATGTGTGACCAATGTTAGAATTTAATGTTGTTTGTTGTTTGTTAGTGCGTTTGATACAATCTTCTAATGGACATAAAAATACATGTCTATCCATGTGCCCAACAACTTGATCCAAAGAGTTTTGAGTTCACTACCGAACAACAGCAGAGGTGAAAAATAAGAGAGTTAAATGAAAGGGGAATAAATACATGGCTGCCAGAAGTGGCATCGCGTATGGAATAAAAATCTTATACTCCAGTTATCGTAATAAAGAGTTCGGTTTGAAATTTCTAGCACCTGAAGCAAGCCGGGTCGTACAATGGCCGAAACGTCATAAACATGGCAGTAGAAAATAATCCGAACAATCTAAATATTGTAAATACTAGCTCATTTCAGGAGTATAGGCAAATCATATTTTATAACACCTATTTGATATCTGTGTGGTATACTATATATTATATCAAACACCTATTTGATATCTGTATAAGTAAAAGAAAAAAAGGTCATTTACTAGTTTGTGTTTATTTTTCAATAATATAATTATTAAAAAGAGTTTTATTTAACTGATAAAATCATCGTTATTAGCATCTATTAGAGCATCAAGAAAAAGTATTTTATTTTTACTCGTGAATTCATAAATTTTATATCCGAGTTACATTTATATTTTTCTTTAAGTGTTTTAATTCATCTCTGTTTTCTGTTAATATAAAAATATTATCAATTATTGAGGGTTTGCTGAAATTATTAAAGACCTTTTTTATATACGTGGGTGATACAGAAATTAGATAAAGTGGAACCCAGAGTAAAGATTTGATATATATCAGTCAGTTAAGTGCCATACGTGATACACGCTTGGACAATCATTGCAATCTTGAGAGAGACATGATTGACTGGGTAGAAGATTTTTTCCCAGTAGGTTGTCATTACTTTCTGCAGTAAACTGGTTGCCACCCAAGGCAAGAGAACCCAATTTGTTCTGCTGTTTAACCCATAACTGGAGGGAGAAGAGACGAATTAATTCATAATTCATTAATTCAGGGATATTTGCGCGAAAGTGAATGCAACAAATTCAACAGGAATTTGAACTCTACTCAGATTTTTTGTTCCGAGCCGATATCCACAAATACTTCTTAAATTACTCTATGTTAATAAATTGAAACCCATATATTAAAAAAGCTTCTTACTATGTGGTAGGGATCAATAAATGAAAGTCTCAATTGAAACGTCGCCTAAAAGGAAGTCTGTACAGCCAGTGTTATTCTCTTAAGATACATGATAATTTTACCATCTGCTGTGGTCAGTTGAACCATAATTGGCTACAGCATCTACCTCCGTCGTTAACTAAATAGCAACAGACTATTCTCATCATCGGGTTGTCATGTCACACTCAAGGGCCTGTTAAAACATATGCGAATTCGTCTTTTTAAATGGGAAATAACTGCCTTCTACATCCTTACAGGTAGATCTAATTTTCAATTAGATTAGTGTTTATGCGAAAGTCTCTTTGTAATATGGTGATTTTCTAAGCGCAGCTTAAGTGTGACACAAGGCCGAAGGTATAGGACACCCAGTGAGGATCGAAGTCATTACTCAATTGTAAGGGTTCTAGTGAGACAAGCTTGCTAACAATTACACCACCTCGAGGCGCCCAAGTCTCGCTGTAATATAAGATGGAAGTTCAAATCTCGTTGAGTAATACTTTCTTATTTTTCAATCTCCGATTATTAATCAGTAGTCCTAAATTTTAAAACTAATTAAGGTCTTGCGAATAAAAATGAAACAAAAAACTAAAAATTATAAAGATGAAATAAAATAATAAAATATTAGCCAATAAATTCCAGTATATTCTATTTTCAATTATTTTATTAAGCGTTCATCCAATATAAGTCACCAAAGCCACTCAATGTAGAGCGTTACTAAATGACTTTATCGTATGAATGTAAGAGTGGTAAGGTGTAATTGCAGCTTAACATGATATGTACGATAGGTAACAGTGGAACACTGGAGGAGTTAAGGTTGTACTAATCAGGGAAGAATCCTGTCGGGCTTCTCTTTCATAAGCTTGCGGCTATTAGGAAGAAATATTCCGAATGGAACTTCTTTCTTACAAATGGAATACAGATTGTTCACTCCTGTGTAAATGTCATGGCCTGTCTTAGCTGTAAATACCTGACATTAAAGAATGTATTTCGTCAGAATATTTTTCATGGAATTAGCGATAGACTAGCAAGAGGTTTGCATCTCTAGATGAGGGATCGTACGGTAAGAAATAGTTCATCAGCTACCCCTGAAGATGATATTATAAAATGCCGAAAATACTTGAGTTAAAAAAAAGGTGCCTTCAATTATAAATTTCATCTTAGCATCAAGAATCTGATTAGACAAGTGGAAAGGATTAGTATAAAAATAAGTAGAGAAAATATGTCTATATTATTCAATTAATTAAAAATAAGTAGAGAAAATATGTCTATATTATTCAATTAATTAAAAATAAGTAGAGAAAATATGTCTATATTATTCAATTAATTAAAAATAAGTAGAGAAAATATGTCTATATTATTCAATTAATTAAAAATAAGTAGAGAAAATATGTCTATATTATTCAATTAATTAAAAATAAGTAGAGAAAATATGTCTATATTATTCAATTAATTAAAAATAAGTAGAGAAAATATGTCTATATTGTTCAATTAATTAAAAATAAGTAGAGAAAATATGTCTATATTATTCAATTAATTAAAAATAAGTAGAGAAAATATGTCTATATTATTCAATTAATTAAAAATAAGTAGAGAAAATATGTCTATATTATTCAATTAATTAAAAATAAGTAGAGAAAATATGTCTATATTATTCAATTAATTAAAAATAAGTAGAGAAAATATGTCTATATTATTCAATTAATTAATTGAATTAAGATATGCAGCCAAATTAATTAATCTCAAGCAAGACGATGATGCCATAATAGGCTAATGGGAGTGACAAATTTTAAAAGGAACCTGATACCCAATCCTAAATATGAAACAAGGGGTAATACTCTACTACTGTTCAAAGACCTGGGAGATGTGTGAACCGGGTGACATGCAAATGTACCTACTCATGTTATGGGAGTAACAAAAATGTGTGTCATTTTTTACAACTGAAAACTTAGTATTTGTTATATTTTATTTGAGCTCAATAAGAATAATGTATTTGAGAGAAGGATATTTGTTTTGAATTGTGACTGCAATTACGAGAACTATGGGGCGCCTCCTCGCGTTAACTCTCTCAGCAGACCTCAAGTGTAAATTCCAGATTTACAACCGTTTAATTATGTGTTGAGTTTTCCTTTCAATATTTTATATTGCTCTGGATAATATCAATTGAGCTCTCTATTTTTATCTATCTAATAATTTATATTAATTAGATAAAATTTTAGGTTTATCCACTAAGTTTTTATTATTTCCCCCACTCTCTCTCACTATATATATATGTCTGTGTGTGTGTGTGTGTGTGTGTGTGTGTGTGTGTGTGTGTGTGTGTGTGTGTGTGTGTGTGTGTGTAATTGTGCAGCATTCCTGTTTTATACAAATTTCATTATAGTTGGGTGAAAATAAAAAAAGTGAAAAGAAAGAACTGACCCTAAACCTCAAGAAAACTTAATGCATGGTCATCAGCAAAAAAAGGAGACCAATATGCCAACTACAAGTCGGAGAATCTAAATTAAAACAAGTACAAAAATTCAAATACCTGCGAAATGTTTTGACATAGGGTAGAAAGTGCGACATGGAGATCCACAAACACACTGGCATGGCCAAAGTCCATTTCAGAAGCTAACCAGAGTACTGAAAGAGAGGAAAATCTCATTAGGAACAAAGAAAAGAGTGCTGGATTGCTAAGTGATATCTGTCCTTTTGTAGGGAAGTGAATCCTGGACGATCTCATCAAAGATGAAGGAGAAGTCTGAGGCAGCAGAAATGTGGTTTTACAGAAGCATGCTGAGGATACCATGGACAGAGCACGTGTGCTACGATGAGGTGCAAACGAGAAGAAAACTGATACTAAATATCTTAAAGACACATAAGGTTCCTGGGACTTGTAATGAGGAAGGAGGGCCTGGAGGAGCTAATACTCACAGGTCGGATAAATGGAAGGAGTGACAGGGAGAAGCAGCGCGAGACGTACTTGTTAGGTCTGAGCAAATGGTTGACGGAGCGAGGCTGAGAAAAGATATCAAGAGAAAAATTATTAGGAGTGACAAGAGACAGAGCCAAGTGGAAGTCCATGATCGCCTATGTCCTGAAGGGAAACAGCACATAAAGAAGAAACTTTTTTTTCATTTTACTTATATTCGTATTTTTTTCGTTTCTAGATATAAATGTGTAAAAATAGTCAGAATGTTGTGCACATTCAAGCTCTCTCTCTTGTTTTTAGCCATTATGAATAATGTATTTTATTTTTATTTTAACTAAATGTGTAGAGTTTATCTTTGTAACTAGAGTTATTGAAATGTTTTATTTATTTTCCATTGTGACCCTGTTCATCAGTTAAGTGCCGTACGTAATACACGCTTGGGCGATCATGTCTCGAAAGAGACATGACTGACTGGGCAGAAGATTATCCCGCAGTAGGTTGTTATTACTTTCTGAGGTAGACTGCTTACCAGCCAAGGCTATAGAACCCAATCTGTCTTGTTATTTAACCTATTACTGGAGGGAAGAGACGGATTAATCTCTTTTCCAAGGGTATTTGCGCGTAAGTGAAAGCAACGAATTCAACTGGAATTCGATTTCAGCTCCCGTTCGGAGCCGATATCCACTGCACCACAACGCACATCCGACCGTGTTTATAGTTAATTTTATTAAGTGTTCTTTTTTCTTTTTTATCAGTGCTTCCATTCTTCTTAGCCTTTAACTTTTGGTGAGGCAATTTTAGTTTTATTTTATGTGTATATTACAGATGGAGTTTGCTAGGTTTCCATGAATGTTTAAATAAATCCTAATTGAGTTATGGTCAGAGAGGTGTAATGTGAGTTTTATTGATAGATATGTCCAATATAATTATTCATGAATTTGGTTTGATCAGGAACAAAGTTCCTCAAGGGATATGTGTGTTCATAAATAATATTGTTTCTTTGTAATTTGGGTCTTGTCGGCGAGCTGTTGTTGTTGACGATAAGGTTAAGTGTTTTATATTTTTATAGTATATAATTTAAGTTTTTTATTCTGGTCGACATGACTTGTGTATTTCTTTATCATATTTCAAAAGGAAAATGCCTACTGCTTGTATTGTTAACGTCTATTTTAGGTTTTTTAATATTAACGTTATTATTTTTAACTATATGTTCAGTGTGCCGCTTTGTTGCCTTAGAAAGAAATAGTCAAATTTGGTGATGTATGAGGTAATTCAAAATAACCGAAAGCGCTATGATATCAAGAACATACGGTTATTTGTAATGTAGTGTCAATCTGACACAATGATATTAATAATAGTAAAAATAGAAGACAAAATGTGTGTTGCCACAAACCAAATATAAAAATATATACGACTGAGCGAGAACAGTTACTAAATTAACCCTTTCTCTGACACCCACTGTAACTGGTTCATCACTCTCCTCCTACCTAAATTTTTACTTTTATGTACCCCCTTGCGCATCAGTGGAGGTAGCGCCTTTCTAAGGGTGAAACGATTAAAAACAAGAAAAGAAATTTATTATTAAAATGGCTCTGGTTAATACTAGTCAAAAACAAGAAAATGCTGTGGTAAACCAATAGTAAATTAATTACCAGTAATGTTCGAACTGCAATCCACTTTCTTCAATGCATTCTTTACAGCGTGAGAGAACGCTTCCACAAATGTCACGACACCAAACCATACAAGAGCTAGATGAGGCCTAAAATATTGTACTGCTGTCATATTTAGACAGGATTCGCACAGTCCTCACTATCCAGTTTCGATAGAGTTCAAAATTGTTTCCACGTCTTTGTGGGTGAAACATTATTTTCCACCTTCCAACCTCTCTGTCTCTCTCACAAGTGGGATGTGGTATCACTGCTCTATCGATGTTTTATACGGAAACTGCTCGGACCAACTACATTTGTTGGACCCGCCATGCCACTTACATAGTAGCAAATCACCCACATTCCCTCTGTATTCCATCGGTGTGAAATCATTTTCACTTGAACAGCTTCTTCCCGCGAACCACTGCACTGTGGAACCGACTCCCAAGAGGATGTTGCCAACGATCACTATCATCTTAACCTGTCCATGTCTAGGGTTAACAGTTACCTTCCTGTCTTTTGTAGTTTTTAATAAATTTTGACTCACTGTTATTTTTTCTAAACTCTGTTCGGTCATTTATCAAGGTCATTAAATATGTTATGGTAATTTTTTAAGCGTAGCTTAGATGTGGCACAAGGCCGAAAGTAAGGATTAAACTCACTACTCAATTGTAATGAGTCTATCGAGACAAGCTTGCTAACCATTACACCATCTTGAGATGCGCAGGTCATTAAATATACTATGTGTTGTTTTCTTGCATTCAATCTGGCCTGTGAATATTTGATTTTCCGAGCCGACTTTTTTGGACGGTACAAGAGTGTGACTTTGATGTCAGTCTAGTAGCACGAGTGAATCCATGTTGTCGGGGTACCAGGGAAAAAAACGTTAGAGCAGACACCGTGAAGCCCACGTTCGTATGAAAGGATCTGGGAAATTTCGCGTTCAAAAACAGCCTTCATTTCACGATTTGATTGGAACGATCGGATTAAATCGAGCAATTAACCAGATACCGTGGCCCCGTAACTTGCTAAGAAGGCCAGCATGTCGAATCCTGTCAAACGCTTTCGAGATATCCAGAGTAACAGTTCGAGGTTCGCTGTTTTTATCAAATGCCTGATAGATATATTCAGTGATTGCCGTTAGAGCATCAGTGCTCTTCAAGAGATATGTGATATTCAGACTTCCAATTTCAACAAGTAAAACTATAGATTAACTGAAAAACGAGAAAGAAAACGCGAGTCGACGAGATTTGAATTTAAACCCCGAGACTTGAAGGTGAAAGCCGTTGTCGTTGCTGATAGACTTTCAAGAATACACGTTGGAGACGGCACTGGTGACCAGTAGTTATTGGCAAGGGGTTGGACGTGAATCCATTGACACCGGAAATCAAGAATGCCATCAAACTCTCGATCAGACAGAGATGTGCTCTCTGTATTTGTCTTGTTCCAAGTCACCGCTGTCTAGTTGTTTCCTGCGTAACGTGTTTAATAGCAAAGGGGAAGAGATACAAAAATAAATATGCATTTGATTTGTTTTTCACGTATTATCAACCCTTTGTAAATTATTTAAAGAAAAATTATTTTTACATTGTAAGAAATTTATTTTTTAGATTATAATTGTTTAGTGATAAAAGTCTTACTATATAATCTGTAGATGGGTGGAAAACGTTTATTCATATTTTCTCAAGAGTCGTTGGGCGCAAGGGAATACAGCGAACTCGACTGGATTGGAACTTGGCTCTATGAATAACAATTCCTAATCAGCAAATGTTTACAATGAGAGTCGACGGATGACAGAAAAGAAAACAGTATAGATAATGTTTTAGAAAAGGTAAAGGAGAGATGGCAGTCCCGGAGATAGAAGACGGCAGTTGACGTTGCATTTAATTTTTTGGAGATTGTTGCTATCAGGGAAGCAAACAAGGGGAAGGGAGTTCCACAGACAAGAAGCGTGAGAAAAGAGGCTGCTGGAGTAGAACTGGCGGTTACATTTGACTATTTTGACGGTAAAAGGGTGGGAGCTATCTGCACAGGTAAACTCATGAGGTTGGGGTACCATGGAAGAAAGCTCGCCAGAGGAGAAGCCGTGAAAATATCTGTAGAAAAAAAAACGAGGGAAGCCAGATTCCGTCGATGAAAAAGTGGCTGAAGGTGAGCAGCCGAATCAAGACCAATCACACTGGAGATCTTTCTCTGGATTTTGTCGAGAACCCCGAGATGAACAACTGGAGCACCTGACTAGACATAGCAACAATATTCAATGCACATGCGTATGATAGTTTTATAAATGTGCAACATGGATTCTGACAAGAAAAACTTCCTGACACGGCAGAGTGACGCAACCTTCTTACCAGTAGATGTAGATATTAATTCAATGTATTTATTTTCATTGAGACAGTTAAAAGAGTGAAGTCGATAAGGCGCAGTGTATTGCTTTTGGGAAGACTAGTGCGATCCACATTAATGGAAGTTGGGAGAGGTTCTCTATGGTGGTTAAAGAAGAGCAGCTTCATTTTGGAAGCATTAAAATTTACGAGCCATTTCTTGACCCATTCCATCACGGATTGAAAGTTCTTTCAAAGAACAGAAGCTAGATCTACTCTGTCAGCCCAGGCAGATTTTTTATTTAGACGGGAGTAGATGGTGGTGTCATCTGCATAGATGCCAACTTGATAAATATGAGGAAGATCGTAGGACTTACGAAAGAACCTTCAGGGACACCCGAGTTCACCGGAAAGGGTTTGGAAATATGCCCATTTAGAACGACCATCATTTTATGATTCAATAAAAAGATTGGATTAAATCGAATAATCGTCTAGTTATACAACTTTTATCACAACTTAAATTTATCTGACAGTATAACGGGCAATTGTATTGTAAGAAAAACACACAAAGCAAGTTAACATATTCTTCTGTATCAATTTGTTACTGAGAATTTGTTTAGAAATATTGAGATTAAAAATTTTCAGGACATATCGTAATAGCAACTCTTCTTTTTGTATTCATCTACATTAAGAAGGGATTGTGCAGAAACAAACAAATAAGAAAATACAAACAAATCTACTTTGAAGAATCTTGTGTTTTCTAATCAATCGGCTTTTTTCCAAACCTCTTCATATAGACATACGTTTTATTCTGTGTCCTTGAGGATATTAGTGCATGAATTTTTGTGACTTATAAACCTAATTTTTCAGTAAACATTTTTTTACCAGAGCTCATATTAAAATCTTGGTGTTTGTAATTGGTTTTCTCTAACACTCAGTATTTATATCCGTATAACACTGACCTGAAAAATGTCAGATCGTACAACGGCCGAAAGGTCGTAAATATGTCAATAAAGATGAAGACACTCTTAGCATAGAACTTACGGTTACATCTTGCTATTGTAAGTGTAAAATGTTGAGACCGAACTGCTAATCTAAATAACTCAAATTTTTAAAGTCAAAGTACGTATGGGGTGAGCTCATCAGAACTATTTCCATGAAAATAAACATAGGAGAGGCTCATAAAAGCTAAATTACGGCGACAAGAAAATGACTGGAGCTGCGATGCCAGATCAGGACAAATAACATTGCAGATTCTCTATGAATTTTATTAGGATTTTCTAAATGCATAGCAGAAGAATCAGACCGAATGTGACAGCAATATGCAAAACCTGGACAAATGGCAAATTTATAAATAAAAAACCTCAGCAGCCGAAATGTGATTCAGCAGAAGGATGCTGAGGATACCATGGATCGAACTTGTGAGTAACGATGAGACAAAAAGTAAACATAGTTAACATCAGAAAAAGACAGCTAAAGATTTTGAGGTATGTTAACGAGGAAGGAGGGTTCGAGGAATCTGATACTAACAGGAGAGGAGGAGAGCCAGAGAAAAGCAACGCATGGCATATTTGATAGGCTTGAGCAAATGGATCACAGATCAGGATTTTTAAGAGTGTTTACAAGAGAAAGTGTGTTAGGAGCTACAAGGGATAAGTAGATGTAGAAGGTCATGGCCGTCTACGTTCTTAAGCGTTATGGGGCCCTATCTATGGACTCTTCCTCCGTCAATAAATAATAACCTGAGTGACTTCCGGGGACGCAGCTGTGACGCAATCGAGAAACAGTCAAGACGCCGCGTAACTATACCGTTCTGACTTACACTTCTATTTTGCTGATTATTAACACTTATTGTATACATTGTTCTGTTATTCTAATACACTGTTAAACCTACTTTTTTGTTTTCCGTGTTTTTCTTCCTGGCCTAACAGGTCACAACAATTTGGCGACGAAGATTTTGCCACAACAACTGAACAACATTAAGGGACAGGCACAAAGAAGAAGAAGAAGAAGAAGAAGAAGAAGAAGAAGAAGAAGAATAGCGATAAAAAACTGTCTAGTACGATACAGGGAATCAACTTTTCTAGCAGCAAACCTAACAATTGATTCAGTATATTTATTCCACTACATGTCAGTGGGAAACATTATCCTTTAAAGTCGCAAGAAGTCACTCTGCATCCTGATGCAAAGCAAAATAGCTTCTCGAAGACGGTTTATATTCAAAATGGAAGTATAAATTGTTGGTGAAATTAGTATGTGACATCTCAACGCCTTTCCCAATACTATTCTTTTGTCAAACCTCAAGCAAAGACAAATATAAAATATTCCACAATATAAGGATGGACTTATGAAGACACGCTACCTTAGCTGGGCAGAAACAAAAACACACGATCATGGGCTAAAACTTCTTAACAATCTCAGTCACAATAGAGTCCATATGAATCACCGCGTTCTTGTGGGCGATAAATTATTTTCCACACTTTCTACAATCTCTTTCTCACAGACAAAACTTTACAAGCTTCTCATTGCTATATCTATTTCCATGGAAAATACTCAGACGAACTACATTCCTCAGTGCCACCAGTTCTAACCTTCATGGGTAAGACCCGCCATGCCACGCACATAGCGAACAACCTTTATCCCTTTCGTATTCCATTGATGATATGCAAGTTCCACTCGAGCAGCTTCTTCCCGCAAAGTGCTGCTTTGTAGAACCGACTCCCAAGAGGGGGTTTTCCCGATAACTACAATCTTAACATGTTCAAAACAGGTGATATCGATTCTCTTATATAACAGTGAATGCTGGACAATCTCCGAGCGAATGAAGTGAAATATGTTTCTCCAAATAAATGAAGGATGAGACGTGGCACGTAACAAAACATGTAGAAGAAGACTATATGAGCCGCACTAAAAATAACAAGAGATATCTGTAGACGTGGCTAGAAGAATGAGATTAAATCGTTCTTCGTAGATGAAATAAACAGTTCAGTGCGAAGGTGAGTTTGATCGACAGACAGATAAGAAAAAGACGGATGGTGTAACGAAAAGACAGATGGAATTTCTTAGACATAATAAGGAAGGTAGGCTTAGAAAACTTAAACCTCACGAGGCATATTAAGGCCAAACGAGATAGTGGATGGTAACTGAAAAGGTAACCGACTAGTTTGGGTAAATGGATGGAGGAACTGGGACAGGGATACTTAGCAGCTAGAAAAGCTGCTAAAAACTTTAAGAAATAAAACATTGTGGAGAGCTATGATCGCCTATATCATAAAGTTACGCGGCACACAAAACAAAATGATAATACTTGAAGCATTCCATGCAACAATGGAATTGTAAATTCTTACACCAAGTTGTTACCGTTTTTCGCCTCTTTTCTCTTCGATAATTTTGCCTGCAGACACGTGATGTCTTTGTCTTTTCTTTTATTTGCCTGCAAACAAAGATGAAAACACAAATAAAACGTCCTAAACTAGAAAACTATGTAAACTCCTGAATCCTGGTAAATAGTAACCACGCGAATCCTAAGATTACCCCTCAGTCAAATAGACTTGAATCATGAACAGATGATCCTAGTATCGCGGAAAAAACATTTAAAACATCAGAGGTTGGTTTCTGTCTGTATTTCTGAGCTGAGATATTATAACTATTTACACTATTTACACTGTTTGAACTGTTGTCCCCATCTTTCAGTCCATCACATGACGAAGGATTGAGTGTAAAACAGCTGAAACGTCATCAATATGACAACAAAGAAGAGGACAACAGTCTGAACAATGTAAATAGTGTAAATAATTACAATACCTCATCTGAGAAATATAGGCAAATATTGAAGGTGAATATGGCAATAAAAATGAAGACAACAGTCCCAACAATGTAAACAGTGTAAATAGCTGCAGTACCTCATCTCAGAAATATAGACGAATATTGACGGTGAATATGGCAATAAAGATGAGGACAACAGCCCGAACAACGAAGTATAAATAGTTGCCGATATCTGCTGATCCACAATGAAGTTCAACTGAGTATCCCCGCCGTTTAAGTGTCAGTGCTTTCATTACATTCTCTGTTAAATAGCGAAATGTTACTAATTACGTGTCGTCCCCCTTTTGAAATACGCACCTTGTCTTCATTTCTTCTTCTGCACAGTACTATGATTAAATCCTTTTTCCAGCATATAATTTAGTTTCTGCCGAATCACCAACCTTCAACACGTCAGCAGAAAAAATATTCGCATTGAAGATGTTTAACAAAGTGTGGATATATTTTCAGAAAATTCTCTATACATTGTATTTTTATTTAAAGGTTCTGCTAACAATTATTTATTTGTTTTTTTTTTAATTTAATTTTAATTAATTCTTTCTTTGTTTCAAAATTTCTCAGTTAATTCAAATATGATACAGACATGCGTGGTTCTATGTCTCGTTTCTGTGCGAGAGAAGTATCAAGAGGAAAGGTTTTCTCAATGAAATGAACAACTGCTTTTGAAACACATGACCCATCTATATGTCTTTTTGTCAAATACCCGCTCGTATTCATTTTCTCTCTGTTCATTATTTTGTTTTCTCTCTCTCTTTCTCATTTTCCTTAGTTGTCTCTTCCTCGTGTGTTTCTTGCCCCACTACTTCGTATCCCGTCATCCTTCACCATCAAAATCGGTTTGGGAGTCCCCGAGCGAGATATCATTTCCATGACAAGATCTCCCACGGACATTCGTCACCGTGTTGACACGGATCTGCCGATGGCTTGCTTGCCCGCCACTCGCACGCGGCCAATCGATGACAGAAAGTTTGCGCCTCGCTGCTGGACGTCCTTTTTCACATGTATGCATCTGTCACTCTGTCGCCATTGGCCTGGGGCTTCTTCATTTGCATTCAAAATACTCCCTTGACAAGCCTGATTAATTTCTGCCTTCCACACCACCGCAATTTTCCCTCGATTTTTCTTTATTCAACGTAACCTAAAAGTTCACATTTTCAGTGCTAGAACCGCCATCTTCGTTTCTTTTTCTTCTGTATTTTTTGTCGGCTGCCCGATTCCTCTGCTTTCTTTCTTTTCTGACGTTTCGTTATATTTATTCTTTTTATTTTTACATTTAGTCTCTTTCTTTTGTTCTTTTCCTTTCTTTTGTTCTTTTCCTTTCTTTTGTTTACTTTCTTTATTTATTTTGATTTCTTTTTATACCTTTTTTATTTTATTATCTTTCTGACTTTCTTTCAAAATTTATTTATTCCTCTCGTTATTTTTTATTCCATTTAATTTTTTCTCACCATAATTTTTGTATATTATTTACTTTCTTTCTTTTTCTTTTTTTTTATTTTCCTTTCTTTTTTTTTTCCTTTCTTTCCGTTATTTCTATATATTTTTACATCTTTTATTTTTAAAAAATTTTAATTTCTATCTTTTTGGCAATTCTCTTTCTACATTTTCAAATTTAATTCTTTATTTCCTTTTCTTTTCTTTTTTGTTTTCCTCCGTTTTGTTTAGTTTTATTTCGTTTTCATCTGATATCCTTTACTTTTAATTCACTTTCTTTCTTTGCTTTTCTCGTTTCCTTTGTTTCTTTATTTGTTCTTTCTTTCTTTCTTCTCTGACGTCTGGTTATATTTCTTCACTACTTTATTTTTCTACCTTTCTTTTTTCTTTATCTTTATTTCGTTTATTTTCTTCATTCATTTTGATTCCTTCTCCTTTTTCCTTCTATTTTCTCAGTCTATTATTTAACTTTCTTTATTTCTTTCTCTCTTTCTTTATATAATTATGTATTCATAGATTTATTTTATTCATTTTAATTATCATTCTTTATTCATATTTCATTAGATTTTAGTTTCGTTTACTTGCAATTTTTCTTTCTTACTTTTTTTCTTTCTTTCATTTTATTTATATTTATATTTCTACATTTTTACTTTGTACAGATTTTCTTTTGTTTTCTCTTTCACTTAATTTTGTTCATTTTATAACTTTTCATTAATTTTTTCTTTTGTCTTTTCGTCTTTTTTTTTACTTGTTTTCCTTATCTTACATCTCCTTGTATTTTTATGGTTTCTTTTCTTTTTTCTTTCATTTTCTTCATTTTTGTTATCATTCTGTCTTTCTTTACCTATTTTTATCTTTGTTCGAATCTCCCGTAGTAATTATTGTTCATTTCCTTTTTTTCTTCTTTCCTTTTCTGTTTTTTATTTTCTTCTTTTCCGTTCTTTGCCAAAGATATCTGTTCATATGTCCGTCTTCATTCTTTCTTTTATCATTTCTTTCTTTTTCTTTCTTTTTGCTCTCATGCTTTTAATTACTCATGTCAGATATATTCCTTTTTCGCTTTTTTTTCTCTAATATTTTTCTTCTTCCAAGTTTTTTATCTTCTCCTACGTATTACATTCAGTCAGTTAAGTGCCATACATGGTACATGCTTGGGCGATCATGTCTCTTTCGATCCATGACTGACTAGGTAGAAGATTTTCACGCAATCGGTTGTCATTCCATTCTGAGGTAGACGGATTACCAACCAAGTTTTGAGAACACAATTTGTCTTGCTATTCAGCTAATAGCTGGGGGGAGAAGAGATGGATTCATGCTTTTCCCAAGGGTATTTGCGCGTAAGCAAATACAACGAATTCAACTGGAATTCGAACTCGGCTCTCCGATTTCTGGTTCTGAGCCGATATCCACTGCACCTTTCCCAAGGCTTTATCCACGTATCAACTGGAATTTGAACTCGGCTCTCCAATTTCTTGTTTCGAGACGATATCCACTGCATCTTTCCCAAAGGTATTTACGCGTAAGTGAATACAACGATTTCAACTGCAATTCGAACTCGGCTCTCCGATTTCTCGTTCCCAGAGGGTATTCATTGCACCTTTCCCAAGGATATTTGTGCGTAAGTGAAAATAAGAAATTCAACTTGAATTCGAACTCGGCTCTCCGATTTCTCGTTTCTAGCCGATATCCACTGCACCTTTTCCAAGTGTGTTTGCGCGTAAGTAAACGCAATGAATTCAGCTGCAATTCGAACTCTGCTCTCCGATTTCTCCTGAGCCGATATCCATTACACCACAACATATTATCTTACCAAATCCTAAAGTAACAGTTTAGAAAAACTGTTACTGCCATCAATTTTACAACCAGCAAATGACTTTTGCTAAATGCTGTTCATGTCCACTTATAAGACAATGGAACAAGACATGAACCCACATCACTGTTATTTGACCTAACGCTAGATTATTTAGTTTTTTCATACCCAAAAATGTGTTTGTTAGCTCTTAGGTAAAACTCTTACCCATAAGTGCTAACCAGGCAATTATGTTTTTAAATAGTTGTTGTGTCTCTTGTCAGATTTGACTAAAAACTTCCCATTTTAGTCTTTCATTAATGAATTGTGATAAGAATTTATGTGAACAACGTGGGAGCTTTAAAAAACAATAGGAATGCCTTCACTTACAATCAGAAAGAGACAGATGAAATTTCTGAGATATATAATGAGGAAAGAGGGTTCGGAAAATATAACTCTCTCAATGCATACTGAAAGCGGATGTTAAATCGCCAAAAGTTACATAAATTAATCATTAGATAGATAAGAGTGTAAAACATAGAAGAAGAAGAAGAAGAAGAAGAAGAAGAAGAAGAAGAAGAAGAAGAAGAAGAAGAAGAAACGAAAGCCAAACCCTATGTTTGTAAAGAATTAAAAATCTTACTCAAGAATAAATCCAAATAAAGATGATATCATTTGTATTAGATACATTGAATGGAAAATATAATCCTATTTTCAGATGGCTGGTATTAATGTTAGGTGATTTTCAAAATGAGAAGAGAATTTTTTAAAAATAGAAAATACAATTATTTTTGTCGGGTCTTTACCCGAGAAAAATAATTGTGTTCTCCATTTTTAGAGAATTGTTAACAAGTGGAAAATAGAGATACAAGCATTTACTTGGTGCAAAATCTTTTTCTTGAGAGTATTATCAAAAGTTAGTTAACTAATCCCATTCACAACATTTGTCAACGGGTTTTAACGATGTGCGACCCTAGGTCAAAATGCGGCCTTGAGAACTTCCTGTGTACTAGATGATTAGGGCAGTTGATGAGAGCAGGCAAACAATAAGAGTGGGTGTGAAGTCGAAATAGATAAATGTAATTATTTTTATTTCGAGATGGTAAGGGTTATGCAGTGAGTGGGGTGAAAAACTTACAGCCCTCTTTCTTACTGCGGTCTGAGTGCTGTTTAACAAATTCACGGTGCAAGAATTTAATCAGTCGGGCCCCAGTGTTTAGAACGAGACGGTACTCGTCATAAATAGAGGGGAAGTGATTTGTTGGGGTTTGAATATTACGGTCAGCCTGCAAAACTGGCCTGCTGCTAGAAATAAGAAGAAGACGATCAGAGAGAGACATTGCCAAATTCAACCAACTGATCGTCCTGTAGAAATAATATAACACGAATATTCTACTGAATAACAGCCAACTGATATTTCCTTTCCGTCACTTATTTTGACTTGCTTGTAATTTTGGAATTATTTCATTTTATTTTATATATTATATATATACATATATAAATCTACACCTTGCCGTTACAGTCTTGAATCTTTTTTTTATCATATATATCATATATATTTTTTCACAAGTCTGGTCTATCCTCATGAAGTGGTAATAAGCGGTCCTGTTTCGTCTACTCCGAGATCAACAACACAGCGTGGGCAGAATCGGCTAAAGGTCAGGGAGGTTGACTGGACGCGCTAGGAGTAGTGTTATAAAATATATTTAATCCAGAATTCTAATCATGAATCATCACAAGCAAAATACATATGAGTGAAAACTGTGTAAAAAATGTAAAAGATTGCAAAAACTTTACTCAATGAATGAAATTTGTTAAAACATTTGTTAAATCATTTGTTAGATCATAATTAATAAAAAAAAAAAAATTAAAAAATAGACCAAAGTGTGTATAAACACCGTAATACTTTCTGGGCACAAATTATAAGACAAAATGTTTGAATTTGTATTGTTTATTCAAAATCACACTAAAACTCCTGCGTATTATAACATGTTACATCATAATATAGCTAAAATTGTTCAGTACATTTTCTCTTTTAAGTAGGTCTTATTTGATGGTACAATGATTTAGTAACAATGTGCTTTTGCCTTGCTACTTTTTCATATACAATTTGTGAAGTCTCGGTAGTTAGTTTAACTTTGCCAATGTGCAGGGAAAGTAGACGACTCAAACTTTGTTCTATTCATTAGACCCGCTTGTCGTTTGTTATTTGAAAAAACTTCTACAAGCACAGGTTCACAAACTCTTTTTTATGAAAGGTTAATCAAATTTGACTAGTGTGTCGCTCCAGAGTTGATGAATGAAATTTTTTAATCTCTCTTTCGTGGCTTGCTACTTCTGACACAAAAAACAATATTCTTATCGGAAAATTTACCCATACTAGGTAAGATTTTTAAGATGTAATCTGAGTGGAGTTTTAAAATTGTTCTTGTAAATTGTCTTTAATTAAGTATGAATAATTGTCTACTCACCTAAAGGAAAAATATCTCTAGCCTCTTTCCTCGCCTCTAATTTATCTGATTTTAATATTAAGAAAAGAATATATTCTGGAAGCAAGTTGAAAGCATTGTGCTGTAAATTCTTTAATGCAATATTCTATATTTCGGTCGACAGTTACTTTATTCTCTAGGTCATGTTGAAGATATACAGGTGTTGTTTATAAGATTTGTAATCCGTTTTCATTTTAAACTAACTGCATAAATTTTATAAGGCAATGCTATAAGGCTTTCATTGATCAGCGGAATGATATTCTATCTAAGCTAAACTTAATCTTTATACTCATTTCCTAAAAACAAAAATTAATAATTTGGAAAAATTACTTTGTGCTATTATTTACCATATCAAACACCAACTTTCAAATTGAGTGCAATGCGACAGTTCCAAAACAGATCTGCCCTAGAATACAATTGCATTCTCAAATCAATGCTTAAAAATGACTTTGAATGACTGAAAAAGAAAACCACATTTATTAAAATTCTGTGAACTGGTTTTAAAGAATAGTCAACAAAGAACTGTACCTAGTAACGGAAACTACATAATTTGAAGACCACCAACAGCAGCAACAGCTAAAATGAATCGCACATGTAACTTGAAGAGAAAATAATGAATTAATTAGGACATTAAAATTCCACATTGCATTAAATAAAAGCTTAGGAATTAAACCTCCATCAAGACTGGAAGGAGCAATAACAGCCACTGAACTTGAGAGACGCATAACTAATTAAATATGAATAAATGTTTACTTATTTAATATACAATTTTTCTTTTAGCCTCTTCCCTCGTCTCTAATTTATTTGATTTCAACATTAAGAAAAATATATTTTGGAAGCTAGCGAAAGCATTGTACTATAAATGTTTTTAATAGGAAATTCTTTATTTCGACCAAGTGTTGCTTTATTTTCTGGATCATGTTGAAGATAAAAACTTGTTGTTCATGGTATTTATCATCCTTTTAATGTCGAACCAACTAACCACATATATTTCATATATACATTTTATAAGGCTGTGCTATAAGGCGTTCACTGATAACCGGAATAAAATTCAAACGATCCAATTTTTAACTTAAGCATAATATTGAAACTCATTTCTTCAAAAGAAATGTGACGATTTATAAAAGAACATTTTTGTTTTATCATTTATTATGTCAAACCTCAGATTTTTTTTTTTTTTTTTTTTTTTTGTTTCAATCCTGGCTTAAAAGCAATCGGAGTCTAACCGTACTGATGAGCTGTGATAATGTTTTATACAGTTCTAAAATCGACCTGCCTTATTGCTGAATGATATGCTGGTGGAGACTAAGAGTTCAGATTATAGAAAATCTTTGACTCGTTTATAGCACATCTAAAATTCTTTCATCAGTCGAGTGCCATACGTTATACACGCTTGAGTGATCATGTCTCGAGTTGCAAAATAAGGTTATAGAAACCAATCTCTCCTGTCATTTAACCCATGGCTGGAAAATATTTACGCGTATGTGAATGGAACGAATTCAACTGGAATTCGAACTCGGCGCTCTGATTTTTGTTCCGAGCCGATATCCAGTGCACCTCAACGCACGTCTATTTTTCATATAAACGCAAATAAATTGAACATCAGGAAAATAGTTTTGAGACAGAGAAAAACAGGGCGTTCTAGAGGACTTGCAACGATAGAATAAATTAACAGAAACACAAACAAATAATAAACAGGAATATAGCATTTTGGTCAAAATTATATCGGATATAAAGTACTGCCTATAGTCTGGACTTTTACCGCTACTTTTTATGAGAAGCATTTAATATGAGCCTGTGTGTAATCAGCTCTATGGAAAATAATTCGAGTAGAGAAATTGTATTAATGTATACTGTTTTTTCTCTTATTAAACGTTATTATTCATATATATATATATATATATATATATATATATATATATATATATATATATATATTCTTCATTTGTAAACGAGTTATTACGCGACCTAGGTTTCTACCATGTGGTGTCTTCAGGCGATTTGCAAGTTATTGTGAATCGCCTGAAGACACCACATGGTAGAAAGCTAGGTCACGTAATAACTCGTTTACAAAGGAAGAATGTTCAAAAGTTCTACAATATAACTGTATTGATAACTTTTTAATACAAATGTGTACTGGTCTAAATTTATTATGCTCCAAAGCTAAGTAATTAAATAATCAATCAATCAATCAGTATACATATATAAGAATTTGCATTAAATTTAAATTTGCTATATACAAATTTATCTTTCTATCTGTATATATATATATATATATATATATATATATATATATATATATATAGGTTAGCTACTTATTTACTTATTTATTTGCCCTGCTATTGTATTGAGCGCTTTACGTGTTAGGTTCCTCGTCTCGTTTTCTTTCGACTAGTACTTTATACTCGGTGGGTTTTTCGAGACGTGTTCAAAGATAAATTCACAGTTATATATATATATATATATATATACAGAGATAGATAAATTCATATATATATATATATATATATATATATATATATATATGCTTAATGCAAAGAATTCGTCACTCTAACTGAGCAGTTTCATGCTGACGTCGTCAGCTATCAACACCGATATTGAGCACTTTACAATAAAGTAAATTTATCACTAAAGCTACAGAAAAATAAAATCATTTGGGCGCTATATATTTATATATATACCTTCTTCTACCGAGCGCCCATAGTTCAGAGGTAGAATCGCCGACTGACGCCATTTCGGTCGTGTTTCAATCCTGGCTTAAAAGCAATCGGAGTCTAACCGTACTGATGAGCTGTGATACAGCGAAACAGATCTGTCTGCAGATGACTACTATATATATATATATATATATATATATATATATATATATTAGGCCCTTGATAAAGTTCTCGATAATCCTTCTTGGAAAGTAATGTTTTATTTACAAAAGTTAGTAGGAAACATGTCACTGAAAGTATTCTTTATCGCTAGCCAATACTTTTTCCCATCTTTCTGGCAGCATTTGAATTCCACGTTGATAAAACGACACCTCGTATGAAGCTAATCATGAGTCGACCCATTTCTTGGCATCATCATGAGAATGAAAGTGCAGCTCACCCAGGCCATGCGTCATCGATCAGAATAAGTGAAAATAGGACGGAGCAATATCTCATGGATAGTGCAGGTGGAATAGGACTTCCAATTTAAGTGCTTCGAAGTAGGTGTTCACCCATTTTGTAACATGTGGCCTCACGTTGCAAAGTCGCTTTTTTATCATTCTTCAATGATCGTCTAAAACGCACCAATTGTAGTCGATAGCGATTTCTCGTGATAGTTTTGGTCGGTTTGAGTAGCTCATAATAAACTTCCCCCAGCTGATCCCACCAAATGCAGAGCAGAAGCTTTGAACCATGGATATTCGCCTTTGCTGCCGATATTGATATATGACCGAGCTCAACCCACAATCATCTACACTTAGGGTTATCGTAGTTTATTCACTTTTCACCGCTGGTCACGATACGATGCAAAAAACCTTTTCTTTTCTGCCCTTGAAGCAGCTGTTTACATGTGACAACGCCTTGTTCGACCCCTCTCTGCTTCAACTCGTAGAACACCCAATGACCTTGCTTTTGAATAATTCTTAATGCTTTTAAACGTTTTTGAAACTGCTATGTGACCGACTCCTAATGATTCGGCAAATTCATCTTGCGCCTGACATGAGTCTTAATGAAGTAAGGCCTCCAATTCATCGTCTTCAAATCTTTTTCGGTGTGTCAGACCGATCTTTATCATCAATATCAAAAGTATCATTCTTGAAGAGTCTAAACCAATCTCTGCATGTTGTTTCCGACATAGTATGATCGCCGTAAGTCGCCTCAACAAGCATGCGGATTGCTTCAGCTGCAGCTTACTTTTTAATAAAGTAGTTCAGTAAAATTTCCCGCAAATTAACTTTCTTTGGAACGAAATCCGGCATGGTTACAGCTATTAAAAACAAAATTGTTTATATTGCGGCGAAATGGCATACAATAAATTTCAAGCTTGCTTGTATTAATTCTTTATAGATGCGTTAACATCTGTATACACGGACGCAATTCTGGGAACGCCATCTGTTGAGAAACATCGAGAACTTATTCAATGTATATATATATATATATATATATATATATATATATATATATATGGTACTATCTCATTTTAACATATATACTTACCAAAATTACATTAAAATATCTTGAAATACTAAAGAGTAAATTTATTCAATAAAATCGCCAATGGCTTCAGCCATGGCCTCCAGATGATTTCGGAATCTCCTGCAACCCTTCTAAGCAGTCTCCTTGTTTAAGTTTGTGAATGTTGTCATAATCTTCAGTCCATATTTGGTGTTACAAGGAGTTTTGATAGTATTTCGTACAACTGCGCCTACATATAATAATCAAGAAGGTTGCAATTCTGGGGAGTTAGGTGGCCAGATGTACGGGTTGATGTGGTCGTAGGAATTGTCTGACAGTCATGACTTGGTTCTCCTGATTGTGTAGCATAGTGCAGAGTCCTGTTGCAATTATCTTCTCAAGGCACTTTATGTAGGACTCCGTGTTGAGTCTGAGGTCCTGCGGGGAGATGAATGGAGACATAACATAGCCATCACTCGTGATCACTCTAGACACCATTATGTTAATTGGATATATCATCCAACTCTTTCCGAATCTATATATATAAGCATCGAACACTTTCTGATTTCTGGTGATAGAATGTGATACAGTAATTGAATGTATTGCCATTTTTATCATAAAAAACGTAACACATTTTTCTTAGATACAATTTTGTCTTTCATTCCAACCTGGAGAAACTGGACCCAACGCACGTCGGGAAAACCTTCGTTTATGAGCTTATCTACTTTGTTTTATCCTCTTCATATTGGTTTCAGAGACTATTATATATTCTAAACACACACACACACACACACACAGATAGATAGATAGATAGATAGATAGATAGATAGATAGATAGATAGATAGATAGATAGATAGATTTATTTTAAATAGTATATTTGTTTTCGTCTACCGGCTTGAATATTTGAGGAAGCTTTGAAAAAAAAGAAAGAAAGATGCAGTCTCTGACAGAATTCAAATCTATGTAATTGTGCTGGATTAATTAACAAATTTTTTAAAAAATCTCTATATATATAGTGTTGAGTTATGATAATGATTGGAGCCATTTTTTTTTTCAGAAGTTTTATTTATAAAAGGTATTTTGGCAAGCAGGTTTTTTTATCGTAAAGTGCTCAAAATCGAGTTGGAGATAGAGCGTTGATAGGTTTAGTGCAAAGAATGTGTCACTTGAACTGAGCAGATTCATACCGACTTCGAGGTTATGGGAGGATACTGTTTTGAGACCCTCACTCATCACGTCTGAGTTTCTTGCTGTTTAGTCCCGTTGCTTCTAAGTTGGCATGTTCCTGCTCAAATAAAGGGACAAATTCTTTCCACTAAAACTATATATATGTATCTGTATTTTTACATAGATTTTCTGTAGTTTACCGTCACAATTTAGACCAGCTGACGTTTATTTCATAGGTTAAAAAAGAAAGAAAAAACAGGGATATAACCCTAAACACATGTATCCAGGAAAAATAAGGTTTAGAGTAATAAGATATATGCATATATTTTATTGTATAGAATTTTATCAAGAAATGACGTCTCCATTGAAAATGATTTGCATCTCTGACCTTGCTCATCCATTTCCCGGATGTCAAGAGTTCGGCAATGATCTATAAGCAACGGAAAGCAGAAAATCAGTAATGCCAATTCTTTTGTTATTGGTTAATTCTTCAGTTGACCCGAGCGAACTGAAGGAAGTCATATGAATGGAAAGATACTTCGAGAATGGAAGCATTCATTCATTTAGCGCGGTGAAGAATTATTGCTGGGTCATCCAACAAGCAAAAGAATTTGTTTCGTTCTTTCGAAATAGAGTTTTTTTGTTTTTTGTTTTTTTTTGGGGGTTTTTTTTAACGGTAAAAGATATCAACGAAAGAGATTCCCTTATAACTAAAATCTTTCGCAAAAGCAATAAATTTTATACAATTGAAAATGTTTTAAGATAGAAATTTTGTACGATAATAAAGTTTTTGGTAATAGAAGTAAAAAAACTAAACATAAACTATAAGAAAACAATATATGGTCATAAGCAAAAAGTGGGGCCCAAAATACTAACTACAGACTGGGGATACCAATATCAAGAAGGTACAGACATTTAAATACATGGGAATTGTTCTAATCAGTCGGCGTATTGGTATAACTAAGGATGCATTCAAAATCCTTGCAGAATTTTGAGAGACAGGAAAATTTCGTTGGAACCAAAAAAAAAAAAAAGAGTATTGGATTGTTATGTGGTGTCTATGCTTCGATATGGCAGTGAATGCTGGACAGTCTCATCAAAAATTAAGGAAAGACTTGAAGCCACTGAAATGTGGCACTACAGAAAGATGCTGAGGATACCATGACATGAACCGTACATGAGTAACGACTAGGTTTTAGAGAGGATAGAAGCGAAAAGGAAACTGACACTTAATATCAGGAAAAGACAGCTGAAGTTTCTGAGATATGTAATGAGAAGGTAAGGCTTGGAGAATCTGGTACTCACGGGATAGACGAAAGGAAAGAGAAAGAAAGGGAAAAGTAACGCATGACATACTTGATGGGCTTTAGCAAATGAATGACAGAGCAGGGTTTGTGGAGATAAAAAGAGAAAGGATGTTAAGAGTTACAAGGGATAAGAAGATATGGAAGGCCATGAGTCTACGTCCTGACGTGACACACCACACAGAAGGGAATTTTTTCACATATCGCCCGTTCAGTATTCTTTTCATGTTTTCTATAGAGAAATAGAGGTTAATTCTTTGTTTCCTGTTTAGGATGTGGGTCATCGGTTCTTTTTTCTCTAGTCATAATGATTTACCTGTCTTTTTGGTAATCTGACTGATCAGTGGCTGCTACTTTTCATGATGACGATTGCTTCCAGCAGGTACTGAAAAGCCCAAACTCATTAATAGCGCCTTGAAAACCTTCTCTAATTAACTGTCGAATAATATACTTTTTTTACTGCCATGTGCACATAGCTAGGTGATCTTGCATGTATTTCCAGTAGAAAACACTGATGCCACATTATATTTTATTTTATTGCCATAGACGATAGATAGGTATAATTATTTTTAACCTTTCCTGCTTTCTGATATTTTTAACATTCAGTAACCCCTTCAATCCTAATGGCTTTATTGCCTTGCTTTGTGTGAAATTATTAAAATAAAAAATATATATATCTCCAATTTCTTTCCATAACGATACGGAAAGAATATTCAGATTGTGCTAATGTCGCAATTATTGACAATAAATCTTAGACCAGGACCATACATAATGATCCTAGATGATCATCAATCATTGCAAAAGCATTAATAGTACAATGCGGTATACGAACTCACAGCGGGTAAATATCAGTACAAGAAGGTACTTTAAGTAAGATTACTCCCCGTTTCCATTGATTCCTTTACTTTCACTATGCCCTTTGTGTATTAGATTCTCTATGCCTTCTTTTCTCATGACGTGTTACTTGCTGATTTTAACTATCGTTTCTCTTGCAGTTTGTAGTTCCTATTTTCTTCTCATTTTTAAAAATTTTCTTCTCATTCTTTGTAACTAGTAACGTTTGTCCCCCCATACTCTCCCCCTGCCCCACCATTCAACTCGTGGGGTGATTTTACCTCTACATCTCTTGTCTTCAATAGTTTCAATAGTTTCTGTTATGGTTAAATTCTCTAATATTTCTTTCCTTATTATGTGACCCAAAATTGTTATGCCTCTTTTTGATTCTAAATCCAAATGACCTTTTTGTTCTCAGTTTGAATAGAGTTTCCGTGTTGCTCACATGCTCACTTCATGATATTCTCAGCATCCTTCTGTAGAACCATATCTCTGTAACCACAAGACCTTTATTTACCTTTGAAGAAATCCTCCAGCATTCACTGCTCTATATGAGAACTGATATTACACTCTTTTAGTATTTCTTCTTTCCTCAAAGATGAAGGGAAGACTCGAAGCAGCAGAAATTTGGTTCTGTCAGAGGAAATTGAGGACCGAACAACGACGATGTTTTGGCGAAAATGGAAACGAAAAGAAAATTTATACTTAACTAGGTACTTCCACTAAATCGATAACAAATCAGCATAGTATGAATAAAAAAGTTACCAAACTTAATAAAACAAACCTTTTCCATCAAAATGTTTCTACTATTATTAAGAGAAAAGATCAAAATAATTTTTAATTATTTTTAAAATGTTTTAATTCCTTCTAACATTTTCGAAATTTTGTCATAAAATTTTGTTTTGTTTTGAGTAAGCAGTTAAATAAACATTACGACTGTTTTTCAATGGAAACGTAATGATTGCATCACCCACTTTTTCGGTGACAAACACATTAACTTGGAAATTCTTGTTGGATTTTAATGAAACTTTCAGTACTCACTTACAAATGAATGCAATTTATTTTTTAAATTATTATTTTTTTTTAAATTTTTGTAAAATATTATTTTTTACCCTCCTCCACGGGAATCCATGAAATTCTAATAAATTTTAATTGGCTGCTAACTTTTGTTTTATTAGTTCAACGCAGGACTGATTGGGGAATATAAATAATCTGTTTTATTTTTCTTTCAAGTTTGTAATCATTATCCGAAAATTTTTTCCGAAGAGTAAAATAAAAAATGCAATAAAACTCTGATCTAATTTAATTTGATAAGCTTTTAATTGCTGGAATAAATAATAATAATTAAGGACATTATAATCTGAGGAGTGAAATGTTTCGATTAATAATAAAATTAAATAGTAAAATTTTAAAAGAATTGTTTCATATTTTCTACTATTAAATAATTTAATAATAACGTTTTAAAAATATTTTTAAAATCTTCAAAGAACTGATTGCGAGTAGACTTTCTAGTTAAGAATTGATGATTATATTGCCTATGTAAAATTGAAAAGTTTTAAAAAATTGTTCTGCAGGAATATATTTAAAATTTTTTTTTTAATTTTATGTGCATAAATAAGTTCATTTTGATTAAGTACGATGTTCCATAGAACATCGTACTTAATCAAAATGTTTTATGTTTCCATAAAAATTAAATTAAATATTTTTACCATGCTTTAAATTTAATGATAAATTATTAATAATATGAAAAATACATAATAAAAGTATTATAAATAACATAATATAATTTAGTTCGGTTATTTTAATTTTATTCTTTCTTATTATTCTTTAAAATTATTTTAAAAGAAATTTGATTTTTTTCATTTTTATTTTTTCAGAAAGCATATTCAAATGTCTGACTATAAATCTAAAATTCTATAAAACATTCTATAATTGCTGAAAATATTATGCTAAATCTTTAATTTTACTACTTAGTTAAAAACCAAAAAAAAGAAATTAAAATTTGATAATTTTATGTTTTAACCTAATTGAAATTTTGGCACGTTTGGACTCCATACTTAACTTCCGGCTGTCATAAATCTTTCGTCACCCCGATAACGCAGATAAAAGAGGGCTATACGGTTATTTTTTTTTTTGTAAATTTCTAGCAGTAAGCAATTATTACTTGATTGAAATCAGATAAAGTTAGATTTCAATTTAAAAAATTGACTTAAATGACGTGTCAGCGTGGTATATTTTATTTTTGCAAGATTTTTAAAACAGAAATTTGGCTACTAATTACGTAATGTGTCGATCAATCAAAAATGGTGGTAAATTTAAATTTTCTTTTTTAAATCAGAAAGATTTTAGATTAAAGTCAATATAATTTCGGTTTAAAATACGACAGTGTATTTTCCTTACTGGAATTAAATTTTAATCTCTTGGCTTCTAATTAAAGCTAATTTTAAAGCTTGAAGATAATTTTTTTTCATTTAAATTTAAGTATCGAAAATGTGTGGCGGTACCTGTACTTAACATCAGAAAGAGACAGCTAAATTTTCTGGGACTTGTAATAAGGAAAGCCGGTTTGAAGAATCTGATACTCACATGGCAGATAGAGGTAAAGAAGGACAGGTGAAAACATCGCGTGACATATTTGATGGGATTAAACAAATGGATGGCAGAGCAGATTTTGGGAGAAACAAGATAAAATATATTAAGAGACATGAAGATGTGGAGGGCTATGATCGTCTACGTTCTGAAGTGATACGGCAATTAAAAAAGAAGAACGTTTTGTTGAGTATAGAAAAGGCATCATTCACGATTTCAATGTGCTCTCGTTATTCTGCGTTAGAGTTTCTTTCGTCCGTTACTCCACTACTCTAATTGTTCAATTCATTCTGACATGAAGTAGAGCGACAACATCGATTGTATAGCTGCATTTACTGCTAGGAAGGTTGGTTCTCTGTGTCAGACCGGAAAGTTTTTCGTGTCAAAATCCTTCTTACACCTTCATAAATCTGCCATTCGTCCGTGCATTGAATACTGTTTCCATATCTGGTCGGGTGCTCCTGCTATTCATATTGAACTTATTGACAAAATCCAAAGGAGGATATGCAACGTAGTTGATATTGACTTATCAGCTGGCCTTTAATCACTTTCTCACCGACAGGAGGTGGCTACCCTCTATCGTTTCTACAAATATTTTCACGGTTTGTGCTCTGACGAGTTTCTTTCCCTATTTCTCCGATCACATGAATTTAATTATACTACTAGATTGGCATCAAGGTCCTACACTTTAACCGTCAAAATAGTCAAATGTAACCGCAACTTCTATCATTTTTTCTCACATCTCTGGATACTTGCTTCTCTGATAGCTACAATATTCAGATTTCTAAATGCAATGCCAGTTGCCATCTTTTACCTCCCCAAATACGATCCACTTCCTTAAATCTTATCAAGCTCCTATCCTTTTTTGGCATCCCTGTACCCTGTTTATTCTCTCTCTGTTATACCCTGCGCACTAGTGGCACTACTACCTTGTAACCCCCTGTGCATTAGTGGCGTTACCACATTGTTTGGAGTTAAATAATTTTTGAAAAATAATGATTTCATTACTTCATCTCAGAAATATAGACAATATAGGCTTGGAGTGAAATGATTAAAAAACAAACCAGAACTACAATTAAACTAGTAGTTATAATCCGAGAGAGACAGTTAATGTCTGGGGAACATAAAGATGTCTTGGAGAATGTAATACTTATTGGATATATTGAAAGCAAGGAAAGCAGAAAGAAAGCAAAAAGTTACTTATCTTTTTTTTTTATTTTCAATAGGAAAGCAGAACAGGGACAAAAAGAGATGGTAACGTAACTTAAAAAAACATACAGGCTCGGTCTTTTAACATTGACCAACAGCTTAGATGGAAATAAAACAACGTCTTGGCGAAATTAGAACTAGCACCGATTTTGCCTTCAATAAGCCTATTTTACGAGGTAAAAGATTTAATCAGCAGGCAATGGGAATAAGGCATATAATATTTTCCATATTTTCGACGCCATATTTATTTGTTTGTTCTTACATACACTACTCGCATTAATATGGTATTCATTTTTTTTTATTAAATGAACCATTGTCAACCAATCAAAAATTAATAACGTTTGACATTTAAATGATATTTGTCATCGTGCCAAGAAACGGTCACAACTCTGATCTAACCAATCGCGCCAGTGTTATTTCGGTTTTCACTCCTCTTCAAACATTCATTTCTCATTCCTACGAACCTAGCAACTTTCTTTTTTTCTTTTTAAATTATATATTTTTTACTTTTCTTTTTCAGCCATATTATTCTTCTATTTTATGGTCTATTTCTTTTGATTTTTTATTCTTCTTTGACTTTAATTTTTGTATTTTATAAATGATTCCTCCAGTCATTTTGTGCATTCATTTTGCCATCATATAATCTCTTTTCTACTTGGTCTTGATTAATTTCATTCGTTTAGTATTTTTCGATTTTAAGCTTTTGATTTTTTATTTATCCTTGTCTTTCTTTTCTCATGGCTTTTATTTTTCTTCTTTTCTTCTTTTGTTTTTCTTTTACATTTCATTTTTCGATTTTTTTCTCCTAATTATACTCTCTCTTTTCTTTCTTTTTTTTTTCACGTTTTTCTTTCTTTTGCATTTCATTTTTCGACTTATCTTAAGTTTTTATTCCTGTATTCTTTTATCATTTCCCACATTTTCCGCCTTTCATTTGCATTTCATTTTTAAAATTCTTTCTTTTACTCTTAATTACCATTCCTGCTTTCTTTTATCTTTCCACCTTATTTTTACTTTGCATTTCATTTTTCGACATCTTTCTTTTTTTCTTAATTATTCTTCCTTTTTTACTTTTTATCTTCTCGTTGCCTTGTTCTGCATGTCTGCTCTGATCTGGTGCTTCTGCTATGTATTTAAAGGTTATTGATAACATCCAAAGCAGTATTTTCATCTGACATCTCGGCTTCACACTTGTTCTCACCGCCGCAACATAGCTTTCCCCCTACTTTTCTATAAATAATTTCATGATAATTGTTCTGACAAACTTTCATCTGTCTCAGCCAGACTTTATGAATTTAAGCTCAGTACTAGATTAGTCAGTTAAGTACCATACGTGATACACGTATTTGGCGATCATGTATTTTTCGAGACTAGGCAGAAGATTATCCCGCAGTAGGTTGCCATTGATTTCCGTGGTAGACTGGTTGCCTGAAAAGCGATAGAACCCAATCTGTCCTATTATTTAACCCATAACTGGAGAAAAGAGATGGATTAACACCTTTCCCAGGGGTATTTGTGCGTAACTGAATGCAAAGAATTAACTGGAATTCGAATTCGGTACCCCAATTTCTCGTTCCGTGTCAATATCCACTGCACCACAACACAAATTTGAATTCCAGTTTAATTCCTTGCATTCACTTATGCACAAATACCCTTGGGAAAGGTATTAATTCGTCTCTTCCCTCCGGTTATAGGTTAAATAATAGGGCAGACTGGGTTCTATAGCCTTGGCTGGCAACCAATCTACTACAGAAAGCAATGGCAACCTACTGCGGGATAATCTTTTGCCCAGTCAGTCATGTCCCTTTCTAGACATGATCGTCTAAAGTGTGTATCACGTATGGCACTAAACTGACTGACTAGATTAGTGATTACGGATACTTCACGTTGAAACATCGGTTCCCATATGATCACCGAAGTTAAGCAACGTCGAGCCTGGTCAGTACTTAGATGGGCTCCCGCTTGGGAATACCCGGTTCTGTAATCTTCAGGTCAGGTGAGACTGTCTGCTACTGGTACTACATAACCCAGTACTACCTGCCACGGGTCGAGCTGTCGGTGATTAAAGCTCGTTGAGGAGGGTGGTGTAAGCATCCTGCAGGACCCCACCCCCAAAAAACTTATCAAAAGGCGGAAGAGCTTCTGTGAGCCAACGGCCACCTACACAAGCAACCAGCTATGATTTAAATAGTTTTCGCCTACCCGCATGTCAAATCCTCTGAAATGACGGACACAAAAACAGTAGAAGTCATCGAGGAAGGGGTTCCTCAAACGAGAGTGAAAAAAATCCTGATCCAAATTAGATTAACATGAAGCTTTCGTCATTTTACAGTTGAAATGGCGATATGAAACCGTAAGTTTTATGCTAACATTTTTTTCTTTCTCACTTCTCTATTACTGAACTTTCTTTCAAGCTTTTGCTTCAAAAGTCAATTTTGATCTTCACAAATTTAAACGCAATGTCAATCGTCAACTATTCCCTTAATTTCCATTCATTTGCTGTTGCTCATTAACATCGTTTTTCTTTTTCTCATATTCGTTCAAATTCACTAACCTCATGCATCTTAGTGACTTTCTTTTGTTGCTGGAGCGAAATAATTTTTAAAATTCATTGTTTTGTTTCGAGAAGTGAAAGAGAAAAAAATCTTTCTGTTTCTCGTTTTCATTTCATTTTTCGGCTTTTTCTTTATTCTCTCTTTTCTTTTTCCTTTCGTTTTTCTTATTTTTTCTTTTCGCTTTCGTTTTTTAACTTTTAGTTATTTTTCTTCCTTTGTTTCTTTTATTCATTTTACTTTGTCTATTTCTTTCTATTTTACCTTTCATTTCTTTTTCTTCGTCTACCTTTTTATCTTCACATTTCCTTTATGTTTTTCAGTAATTTTTTCACTATCTTTTTTACTTTTTTCTTTAGCTTTTTCTTTTTTTTTACATTTGTTTTGTTTTTTTCATTTCTACTCTATTTTTACTTCCTCTTTTTTTCACTTTTCTTCTCTCTTTATCTCTGTATCATTTTGCCTGCTCTTTTTCACCATCTTCTCATCGCACTTCTTTCAGTCTTTATTGTTTGACTAACTCATTCTGTCTTCTTCATTCGTCATTCTTTCATTCACTTTTCCCGATAACCTGTTTTCTTTGTTTGCTTATTCTTTTAAATTTCCTTTTGTTTTCTTTCAATCTGATCTGTTTACTATTATTATTATTATTATTATTATTATATTAATTTTGTTTCTTTCATTCGAATCTTTTTATTTATGGGTATTTTTTTCTCTCATCTCTATTATTCATTCTTCGACTTTTTTTTTTTCCTTTGTTCTTTTTTCTTCCAAGATCATTCTTTTTTTTAATGTTGTTTGTTCTTTCTTTCTTTTCGTTTCCCTCCATACATTTTTACTTCATATTTTCATCTTTCGATCTGTCTTTACAAATACACTTACACACTGTTCATTCATAGTCACCCATTCTGTCTACCTGTCATGACAACTTTGTTCAGGATTAGATTTTATCGGTTGATAACTGCTGTCATTTTTGTTCTCGACTTGTTCCGCCTGACCGCCCGGATCCACCACAAACGCCACCTCCAGTGCCCGATGGCTATTTGCTCACTCATCCGACAGACGTTACGCTGATTTCCATATCCGGACGCTAAACACGCCGGCCTTGATGGATGTCAGCTTTATGCGCATGCTCAAGATGGCCTCCGTAATGGCCGACATAATCAAGCTACAAAACATGAAGTCGCTCGTTTCTTCTTTTGGTATCTTTTTGTTCTCTCTTTTCTCCTGTGACTTTATATATTTCTTACGCCTCCATTATATTAGATATCTCTTCACCTCTTTTTCTATCATTTGCTTCATATTCTTCGAATTATTCTTGTTTTCCTTTTCACTGCTCTTCCTCTTCTTTCTTTACCGCCACTTTTGACTTTCTGATAGCGCCTCATTCCTCACTTCTATCGGCTTTTGTATTACTTACTGGCAGCGCGTCATCCATTTTCCTTCGGCAACCTGCTTGTTGAGCGCTAGTGCTCTCTGGTTTTTTTTTGGGGGGGGGGTTGCCTCTTTCGCTTTTCCGTGTGTGATTTAAAAAAAAATTAATATATTTTATTTAGTTTGGTTGTTTTTTTTATTGGGGGAGGGATCTTCTTTCATCTTTGTATATTTTTGTTTTGTTCCTCACCTGTCAACCAATTCCACTGACCGCATAATTGTCTGTCCAGTTTTGCAGACCAGCTGACACACCTTTCTTCCGTTTTCCATTTCTTTTTTAATTCAATTTTTATGATCCTCAATTCTTCATAAAAAGCTCTAATCGTTTACTAACTTTAATAGGGTTTCCCAAACTTTTGTTTTTTCTTGGAATTTTTATAAATTCCTGTGTATCTCTAAAAATTGAGGATGACAAAGAGAAACAATGAAATTAAATTTTTGATATTCTATTATGTCTTTTTGAGTTGATCAATTACTCATAACATCATTAAATTAAACACAGGTCATTCATAAAATACTTTGTTCCTTCATACATATTTTTAAATTTAACTTGACCTTTAACCCTTACCTACAACAAAGCTACGGCAGCAGTGTTGGCGACGAGTAAAATTGTTCGTGTCAAAAAAGTAATTCTGACTCGGGTAAATGTGCGATGCCATCCGCTACAGTCCCGAGTTAGAATACATGTCCTATGCCTGATCTTTCAGGTGCCTTGCGGGTACAGATTATGGCAGCGAGAAGTTTCAGAATAGTGAAAATTCTTCTCCTCCCACTCTTGATATAACTTGATTAAAAGTTTTGCTTACTTTGGGAAAATTTTAAAAAAAGTTCTGCAATCTGGATAGAGATTACATTATGTACAGTAGTGGTTATTCTTTCGTTTTCAATGTAAGAGTAGAAGAGTACAAAAATGTACCACTAGGTGTACATGTACCCATTTTGGAAATACCTGAAGTACAACCTTAGCACTATTCAACTAAGAATAGCCACTGTTTATTTTTTTTAATCACCTCGTCCATTTTTTTCTTATTGTAAGAAATATTTTATGCTTGATATTCCTGTCAAAATTACACTAACACTTTACTGGGTTGCTTGGGTTGAAATATTTTTGAAAACTCATTGTTTCACTTTGTCTTTTTTCTCTTTATCTTTTTGCATTTCATTTTTCTGCTTTTTCTTTTCTCTTCCTCTTTTTTTTCTTCGTTTTGCTATCATTATGAATTTTTGACTTGTTTTCTTCCTTTGTTTATTTTATTCTTTTTACTTCGTCTATTTTCTTTTAATTTAACATTAATTTCTACTTTTTCACATCTTTTTGCTGTTTTGATATTCTGATGAATCTTAATTCTTAAGTTATTGTTTAAATGAACTCATGGGTTCTTGTACGACAATTATGCATTTATTAATTAAATATTTGAGCTTAAAATCTTTAAATATAAGACGATCCTTTAAAGAAGTGGGGGAAAATGACAATATCGTGTGCTATTTCATTGAAGCAATTTTATTATTTATAAGGTATTGACAGGATACGATAAACGCATCTATTTTCCTTCGGTTTACTTTTTCCTCACTGAAATTAAACACCATCTCTGATATGCCTTTCCTGGCTTTCCACATGATCAAAATGAAATAGTCTACCATTTTGAGGAGAAGTTAAACACTTCTTTTTTTCTTTCTTTCTTTTCCTCACTGAAACGAAACTTTTCTGGCTCTCCTCGTGATCAATAATTCGTTATTTACGAGGTATTGTCAGGGATAACGCTTATACTAACGAATGAACGGAAGAATAGACAGACAGACAGAATTCTAAGATATTACTGAATAGTATTGCTAGAACTACTATGATAATTAGTTGGCGCATAATCTAGGCCGATTGACCATTACAACTGATTACAGAGTTTGATTCTCACTGGATGATCAATAAATAATGCAATGTCTGTTTACAAAATCCAAGGGCTTCAATTTTAACGCTTTTTTCTGTATACTGAGGGCATTTTGTTTAATGTTTGTATTTTCTTAATTTCAGATGAAAACATTGAAATGACATATATGGGGTTGAATAAATCTATGTATAAATATCTGAATACTGTCTTTGAATTTCGCTTAAAAACGCCACAAGCATTTACTACGACCTAATAAAACATCACTTGTATTTTTCAGTGTGAATATGGATTTCTTTTACAGTGGTGTCCACCTTGACGAATGTTCTAGGGCTACTCGAGATAGGGGGTCCTAGGTTAAACACAAATAATTTATCATATCTTGGTAAACGACAGTCTACCAGTTACTCCGATTTCATTTATAAGAAGCGAATCATTTTTTAACATTTTTTTTAGGTTGAAAAAGCAGTTGATTTTTATTATCATTAATGTTTACTCTATACAAGACTTAAGAGCCATTTGAGGTAATTCGTTACGGAAGGAGTTTACTGTATAAGCAGAGACTGAAGACCCTAGGATCACTTGAGATAGTGCGTTCTGTGTTAAATACAAATAGTTTTGCCATATTTAGATAAACGGTAGCTTACCATTTACTCCGACTTCACTTATAAGATGCGAATTATTATTCCTTTTTAATGTTTTTTGATTTTAGGTTGAGGGAGCCTATTTTTATTATAATATCCACGCTGTCTATACAAGAGCCATTCGAAGTAGAAAATCACTGAAGGAGTTTACTGTGTGAGCAGCAAAGTAAGAAGTAGGAGGCTCAGTTTATGATAATAAGAGAGAAATATGACGGTTAATCCTAGACTTGAAAAGGTTAAGATTGTGGTGGTTGGGAAAGCACCCTCTTGGAAGCCAATACCACAAAGAAGGAAGGAGTTACCCGAGTGGAATTTATTCTTTGCTGATAAGATTGTAGTGATGGGTGAAGCTTTCTTAATAATAATATAGAAATCGAGGAGCCGAGTTCGAATCCCAGTTGAATACGTTGCATTCACAAAAACGCAAATAACCTTGGGAAAAGTATTAATCCATCACTTTTTCCTCTAGATATGGGTTAAATAATAGGACAGATTTTATTCTTGTTGTAGAGCAGCTGACACCTCTACCTCTCAAAGATGGAATTTTCTATGGACAAAAAAATCGATATAAATATTAATAGCAGTCAGGAATTCGGAATGTCAGTGACAGTCTGAGTGGATCGACTGCGTGCGTCAGTCTTTCACTTTGTCGGACTCTCTGCCTTCGGGCTGAGAGGAACCCAGACGAGGCTCCGCTGAAGGGCAATCTCATCTGGAGAACAGCAAACAAGTATTTTTTCCGAGTTTACGCGCTTGGATTTGTCCACGGTAATTGGCGTTGTGCCTCATCTACCTCGGGCTTCTGTCCACATGAAGAGGCCGTAAATAATTCGGACTGTCATTAACGATTATTATTGGACTGAACTCTCTGGTCATCTAACCACTTAACCTCTCCTCTCTTTCTAATTATTATTGTTCTGTCTCATCTGTGTTTGTCTTGATTCTACTTAATATCCATTAGCACAGATATTGTGCTGCAGATATTTCAGCACATATCATCTGGTATCGTACTGCCACTTCGGTGATACAACAGATCTAAAGCCTTGGTTGGTAACAAGTCTACCGCAAAAAGTATTGGCAACATATTGCGTGAAAATATTCTGCCTAGTCAGTCATGTCTCTTTCGAGATATGGTCACCTAAGTGTATATCACGCATGGCACTTAACAAGCTGATCAAGAAAAGCAAGAATTTCGTTTAATTTTCTCATCTGCTAAAATTCATTAGCATGACCTCCCAAGACACACTGATTATCTTAGATATTCCCACATTTTTGCGGTGATCATCTTCTTCGATTGCGTAAAGAGATTTTTTGAAGATCTGCCACGTTGACTTTGGTCTTAAAGAGAGTAACACCTCAGCATATTTGTAATGCGGACATTACTGGTACACGTTTTATCAACATTTTTTTTTTGCTTCAAAGATTATCAAAACCTTACAATATATTAAACAGCAGTTTTCAACCCCATCCTCCAAAAATGCCAAGTATAATTTTTGTTCTTCTTTTATTATCCAAAGTAAAAATTGAGAAACCTATTTTTAAACAAGAAATAAATATCAGTTACAAACCAGGTTCTGTTTCAGTCAAGCACTGAATCGTATCAAAACGTGATACCGACTGATAAAATATTTATATCAAGTTAATACAGCATAAATAAATTTATATTTTTTAATTTTTGGTGAGTATTAACTTCATTTTACATACAAGCGCGCGCGAACACACACACACACACACACACACATATATATATATTTACGAGGGTATGTCAATATTTATTCGCACTTTTGCCATATCAAGTGACAACGCCTTCTGCTCATGCGTACTTGTAGGTAGTTCTATTGTAATTCTATAGTCATGTGATCAAAGTTTGAGTTTTATCGCGTCATTTTTCTAGCTTCTCTCGCAGTCTAAACTTGACCACTACGCTCTGGTTATGAACATTTGAATCGGAAACACCAAAATTCAAACAAGAAATCTAAATACCTGGGAAGTTTTGAGCTCCAGAGACGCATTGGAATAAACAGGGATGTATTTCAACAGCTAAGGGGAGTATCAAGAGACAGGCAAACTTCGTTAGAAACAACGAAAAGACTACTGAAGTGTTAACTTTTATTTGCCCTTCTGGCAGTGAATGTTGGACAATTCTGTCAAAGATGAAGAAGAGACTTGAAGGAACCGAAATGAGGTTCTATAGAAAGATGGACCGAACATGTGTGCAGCGACGATGTTTTAAAGAAAATGGAAACAAAAAAATATACCCGTATTTAACAACAGATTATCGGGCACATAATTAGGAAGAAAGGCTTGGAAAATTTGATCCTCACAGGACAGATTGCGAGTTAGAGAGGTAGACGAAAACAACGCATAACATTCTTGTCGAGCTTGAGTAAACTAAATTTAGTAAGAGCCACAAAGGACAGGAAGTTGTGGATTAGCCATGGTCTCCTACGTCTAAAGAGAATAGAGCGCGTCAAAAGATATTATTCAGTTCTGTGTATCCTGTTTGGCTTTTGACTGAAATATTCAAGGCAAAGTTTTACCTAATATTCCTTAATTTTACGAGAAACTGAGACGGTAAAAAGCGTCTAAACAGAAGCATTTTTAATGTCTCAGTTTCATGTTTGACCATGTGGTTAGGGCATCGAACTATAGACTGAGATTTTTATGCAGTACCATCAGTCAGACGTCCTTCCTAATGTGTGTTGATAGTTTGAATGAGAGTGTGATTGGCTAGAGTTTCAATATTTCAAATTAAATGTCAAATTTCTCAAATCCTTTCATAGCACAAACCTTATCCAGTAATATAATTATAAACAATCTTATTCTTTTATCCCACTGCATTGAGTTGCTCTTGAGCACTGTACTGTTTGAACGCAAGTAAAAAGTCCATACTCAACGGTGCTGATCAACCAGAATATCTCGTTAACCATTACACAACCCTGAGGCTGTTTAACATTTCGATAAATGCAGATTCGCACATTTTCATTTACGGCGTTTAGTGACAAGCAAAATCACTATTCAAGTTGTAATAATCAACAAAACTTACACACTAGGCATTACTTTTTGCCGCGGTACCTTCATTTTTCTTTTTACTAAGCTTAGATCGGCACAAGACTGCCGGGTATCGTGCGCCATTTTTGGATCGAAATCACTACTCAGTCGTAATAGTGAAACAGACAAGTTTGCTAAATATTACCCCTCGTCGAGTTGTGTTTAGATTAGCTCTAAGCTGCAAGTATTGGACATCCAGTGAGGATCGAATTCACTGCGCAGTAATAATGGTCAAGCAGACGAGCTCGCTAACTTTTATTCTACACCGAGGCGCCCCGTGGGCGGTGTTAAACGTCCTAACAACGATAGGCCTCCTATTATAGCAATGTACACAGCTGAGTATTTGCATATCTTAACTTGATTTCTTTTTTCGTCTGTTGGTTTTATTTTCCTTTTCAATTTCCTTTTCTCTTTCCCGCTTTACGCTCGCACTCTCGCCATTTCCCACTTTCTTGTTTCTCCATTCTTGGATTTCTGCTCTGTGTTGGCTTTGGTCTACAACAGATGTCACTCGCATTAACTGTGTTCTTCAGCGGATTAATGCCCAGCGACAAAGGTTAATAAAGCGTATCGGGCGGGGATTAATGTCCAAGAATTTAATCCTGCCACGAAGATGGTGGCCAGCCAACGGGAGTTAGCGTCCCCCGATGTTCATGGTGGAACATGATGTATCGTGATGAGGCAACACAAAGTCAGTCCTGGATGTGAAATAAGACAGAGTGGGTCAACAAAAGATTGAAGGATGCGAGAAAGCAAAGAGATGACAGAGTGAGAAGAAAGAGAGAAAATGAGATTGACGAGAAAATAGTTAGTGAGGCTGGGGTTGTCCAAAGCGGTGGGGAAAAGGTCGCGGAAAAGAGCAAGAACGCAGAAATATGGACGATAGATGAAGAACGGTTTGAGGAGTGCTCCATTGGGAAAAGATGCAGAAAAGGATATAAAAGATGGTGTAAGGGTGGAGGGGGATAAAAGGTTGGGAAATAGTGAAGGCGTAAGATCGAAGACTCGTGTCAAACGAGAAAGAAAAGAGGGTATAAAATAGTGGCATTTATTGAACAATTCGAAAAACGGCAAAATGAAATGTGTTTGGAATTTAGTGTGTGTGGTAGAGGGAGTTAAACATGCAAGTCTTACATTGAAAAAAGTGCAAAACGGGGAAAGATGCATAGAGTGGTGGTCGGAGTAATATTGGGAATCGGAAAATAAGCACTATGACCAAAAATGTTTTCAGCAAATAAGAAGATATTGATGCGCCAATTTTTGAAATCTGATGTTTCTGCTGAACATTAAATAACAGAAATCGAAATACTATTTCTGTTTCGAATGCTGACCATTGAAAAAAAAACTTGCTGGAAAATAATATGATCATAAGTATTTTCTTTGGGCAAATTAAGGACACAAGTGTGGCACAACCAATGAGAATTGATTTCATTATATGTAATGACGATGAGACTAGTTGATCACTGTTACGAAAACTTTATCTTTTAGCAAACGTGCTGGAATAATTGGATGTGCGTTGTTGTGCAGTAGATATCGACTCGGAATGAGAAATCGGAGAATCGAGTTCGAATTCCAGTTGAATTCGTTGCATTCTCTTATGCGCAAATACCATTGGGAAAGGTATTAATCCGTCTTTTTCTCTCCAGCTATGGGTTAAGTAGAGGCTGGATTGGGTTCTATAGCCTTGGTTGGCAACCAGTCTACAGAAGAAAATAATGGCAACTCACTGTGGTAAAACTTTCTGCCTAGTCAATCATGTCCAACCGTGTAACAGTTAACTGACTGACAGACTGGTTGGAATAATCCATATTTTATACTGGGATGAAACTGCCTGCAGGCAGGCAGAAATTTTTAATAGGTAAACAAAAATGCAGGCTCAGAAAGAAAACTCCCCCTCCATACAGAAGGTATCTAAAGTCTAAACTGAAAGCATGATCCTCAATAAAAAGAAGAGTCTAAAATGTTAACTATATCTCGGGAATACTAAAATTCAGTAGGTACAGAAACTTAAACACCTGGAAATATTCAAACAGAGAATGGAAAATGCGACAGCAAGATCTAAAGACGTCTTGGTATATCCAAGAATACATTCCAAAGATAAGCTGAGTATTGATAGACAGAAAGATTTTCTTGGAAACAAACAAAAAAATGTACTGGATTGTATCTCTTTCAATATGGCAGCGAATGCTAGATAATATCATCAAATATCAAGGAAAAACTTGAAGCAACCGAAATGTGGTTCTACAGAAGAATGCTGAGAATACCATAGACCGAACATATGAGCAACGATTTTAGAGAGGATGGAAACAAAAAAATAAATTTATACTTGACATCAGGAAAAAACAACTGAGGTTTCTGTGATATGCAATGAGGAAGCTTGGAGAATGTAATACTCACAAGACAGATGGAAAGCAGTGCATGAATTACTTGATCAGTTTCAGCAAATGGATTTCAGCTGAGGGATTGGGAGGGGTAACAAGCGATAAGTTGTTAAGAGCTACAAAGGACAGGGAGATGTGGAAGGCCATGATCACCTGAGTCCTAAAAGAAAACGGCATAGAAGAGGAAACCTAAAACAGAACTGAATGTACGACAATGATGAGACTTCTCACCGGATGAATTTAATAGCAATGATATCCTAAGGGTGTTATCGGTGGGTGAAATCTCAGAAACACAAGCTACGTAACTAACACTGATGGAGAAAGCGAGAAGTAAAAATAACCATCAATTGTAGAAAGACAGAATGAATTAGTGACGGTAAAAAAAAAAAAATCCAAACTACGAACTGGAGATGACAAAATCAAATGAATACCGAAGTGTATATATTTGAGAAGTGTTTGCACAATGGATGGAAAATGTGACATCGAAATCCAAACGTGCATAGTAATAGAAAATTTTACTTCTAAAAGCTAAGCAAATTATTAAGAAAGAGGAAATTTTTGTTATAAACCCAGAGAAAGAGTATTAAACTACAATGTAGTATAATCCCATCTACATGGAAGTGAACGCTGCACAATCTCCTCACAGATAAAGAAGAGAGAAAGCAGCAGAAGTGTGGCACTACATAAAGATGTTGAAAATGGTAGGAAGGAGCATGTAGACAACGAAGAAATCTTAAATAAAATAGAAACAATTAGAAAAATTTTATTAAGAATAAGAAAGGAGTTGAATTTTTTCGAACACATAAGGAAAAAGAATTTTAGAAATTTGATAATCACTGGATATATCGAGTCAGATGGGAACAAACAGAAAACATTTATTCAAAATAAGAAATAGTTAGCTGAACTTTGCTTAGTTGCAGTATAAAGCACAGGTGAGCACTGTGAGTTTTGAAGAAACACAAGTGTGCCTCCTGAGCAAGCGTCTGTAGACAGTTATCCTCGACTACGAATGACTAGCCATTATCATATATATATATATATATATATATATATATATATATATATATATATATGTTGTATACGTGTGAGGAAATTATTTTCATATCGGTGGTATCTGTAAAGGAAGAAAAAGAATAAGACAAAATAAATAGGATAAAAACAGAATAAAAGGACAAAATAAAACGACTTAGCTGGCCTAGATAAATCCACTCAGAGGAAGAAATACACTTTTAATCGTATTGAATTCGTTTCATTCACGAACAGCCTTGGAAAAGGTATTCACCCATTTTTCTCTCTCCAGATATGGGTTGAATAGCAGGAACGATTGCGTTCCATAGCCTTGGTTAGTAATCAATCTACGACAGAAAGTAATGGAAATCTATTTCTGCCTAGTCAGTCATGTCTCGAAAGAAATATGATTTCCCAAGCATGTATCACATACGAAAATTATCTCATATATATATATGTGACAAATATATATATAATAAATGTATTACAAAAAAGTTAAAGAACCAGTATATTAAAACCCACTGTTAAGCATTTACTTTTATAAAGAGTGCTCAATACAGAGTAGAGCTTAATATTATAATCTTGTTATTACAATGGTTTATATAAATATAATATAACTACACAAAAATGTTCATGTTTCAGAACAAATTGTTCTTCTTCAGGTGATATGTTAAGATAAATATTGAAAATGATTTATTTTTAAAACATAAGATGAATTCATGGTTATTTCAATTGGAGTAGATAAACTAAACTATCGCCCGGTTCACACTCCACCCACGTCTATTGAACAGGTGTAGAGGCTCACTCCTTGTTCCCTGTTTAGGATGTGGTGTCCGGCTTTCTCTCTTCTAATTTTTTCACTCTTACGTAGCCCCCAGCACATCAGTGGCGTTACCGCCTTGCTCGGGGTGATATGATTAAAAAAAAAATTAAAAAATTAGGGAGTGGTTGTTGGAGAATATGCTTTAGGTGTGTCAATATTGTTCAATCAAAAATGAGAAGTATGTAATTAGAACTAAGAACACTTTTAAACAGCACTGATAGATGCACTTATCTTCCCTTTAAAAACTACACGTACCGAAACCGAACATCCCTTTCTGTGTAGAATCGCTAAGTTATTCTATGACATCTGCCCTTTGTGCATGAGTGAAAAGATGCAGATATTAATTTTCCCTATATTTGGGGAACTATTGAACCATAGAGATGAATTGACTGTTTTACGTAAACATAAAACATATTTTTTGTTAAAATTTAATTAATCATAATGTGTCATTTATAACTTGTGCTCTACTATAACTTAAAAATCAAAATTAATTTACTAAAATTGATGGCCCAGAGAATACTAGTAGGATTTCTTTACTACAATATACTTTAGTATACTAAAATTATTTAGTTCTTTAAAATTTAATTAATTAATTAATTATTAAAATCCTGATCCTAAACTATAAATTCCAGCCTCTTTACTCATGAGGTAGTATTAAATCTATTTTTTAAATCCTTGAAGTTCAGCCCGCTGTTAAAGATTGTTGTCTGCCCATTTAAATAATGTATGTTCCCACAACGTATCTTACCCAGGCAAAATAATTCTATTTTAGTTTATTAAAAAAAATAGAATGTTTCATTCATAACTTATGCTCTAATATAACTTAAAAATTAATAATTATTTTACTAAAATAAATGACCCATACAATACTTAATTAGTTTTTTAACTAAAGTATACTTTAACATACCATAATTATTTAATTCGGGATTCTAACATAAACATTCCAGCACCTTTACTCATGAAGTAGTTTTTAAAAAAGTCCAACTTGCTGTCAAAAAATTAACTATTTAAGTATTCTGTGGCCCCACTACGTACCTTACTCAGAAAAAATAATTTTTTAAAAAGTTAATTAATTACAATATTTAATTTTAACTTATACGATAACATAATTAAAAAATAAATAAATAAATAAAAATTATTCTAGTAAAATAAATGACGCACACAATACTTAATAGTATTTCTTATTACAATATAACTAAGTATACCATAATTATTTAATCCTAATTCTGATCCAAACATTCTAGCTCCTTTACTCATGAAATAGAAGTAAAAAAAATCTATTAATCAATAAAAAAAAAATTCTAAAAACCAGTCTGCTGTTAAAAATTATTGTCTACCCATTTTTAAAAAATCTAAGGCCCCACAATGTATCTTATTCAGACAAAATTAAAAATTCTAGATCCAAGCAATCCTATTCTCTTTCATAACACAAATATTAAATTAAAATATTAAATAATTCTCATTTTTGTTTGAACAATATTGACACATTTAAAGCATTTTCTCCAACTAACACTCGTTAATTTTCTAAATAGCCATGAATTCATCTTATATTTTAAAAATAAATAATTTTCACTATATGACTTGAAAAAATAACAGAAAATGGCGACTCACCTTTTACAGGAAAAAAAGAAAAAGAAAACAAAGCCCAACACGTGTGAATAAAACATGTTGTCAAATTATAAGCTGATAAAATAACAATCGCCACCGACAATTGAAAAATTTCAACGTACTCTCAACTCAAAAGATAAGTACCTTCAAATATACCCTTTTTATTGAATACAATTGTTTAAATTTATATGAAACGAACCTTATCAACCTGTTTTATGCCAAAAATTGAATAATACATATTTCTTTCTTAGCTTCATCGAATTTCAGGAGCCCCAAAAATTTCAACTTCAAATTATATGCCGATAAATTATTAGCTTCTAATAAGAACAAGGGAATTTCAACAAAATAAAAGCAGAAATAACCTCTACTCAATATCGAAACTACAAACACTTTAGACGTTCAACCACATATCTTAAAAACGACCTTTTTAACAACTTCAAATATTTAAAACAGCAAAGATTTAAGGAAAATCCCCTAATTTTATTTTCGTCTCGAAAAATATTTTTCATTTTCTACGTATTCTTACGTTTTTATTTTTTTGTTTTGTTTTTTTTTTGTCTCTTTTGACATACAAAAACACTAAACATACCTACGCTTATGGAATTCAAACAAGACGTTTAAAAAAATTGACAACAATTATGGAAACACTTCAACCCACGAGGACGAAAACAAAAACAAAAAAAAAACAGCGAACCAAAACGAAAACTACTATTTGGAAAAGCGTCAACAGATACCAATAAAACTACTTCAAAACAGAATCCGTCAAATAGAAGGGAAGTTATTGTAGTGAATAGAAAATTAAGAACTAGAATCAACCTTCTTCTTCACTTTTACAAAAGTTAACAATGACGATTGAAATCCTGGTTTTTCTCAAATAGAAAAACAAATGACCATGTGCTTAAAGAAAAAGTCGAAACCAGATTTCGCAAGTAGGTGTTAAATTGATTTTTGACCAATGGGAGCGAGTCAGTGCGAAAATCAGCGTCAGTCAGTCAGTCAGTCAGTCAGTCAGTCAAATGAAAACAGCAAGAAAGACAACACTAAAATGTAAATTAAACTTCAAATCGATCTGGAGATAAGGTCAGGTCACACCTTATTCTCTTCTATTTATTTCTTGTGTACTGATTTCTTTTACTTATTCTTCTCCATCTAAAATCATTTCTACTGAATACATACATACGTACGTACGTACGCATATACTTTTTCAACAATTACTCCTACGAACATTTTCTACAAATCTTGATACCCATAACTTTATCATTGAACACGAACTCTACCCTTAATAATGTTTCTAATTGCTCATTAACTTCTACAACTTGTATTCTTTTCTTTTAATAAACATCTATTTTAAAAAAATGAAAAATATATATTTTATTCTTACTTCATTCTACACATTCCAACCTGCCGACAACCTTCTGAAGAAATCCTTCTGATAATACTTCTGATGATAATACTGGATAAAACTTGTAAGCTGTGTGAATTTCGGTTAAGTATGACACAAGGTCGAACCAAGAAACATTAACCCTACCCCTATAGCTAAAAAAACCATGATGAATCTTAATCGGCTGATCCTTCTAGAGTTATAAACATTTCTAATTATGAATTAATTGACTGCCAAAAAGAACGAAGTATCCTTGGACCTTACTGCCATATATACAAAAGAATGGATTGCATAAAAGTTGAGATTCAGACACTAACAAAATATAATTATCCTCCAAGAACAGCAGCTAATCACTACAGAACCAGAACCCGTGATCTACTTAAGGCAGAATCTATTAAAAAAAAACAGACAAGATAACAATATATATTCTTCGAAATTAATAAAAACTTCAGTGAAGATTGCTGCAAAAGAACTACACAAGTATCCAGAAATAGGAATTAAGAAAGTTGATAAACCTGACATTTTCATTGTTTGAAACAAGTCTGACTAGAACTCAAAAATAGAATAGTTAATTGATGATCCCACCAAATTTTAAAAACTTACCAATAACCCTACCACTCAGATAAAAGCAAAAATTAATAAATTAATCACAGCTAACAATGCGGAGCAAGACAATCTAAAACTTATCAAAATAATCGAGAACTATAAACCAGGATACATTTATGACATTTATCAAAGCACACAAGCCTAACTTTCCCCTTGGCCCTATTATATCCCAAATACCCACTCCTATATACGAACTGACTAAAATGCTTAACCAATTAATTACATTATACATACCTAACAAATACAGCATTAAATCTTCTCTTGAACTTATACAAATATTAAAAACTGAAAAACCTAATAAGGAAACCATAGCATCACGTGATGTTGAAAATCAGTTCGCTAACGTTCCTGTTAGAGAAACCGTTGATATTATTATAAAAAATATATAACAATAATTCTCTGCCTCCACTGAAAATTAAAACTAAAATATAAAAGAAATTACTTTTAACCTGTCCCACTGAAGTCCTATTCAAAGATCACAGAAATAATATATACGTTCAACGGAACGGTGATTCAATAGGCTCAGTTTTGGGTCCAAACTTCGGCAACTTCTACATGGCCAACCTAGAAAATAATATATTTAGCACCACTAAAAACCCTCCATTTACATACGATATGTTGATTCTATTCTTATATTAGTTAAAAATATAGAGGAAATGATAGAACTCTAAAAACTTTCAAAAATTCTGTCCTCAACTTTACATACAAACTTAACAAAGATAACAAAATCCCTTTCCTTGACATTTTAATAGACACAAACAATAACATATTTAATACCTTCCCATATAAAAAAACCAACCAGCAAAAACTTTTGCACTGTCAACTATAAGAGTGAATGCCTTGACTACTACAAACTAGAACTTATACACAAGTTAATTAACCGAACATGAATCAACTCCTCCACAAAAAAAAAAGATATTTTACTCGGAACTAAAAAATATTAAGCCACTTTCATTAATAATGACTTCGCAAACCACATTATAGATGAACAATTAAGACGATATTTTAAAAACCTCAACACTCATCAAACAGAATATGGTACTTCCACAAAACCCCCTAAATCCATCGAATTCTTTTATTGCAACCAGATTCACGATAACTACAAAGAGGCTGAAAAAATCATAAAACATCTCATTCGTACCAATATATCCTCTACTGATCCCAATAAAAAATTAAAAATAATAATATATTATAAAAAATACAATACTACTAATCTAATTATCCGTAATAACCCCTCCCAACAACTGATATCTGACGTAAAACCAATATTATAAATCAATTCAAATGTCCCTTTGGAAATTGTATATCCAACAAAAATTTTCTTTTAGATTTAGATTTACAACATTAACAAGACGTCTTACATTACACATGTCTGACCGTTCGTCCATTTCTAGACATCTACAACAATATTCTTGTCTACATTCAAAATATAAAAAATAATGATCAATAACACAACTGTCCTACACCAAGAAAACAACAAAAGCAAACTACAGATTCTCGAGGCAATATTCATTAAACAAACTGAAGCCGTCAGTTAATAGAATCAGCTATGAATATTGCACTAATGTTCTGAAATATTTATAAAAAGAACAGTTATTTTATGCTTTAATCTTGTTTATGCTTTAACACATGACATTACAACATAAAAAAATTCAATTTTGGATAATTTTCACGTTCTTATGGACGCTAGGCAATTTGTCAACCGTTATATTTGAAGCAAGAAGAAAATTTACAGTAATTTGTAGCAACAAAGTTTTGCGGTTACGTTTTGTTATTTCTTATTTCTTACATCTTTCAATTATAATACGCGAAAGATTATCCGTGATTATAAACAGATTCTATTAAAAATAAGCAGACACAATGTTTGCAATTTCTTTAATCTGACATGTGTAAAATAAAATTTGATAATCGATCGTGATTTGGCATCTCGTCGAAAAATCATTCTCACCGACGTGATGCGGCTTCTCTCTGTCTTTTCTACGAATATTTTTATGGCAACTGCTATGACAATATTTTTCCCTGGTGTCCCATCCACAGGAAATTAGACTGGCATCTAGTTCCCACACTGTTTGATTAGAAGAAGCAGTTACTTTTTTCTTGCATTTCCCGCTTTTAGAATCCTTTCCTTTAATTGCTTCTCTGATAGCTACAACCTCAAAAAGGTTAAATGTAACGTCAATGCAATCTTCTAGCCCCTTGAATTTTATCCATATTTTATTCTTTATGTAATTCCCCTTGTACATTGTCTTTTTCTTTTTTCTTCCTTTTACTGTGACCTCATGCACACAAGTGGCGGTCCCACCTTGCTTAGGGTGAAATGATTAAATAAAATGTATATATATAGGGGATGGGCAAAATAATGGTAACACCTTGAAATTTCAAGCAAATTTAATTCAATATGGCGAAGGAACATCTTTGGCAGTAATTACTGCTTAAATTATGCGTGGGAACAACTCGCACTGAAAAAAACAATCGAAATTTCTAGAACGCATAATATAGAAGGAAGGTTTGGAGAATTTGACACTCACAGGATATATTGAAGGCAATATGGACAATGGAAAACAGCGAACGACCTAAACAAGATTGTCTAACTGATTGACAGAATAGGGATCAGGGGAGTGTGGCGACAGCGAAAAGAAAAACCATACTAAGCGCTACAAATGACAGGAAATTGTGGAGGATCATATAAAAAGTAAAGGTAACAGCAAAAATTCTGAAGCAAAAACACGTCATTCACCTTGTCAGAAGAGCCTGTTAAACAATATTTGGTGGGTAGTCAGGAGAGATCAGTTCCTATTGTTTGTAGTGACACAAAATTTCGTTGATAAAAATTGACGAAGTGAAAGATAGTGAATTATATATATATATATATATATATATATATATATATATATAATTAAATTTGCTTTTTAATTAAGAATACATTGCGACACGGAAATTTCTATGTTTCGAGATTTCTACCTCGTCATCATTGCTATAAAAATCATTTCATTTGTTTCATATAAAAACAGTACGTTTGTTATTTATAGATATGGGAAGACAACAATTATGTGTATGTTCAATTTAACTAATCAGATTAGAGATCCACTTTAATTTGAAAAAAGTTTATATTTTGGGGGGAAATACATGATTTTTTTCTTTCAATCTTAACGGTCAAAGTGTCAACTTAAAATTTTTTTTTCAGCTTTCTCTTTATCCCAACATATTTTAAACATTTTCGATATATATATATATATATATATATATATATAAATTATTAAACTGTTATTTGTTAGAGTGAAATTTGACCAGTAAATAGTTGTATTAAAAGTGCTCAATAAACATTTTTTTTTAATCATATCACCTCGAGCAAGGCGGTAACGCCACTAATGTGCAGGAGGCTACGTAAGAGTGAAAAAAATGGAAGACAGAAAGCCGGAAATCACATTCTAAACAGGAAACAAGGGATGAGCCTCTTCACCCGTTCAATAGATGTGGGTGGAGTGTGAACCGGGCGATAGTTTAGTCTATCTACTCCAGTTGAGTCTATCTACTCCAATTGAGTCTATCTACTCCAATTAAATTAAAATAAAGATTAAACATGCAGAACTTTTAATTATTTAAATTAAGGAGATCAGCTGATTACGCTACCATGGTTTCAAACGTTCGGTATCGACAGGCGTTTTAGACTAGCTGATTACCTAACGCACTGACCTGCGTTTTGGTGAAGCTCTGGGATCGGTTAAGACAAGCTTAGACATCCTAAGATAAGTTTAGATATACTAAGACAACCTTTGTAGCCAGTTAGTGCGTAAGCGGGTATTTGCTAATATTTAACCAATGGCCCGAGCCTTTGTGCTTGACTTACCCACATAAAATACCGACCTTGTGTCACAACTCACTCAAGTGGGAGAGTAGAGTCAGTAAAACTGATTTCTTAACGCTTGATTTTTGAACGCAGAACAAAACTTTAAAATAAGGGTAGAAATTAGTCAAGAGTATCGAAATAGTATTGTACATAATTTTATTCAGGGTTTTATTTTAATCGTTTCACCCCAAGCAAGGTAGTACTGCCACTAGTGAGCAGGGGACTAGATATGAGGCGTATGAAAGTTTACATAGGAGGAAAAAGAAGAGAAAGAGGAACTGGTTACAGGGGTTGTCGGAGAAAGGTCAAGAGAAGGATGGGAATAGAGTTGTGAGAATAGAGTGAAAAGAGAGAAGAACAAGATACAAGAGGCGTTGGGCAAAGGACAAGAGAAGGACTGGAGTCAAGGGCATAAGAGATGGTAACTGACATTGCATTTGACCGCTTGGAGATTATAGCTATCGTGGAAGCAAGTATATGGAAGGTAATTTTACAGGCTGGAAATGTGAGAAAAGAAGCTTATGGAGTAAAAGTCGAGACTTGTTTTAATTGTAAAAGGGTGAGAGCTTCTTGCTAGTCTGGTTGCTCGGGTATATTCATATAGAGGGAGAACCAGTGAACTAAGCTGGTTGGAGCAGAAGCCATAAAAATATTTATAGAAGAGAGAGAGAGAGAGAGAGAGCGCGAGGGGAGAGAGAGAGAAAAGTCACATCCCATCGATGAGAAAGTGGCTGGAGAACGGCTGCTAGGTCAGAACCGATCACATTATAGATCTTATTCTGGAACCTGTCGAGAAGCCCGAGATGAATAGCAGGGGCGTTCGAACAGGTATGACAACAATATTCAATGCATGGGCGGATGGTTAATTTGTATATGTGCAAGATGGAATCAGGCGAGAAAATCTTCCTGTCCTGACACATTGAGCCAACCTTATGAACCCAAAATGAACTTTCTGTGTGTATACATCGGGTCATTTTAATGGATATTCATATTTGAGTAGGTTCTCAGCTTTTATTATTATACAGTCCATTTATTTATATCTACCGGCCTGAATATTCTAGAAATCTTTTAGAAAATATACATCCTCTGACAGGATTTGAATCTGCTTTCCCTAGGGAAAACCATCATTAGTTCTGACGTACCTTAAACTGATGTTGTGTAGTTGGTGCAAGGGATAACGGCTTAGAAATCGGAGAATCGAGTTCCAATTCCAATCGGGTTGATTATATCTACTTCCGCGCAAATATTCTAAGGAAAGGTATGTATCCATCTCTTTTCTGGCAGGTTTGAAGTAGAACGTTTTACCAGAAAGTTATTATTATTTCCTGGAAATTCTTAGAATCTAAAAATATTTTCTGACCTTAATTAAAATAGAAAAACCGTAAAATAGAAATCAACCACAATTTGTTTGTGTGCGTTGTGGCCCGGTACGAGAAATCGGAGAGCTGAATTCGAATTCCATTTTACTCCCTTGCATTCACTTACGCACTTATATCCTTGGGTGAGGTATTAATACGTCTCTTCCATCCAGTTATGGGTTAAATAACAGGACAGATTGGGTTCTATAGTCTTGGCTGTCGACCTATCTACGATAGAAGTAATGGTAACCTACTGCGAGATAATCTTCTGTCGAAGCGTGTATCACGTATAACACTTAACTGACTGAAATATATATATATATATATATATATATATATATATATATATATATATATATATACGATTGCATTATGGGCATTAAACTTAGAATTGTGTCCATGTTAATCTTATTAATTTATTATATAGTTATACATCATGCACTATCTTATTAGCACCAGCAGTCATTATATATATATATATATATATATATATAATGCACTAAACCGTTATAGGTTAGATTTAAATTAGAAGAGCACTTTCTAATAAAACTATTTACTAGTCAGTAAATAGTTTTATTAGAAAGTGCTCTTCTTCTTCTTCTATGTGCCCTGTCCCTTCAGGACGTAGGCGATCATGGATCTCCACGTCTCCCTATCCCTTGTGGCTCTTAGTATGTTTGCTCCTGTTGCTCCTGGCAACCCCCGTTCCATCATCCACCTGATCAGACCCTGCAAATATGTTATCCGCTGCCTTCCTCTGTCTCTCCTTCCTTCTATCTGTCCAGTCAGTATCAGGTTCTCCAGGCTCTCCTTCCTCATTGCATGTCCCAGGAACTTCAGTTGTCTCTTCCTGATGCTCAGCATCAATTTCCTTTTTGTTGCCATTCTTTCTAACACTTCGTCGTCCACGATATCCGTAGCATCCTTCTGTATAACCACATTTCGGCCGCTTCCAGTTTTGTCCTCATTTTCGATGATATTGTCCAGCATTCACAGCCGTGCTCAATACATGCTTAAAGGAAAATGAAGCTTCAGCTTGTAAAAATTTTAGATATTTAGCTTAGCAAGATCAGCCGGTTACGCTACCATGGTTCCGATCTTCGATCTTTTCGGTTTCGTTAGGGGATGTGTGTGTGTGTGTGTGTGTGTGTGTGTGTGTGTGTGTGTGTAAATGTTTAAGACAATCTGGAAAACACCGTTTAAATATAATGTAATGAATATGATTTATTCGGAAGACGATGCATTTAAAAATATATGGTCTACGACTTCATTACAATTAATATCTAGCCAGATTATTTCGAGTTCATCGCCTGTTTAATTAATAATAAAACAAAGAGGGATATGGAAAAAACAGTTTAAAAAATCCAAATGTAACCATTACAAATATGCAGTTAAAGTAAAAAGTGTTGGTTGTATAACCTAAGTCTTATTTTGTCTCGCTAACACCCTTGTGCAAATTAACTGAAACAACTGCTTTAGTTATACTCTTTTTACCAACTTCATTGAAGTCACAGTGTGTAATCGATTTCTATTTTTTCCTCAAATATGAATCTGTTTTTGTGGTGTATAATGAAATCTGTTTGTCCTTGAAAAATATTGCGCCATTCGTGATTGCATCAGATTTTTATCACGCCCAGACACTATTGTCTCGACTGTCGTTTAGTTGTTCTACGGCCTTTGTCTGCGATGAACGTTACTCCAAGGAAGCGTACGAAAATTGTAACGCTGCACGAACAGACTGGTATACGTTACAGAGAGATCACGTATATTGTTGGTGTTTGCCTTTCAACTGTCAGTCGTGTCATCAAGGTGAAGAAACAAACTGGATCCATCAGTCCAAAACGTAAAGGAAAATGCGGTCGGAAGAGAAAAATAACACCAAGAAAGGGTATATCAGAGAAAGGGTGAAAGATCCTATGAAGACAGTATTCGTTTTGATTTAATTTATTTATACAGAGATGCTGATTTTGTACCTTTCAAATGAACCTTTTTTGTTTTTTTCTAATGACACCAGTATTTCAGCGAAACATGTCAAAGTAGAAGTTTTCTAATTGTCTGGAGAATTATGGAAATAATTGTGAATCCGAATACAGTTTTTTTTTTTTGTTATTTATAGAGTTTTTATAATTTTTATTCCGACTCAATAGCCCCTAAAATAATTCGACACACTACAGTTATCGCCTACTATAATCATTAGAATAACAGAATAGATTACCCACAATCCATTACTGATCAGTATATATAAATAGTCAAACAAAAAAACTACGCACATGGCCAGATGATTGCATGAAGTAGACACTTGCCTCTGGGTGTTGACTTCAATTTCCACTTTCATATTTACATACGCTCTGTCCTTGATACTGAGCATTTTAACCATTAATATAGCATACATTAAAACTAGTTTATTATATATATATATATATATATATATATATACATATATATATATATAACGATGGGAACATTGTCGCTATTTCTTATTTTTAATTTCGCGGATGCACATTGTCTGTTTTTGTTTTTGTCGACTGTGTAGTAGAGTCAGTTGAGCACCGTCTGTGAGATAAAGAACACCATAACGCAATTCATTTCGCCAGAAATTTAGAAACTGCATGCTGTATTGCTTGGCATTCGCACCGGAAGCCTCAATACGAATCTTTAAGAGTGTTTGAGTGTGAATCTAAAGACAGTTCAGAAGAGTTCGATAATATATCCAATAAACATCATGGTGTTTGGCGTGATCACTAGTGATGGTGAGGTTATGCCTATATTAATTTTAACGCCACTGATGCGCAGGGGGCTACGTAAGGGTAAAAAGAATGGAAAAGAGAAAGCCGGAAACCACATCCTAAACAGGAAACAAGGGATGAGCCTCTTCACCTGTTCAATAGACGTGGGTGGAGTGTGAACCGGGCGATAGTTTAGTCTACTCCAATTATTCTTGAAGGAATAGCGCTGTCCTGACTCAAGACGGTGGTTGATGGAAGACCTTTTTTCTGAGAACAGGACTCTGCACCATGACACACAATTTGAAGGACCGAATCATGGCTGTCAGACAACTTGTGCGACTACACCTCCCTTATATCTGACTGCCACTGTTTTGATTATGATGTGTGAGTCGCAGTTGAATGCAAGACCTGCAAAACTCCTTGGAACACCAACGATGAACTGAAAGCAAGTATTATTGCAACATTCACCAGCTTATACAATGATACACTCCAGAAGAGTTACAGGAGATTCCAAAATAATCTGGAGACCGTCGTTGAAGCTAATGGAGACTTTGTTAAATATTTTTACACTTTAATATTTCAAGATATTTTTGTGTAATTTTGGTACATATCACTGTTAAAATGAAATGTCAGCGTTATTTTCATTTTTGTGTTATTAGACGATAATTCATCGATCACATCCTGTTTATATATATATATATATATATATATATATATATATATATGGACATTCTCTGCAAGCCACACGCTTGTTCAATATCCATTTGTTTTCCTTTGCTGCATTTCCTTGTTACACTTCATATTTCTTGGCTAATCCTGATGCGCCGCCCAGCGACAACCATGCCCAAAGATGGCGGCTGACGTCAACGCAAGATGATCAATTTATCGAGATAATCCATCGGGGACATATTTATCCCCTGAAATGCCCTAACCGACGATGACACATGTTAATCTGATAACACACAGATCAGTTGCTTGTCACCCTGCGTCAGAGCGGATTGTTATAACACGCGAATAACAGATGGGAGAAGCAAGTGACCCAGGTATCTTATGTACGCCAATCGGCCGACCAGCATCTTCCATCACCCACCCGGCGCTGTCCGCTTTGATAGAAAATGGCGGCGAAAATTGAAAGAAAACAAATTCAAAAGTAGAAGGGGGATTGTTAAAGAGGAATGGGTATATACGAAAAGGAAAAAAGAAAAGAAGGAAAAGATGTGTGGAAATGGAGGGAGAAATACTCTTTTACAAATAGGAAAGAAAAAAGAGTAAGCTGGACAAGAAAGGGAGAATATTAAAGAAAGAAAAGGACGAACACCCGAATAAAAAGAAAAAGAAAATTAAAGTAGCAAAAATGAGTGAAAGAATGAAAGGAAGATAAAAGAGATATAAAAACAAAAAAAAAGAAAATAAAAAGAAAAGGATTAATAGAAAAGAAAAAAATAAGGGGAAAGAAAAGAATGAATGAAGGAAAGAAAAAGAGATAGAAAACGTCTAAGCAAAAGAAGATTGGAAAGACAGGGAGGAAGAAAAGAAAGGAGAAAAAGAAAACAAGAAAAGAAAATAGACAGGCTGGAAAAATTTGAAAATATTAAAGGAAAACAAATCAACCTAAGAATTAAAAATAAAAGTGAAAGAATGAAAATGAATGAAAGAACGAAAGATGAACGAGATAAAAAATGAAATAAAACGAATAGAAAAGAAAAGAATGATAGAAAAGTGTCATTTTGAAGAAGGTAGGAAAAAGAAAGAGCGAAAATAAAAAGACAGTGAGAAAGAAAAGGAAGAAGTTGGAAAAATAAAGCTAATATGATCGAAAAAGAACAAACAGCATGAAGGAAATAGAAGTAAGAGAAAGAAAAACGAATGAAGAGAAAGAAGGATGAACGAGTGAAAAGACCAAGAAAATAAACAGGAAACTGAAGACTGCCAGGAAGGAGAAAAAAGTGAAGAAAAAATAACGGGACTAACGAACAAAAGAAATGAAGAAGAGAGTGTGGAAAGAAAGCATGAAATAAAGAAAGGAAAGAAGTGAATAAAATTTGAAAAAGTAAAAGAAGAAAGAAAAGAACAAACGAACAAAAAAAATGAAAGACAAAATTTAATAAATTAAAAGAATATGTAAAAGGTAAAGAAAGAAGAAGCAATGGATGGAAATTAGGAAGGAATATTTGAAAAAGTAAAAAAATGAAGAAAAGGAATAAATAGAAGAAAAAAAGAAAATATGAAGTAGGCAAAAAAAAAAGAAAGGTCAGGTAAAAAAGAAAGAAAATACTAATTTGACGCGAAAGAAAAAAAGGAAACCTAGAAGGAAAGAATAGAGAAAAAGAAGAACGAAAGAGAGGAGAGCACGACCGAAGGAAAAGGAAATAAATGAAAAAAGGATAGAAAGAGAAGAATTTAAGCAGAAAGAAATTAACGGGTTGCGTAAATAAAAGCGCGAAAAGAAAGATGGAAGGAGATGAGGGAAGAAGTAAAATAAGTTAATAGGAAAGAAAAAAGAGAATGAAAAAAGAAACGAATGAATTAATAAAATGATACACGAAAGAAAAGAAGGGGAATGAAAACACGAAATTAAAGAAATGAAACAATGGTAGAAATGAAAGCAAAAATCAAAATAAAGAAACAAAGAACGAAAAACAAAATGGAAGGATAATATATATAGACATTAATTTTTTTCGAATCATTTCACCCCAAACTAGATAGGACCGCTACTAGCAAGAAAAAAATAACAAGGTACAGAAGATTTTGAAGAAAGGATAAGAAATGGATTTGAATCAAGGAGATAGAAGATGGCAATTGACGTTGCATTTAAACTTTTGGAGATTGTACATATGAAAAATCCCCGAGGAAAAGAAAGACGAATTTGTAGAAACAAATTGAAAAGATCTCATCTCACAGACTATGAGCAGTGAGATAAATACTTACTCTCACTGTTATAGCCTTGGTCCAGACAAATGTTAAAGAATCAACCTTGAAAGAAATAAGGTTTCAATATTGTGTTCTCACTCACCAACCATACTGAAGGTCGTTTCATCTCTTCATAGAGCTCCTAAAGTGTAACCTTTTGTCAAACTAATATACCTGATGTATCATATAAATAAAGGCTCTATCCGTGTTTCTGCAGTGGAACAACGGTTAGCAAGATCATTTCAAACACAATAAACCACAAAGATAGCCATCTCTATCTTCACATGAAGACAGAGATGGCTATCTTCCAATCTCTCTTTCACTTTCTCTCAATCATTTACTATCCACTTTCTAAATCTGTTTAAATATCACCGTTTATTTATCTTCCTAAATTTGTCGAAATCAAAATAACTAAATTGTTCAAGTCAAACAATTTCTCTCGACATTTATCTGTCCAAACATACAAAGAAATATGCTATTTCAGCAACGATCTGTATATTAGATAGATAGATAGATAGATAGATATGAACAGAATTAGATAGATAGATAGATAGAAAGATAGATAGATAGATAGATAGATAGATAGATAGATAGATAGATAGGAACATAGATAGATAGATAGATAGATAGATAGATAGATAGATAGATAGATAGATAGATAGATAGATAGAATAGGATAGATCGGAACAGAATTAAATAGATAGATAGATAGATAGATAGATAGATAGATAGATAGATAGATAGATAGATAGGAATAGGAACAGAATAGGATAGATAGGAACAGAATTAGATAGATAGATAGATAGATAGATAGATAGATAGATAGATAGATAGGAACAGAATAGGATAGATAGGACCAGAATTAGATAGATAGATAGATAGATAGATAGATAGATAGATAGATAGATAGATAGATAGATAGATAGATAGGAACAGAATAGGATAGATAGGAACAGAATTAGATAGATAGATAGATAGATAGATAGATAGATAGATAGATAGGAACAGAATAGGATAGATAGGAACAGAATTAGATAGATAGATAGATAGATAGATAGATAGATAGATAGATAGATAGATAGATAGATAGATAGATAGGAACAGAATAGGATAGATAGGAACAGAATAGGATAGATAGGAACAGAATTAGATAGATAGATAGATAGATAGATAGATAGATAGATAGATAGATAGATAGATAGATAGGAACAGAATAGGTTAGATAGGAACAGAATTACATAGATAGATAGATAGATAGATAGATAGATAGATAGATAGATAGATAGATAGATAGAGATAGGAACATAATAAAATACATATGAACAGAATTTGATAGATAGATAGATAGATAGATAGATAGATAGATAGGAACATAATAAAATAGACATGAACATAATTAGATAGATAGATAGATAGATAGATAGATAGATAGATAGATAGATAGATAGATAGATAGATAGATAGATCGGAGCATAATATGATAGAAATGAACAGAATTTGAAAGATAGATAGATAGATAGATAGATAGATAGATAGATAGATAGATAGATAGATAGATATGAACAGAATTTGATAGATAGATAGATAGATAGATAGACAGACAGATAGATAGATAGATAGATAGATAGATAGATAGATAGATAGATAGATAGATAGAACATAATGAAATAGATATGAACAGAATTTGATAGATAGATAGATAGATAGATAATAAAATAGATATGAACAGAATTTGATAGATAGATCGATAGATAGATAATAAAATAGATATGAACAGAATTTGATAGATAGATAGATAGATAGGAACATAATAAAATAGATATGAACAGAATTTGATAGATAGATAGATAGATAGATAGATAGATAGATAGATAGATAGATAGATATGAACAGAATTTGATAGATAGATAGATAGATAGATAGATATGAACAGAATTTGATAGATAGATAGATAGATAGATAGATAGATAGATAGATAGATAGATAGATAGATAGATAGATAGGGACATAATAAAATAGATATGAACAGAATATGATAGGTAGATAGATAGATAAATAGAAATATAGATAGATAGATAGATAGATAGATAGATAGATAGGAACAGAATAGATAGGATAGGAACAGGAAGAATTAGATAGATAGATAGATAGATAGATAGATAGATAGATAGATAGATAGATAGATAGATAGAACAGAATAGGATAGACAGGACCAGATTAGATTAGATAGATAGATAGATAGATAGATAGATAGATAGATAGATAGATAGATAGATAGATAGGAACAGAATAGGATAGATAGGAACAGAATTAGATAGATAGATAGATAGATAGATAGGAACAGAATAGGATAGATAGGAACAGAATTAGATAGATAGATAGATAGATAGATAGATAGATAGATAGATAGATAGATGATGGAACAGAATAGGTTAGATAGAAAAAGAATAGGATAGATAGGAACAGAATTACATAGATAGATAGATAGATAGATAGATAGATAGATAGATAGATAGGAACATAATAAAATAGACATGAACATAATTAGATAGATAGATAGATAGATAGATAGATAGATAGATAGATAGATAGATAGATAGATAGATAGATAGATAGATCGGAGCATAATATGATAGAAATGAACAGAATTTGAAAGATAGATAGATAGATAGATAGATAGATAGATAGATAGATAGATAGATAGATAGGAACATAATAAGATAGATATGAACAGAATTTGATAGATAGATAGATAGATAGATAGATAGATAGATAGATAGATAGATAGATAGGAACATAATAAAATAGATATGAACAGATTTTGATAGATAGATAGATAGATAGACAGACAGACAGACAGATAGATAGATAGATACATAGATAGATAGATAGATAGATAGATAGATAGATAGATAGATAGATAGATAGATAGAACATAATGAAATAGATATGAACAGAATTTGATTGATAGATAGATAGATAGATAGATAGATAGATAGATAGATAGATAATAAAATAGATATGAACAGAATTTGATAGATAGATCGATAATAAAATAGATATGAACAGAATTTGATAGATAGATAGATAGATAGATAGATAATGAAATAGATATGAACAGAAGTTGATAGATAGATAGATAGATAGATAGATAGATAGATAGATAGATAGATAGATAGATAGATAGAATGGAACATAATAAAATAGATATGAACAGAATTTGATATATAGATAGATAGATAGATAGATAGATAGATAGATAGATAATGAACATAATTTGATAGATAGATAGATAGATAGATAGATAGATAGATAGATAGATAGATAGATAGATAGATAGATAGATAGGGACATAATAAAATAGATATGAACAGAATTTGATAGGTAGATAGATAGATAAATAGAAATATAGATAGATAGATAGATAGATAGATAGATAGGAGCATAATAAAATAGTTATGAACAGAATTTGATATATATATATATATATATATATATATATAGATAGATAGATAGATAGATAGATAGATAGATAGGAAATGAGTAACATATATATATATCTTATTCTGTTCCTATCTATCTATCTATCTATCTATCTATCTATCTATCTATCTATCTCATTCTGTTCCTATCTCTCTTATTCTGTTCCTATCTATCTATCTAATTTTGTTTCTATCTCTCTCTTTATCTAATTCTGTTCCTATATATATATATATATATATATATATAGGAACAGAATTAGATAAAGAGATAGAAACAAAATTAGATAGATAGATAGATAGATAGATAGATAGGAACATAATTAGATAGATAGATAGATAGATAGATAGATAGATAGATAGATAGATAGATAGATAGGAACAGAATAGGTTAGATAGAAAAAGAATAGGATAGATAGGAACAGAATTACATAGATAGATAGATAGATTAATAGATAGATAGATAGATAGATAGATAGATAGATAGATAGATAGATAGATAGATAGATAGATAGATCGGAGCATAATATGATAGAAATGAACAGAATTTGAAAGATAGATAGATAGATAGATAGATAGATAGATAGATAGATAGATAGATAGATAGGAACATAATAAGATAGATATGAACAGAATTTGATAGATAGATAGATAGATAGATAGATAGATAGATAGATAGATAGATAGATAGAAACATAATAAAATAGATATGAACAGATTTTGATAGATAGATAGATAGATAGATAGATAGACAGACAGACAGACAGACAGATAGATAGATAGATAGATAGATAGATAGATAGATAGATAGATAGAACATAATGAAATAGATATGAACAGAATTTGATAGATAGATAGATAGATAGATAGATAGATAGATAGATAGATAGATAGATAATAAAATAGATATGAACAGAATTTGATAGATAGATCGATAGATAGATAATAAAATAGATATGAACAGAATTTGATAGATAGATAGATAGATAATGAAATAGATATGAACAGAAGTTGATAGATAGATAGATAGATAGATAGATAGATAGATAGATAGGAACATAATAAAATAGATATGAACAGAATTTGATAGATAGATAGATAGATAGATAGATAGATAGATAGATAGATAAGATAAGAACAGAATTTGATAGATAGATAGATAGATAGATAGATAGATAGATAGATAGATAGATAGATAGGGACATAAAATAGATATGAACAGAATTTGATAGGTAGATAGATAGATAAATAGAAATATAGATAGATAGATAGATAGATAGATAGGAGCATAATAAAATAGTTATGAACAGAATTTGATATATATATATATATATATATATATATATAGATAGATAGATAGATAGATAGATAGATAGATAGATAGATAGGAAATGAGTAACATATATATATATATCTTATTCTGTTCCTATCTATCTATCTATCTATCTATCTATCTATCTATCTATCTATCTCATTCTGTTCCTATCTCTCTTATTCTGTTCCTATCTATCTATCTAATTTTGTTTCTATCTCTCTCTTTATCTAATTCTGTTCCTATATATATATATATATATATATAGGAACAGAATTAGATAAAGAGATAGAAACAAAATTAGATAGATAGATAGATAGATAGATAGATAGATAGATAGATAGATAGATAGATAGGAACATAATTAGATAGATAGATAGATAGATAGATAGATAGATAGATAATATATAAACCGCATTCTTTCTAAAAAGAACGTTCAGTCACTACAATTTTGACCAGTTTTCGAATCAACCATTGTTTCTTACATAATTTCATGAACTGCAGTCCATACTGTTTCTCATGATGGTTTACGGCCATGTCCCGTTAAATCACCAGGTCTCCAAAGTTTAACAAGGTCGAGCTTGATTACTAACTTCATGTGAGACTGAGAATATCAGGTGCTGTATGCTTTAATGTACTGTTGGTGTAATGTATAATATCTTAGAAATTTTAATTGCAGAGCCGAATTCCAATTCCAGTTGTGTTATTATATTCACTTACGCATAGATACACCTAAGAAAAGTACGAATCCAGCTTTTCTCTCACCAGCTTTGATTTTATTTTTTAAGACTTGATTCTCTAAATGATCATCTGAAAATATTCTCACAATCTAACAATATTTTTTGGCTTTACACAATAAGCAAAGGGTTGATGAGCTATATAAAACGTATGTGTCAATCAACCAATCAGGCTCCTTATGATCACATACCACCACAAAGTGTCCCTCTACCTTGAGTAGCTCTTGGGCTTTGGATGAACATTAGGATAGATAGATAGATAGATAGATAGATAGATAGATAGATAGATAGATAGATATGAACAGACTGGAAATACACAATCATATATATATGAATACATGCACGGGTTATGATATACATACATCTCAACTGACTAAGAAATAGATAAATGAATAATTAAAGAATAATTTTGATTGGTGGATACTGTAATCAAGTGATGTTTTTATTTTCTGAATGAATCTATCTGAAAAGTCCTGTTTTTTTCCAGTCTGGAGATGTGGTAAATGTTTATGCCCAGGAACCACAATGATTTCCATTGCTAATTTTCTTGGAAAACAGTCAGTCAGTTTCTCCTCCATTGAACGATTAAGGAATCATCATCATCGATTGTCTCCCATTTGGCCTTATACCTTACACAGCTCAACTGGGAAAATATTGACTTAAGAAATATCCCAATAACCTTCATCACAAGCAAATAACGAGCGTCTGTGAGTGACTAACTTCTCTTGCACGTGTTGCGGGAGTGGAATCTGATACAATTCAATCGAAATTACTTCATTCTCTCGGGAACTGCCTGGTTGTCTGACATATCCAAATTAGCAGACGACATTTGAGGAGAGCAAGAATATATTGTTGCGGTTAGAATAAATACAAAGTTTTGAACACAGAACCGTCGTGTTCTCCTTATGATGACACTTTTCTCATTAAATATTCAGGAAGCCCTGGGTCAGTTTTTTTTTTTGGAGGGGGGGTAATATTGCATAGGTTGATTGCTGAAGATATGTATCACGACGAGAAAGACAATTGCAGAGAGGCGATAATTTGCTGGTGTATATGTGAAACAAAAAGTAACAGCTTGTATGCATCTGTGTCAAAGTGAGAGAGAGGGGGAGATAAAGAGGGAGGGCGACAAACATAAGAGGGAGGAAAAAAAGGAGGGAGAGATATGAACGGGAGAGAAAGAGAGTGAGGGAGAGAATCTCAGAGAGGGTTGGATGGAGAGGAAGGGAGAGAGGGGGAGAATGAGGGGAGAAAAAGAGAAAAGTGTGAGGTGGAGGGAGGGATAAAGAGAAAGAAAGAGAGAAAGAGAAAGAGAACATATGCTCTTTTTTTTAAAAATAATTTCACACTAAGCAAAGCCATAATGCTACGAATACGAAACCCGTTTCCGGAAGTATAAGACAATAAGAAGACGCTAGTAAGGAGAAAGGACAATAAAAAACACCTACAAGGAAGACAAAATGGCGATTGATGTTATATTTGAACTTTTGAACATTGTCAAACTAACAGAAGACAGGGTGCTTAAAAATTGCTGTCGAAACTGGATATTACCCCAGGGTCTCCTCATCGAGAAGGGATGTGACACTATGTCGGTGTTAACGTGAACAAGAACGCATACTCTCTGGTCCGGTGTCAAAATTTACCTAGCGCCGTCTACCGCTGGATCGGACTCATTGCTTTGTCTATTTCTCTCAGTCGAGTCTCCGTTCGTAGACAGAATTCCGACAGTCATACTCTATCCAATGTGAGAAAACTTAACAATTGCGGACTGTCTGAACTATTAATATTTACCCAAAGTCTCTTCACAGAAACGGAATGTGACACAAAGTCGGGTTTATTGTCGTGTCCCGGCGCTCGTACACTGAGGTCAATGGAAACAATTTGCCCAGCCTAGCAACCGCAGGATCGGTTACGTTGCATTGTCTATTTTACTCACCCGTATTTCCCTCCAAAGACAATCTCTGTTTATGTTGCAAGAAGACAGAGAGCTTGACAATTGCCAGACAGTGGCCTCTCGGATATCTGGATTTTTACCTAATTATCCTAATGGAGACAGGATGCTACACAGTGATGGCTTTAACGTGGGGAGACTGTGCACAATTTTTTTGCCCCAAAATCAAAATTTACCCAGTCTCTCCAACGGCAGAATCGGGCTCTTGGTTTTGTTCATTTTACTCAGCCGAGACTCCATTGGAATACAGAACCCCGACTTAGTCGTACTCTGCACGAAGACAGGGAGCTTGACAATAGCATACCGTAAAGCGGACTATGGGAACTCAAGATATTTACCCATGTCTCCCAAATCTGAGACGCGATGTCACACAAGGTCGGGCTTAACGTGGGAAACAAGCTTGCGTACACTCAAGCCAATCGTCACAATTCACTCAGCAGGCGCAACCCCGGCATCGGACACTTTGCATTGTCTATTTTTCTCAATCGAGTCTCCGTCCCTAGATCCCCAACTGAGTCATAATCTCTCCTAAAACAAATAGCGCGACAATTCCAAGCAAGAGATCGAAATGTTCGATCCCTGTATATTTATCCAAGTATCACCACTGAGACAGGTTTTGAAACAAGCTCGAGTTTAAAGTGAGGGACCTGAACGCGTACACTCTGGACAAGGGTCAAAATTTACCCCAGAACAGAAACCGTGGGATCGGGAACATTGTCCCGTCTAAGTCATGCTCTACCCCAAAAACAGACAGCTTGACCATTTTGAAGTAGACAGTGGACTATCGAAACTCTGTTTATTTATCCAAGTCTCACTAATAAGAAGAAATGTGACACAAGGTCGTATTTAACCTGTGAGACACATGCTTATGCAATCAAGCCAATAATCAAAATTTACTCAAACTTTGCAACCATTGCATCGAGCAGTTGCATTGTCAACTTTTCTCCGCCGACTCTTTGTCTGTAGACAGAAATAAGACTGAATGGTATTACGAACCAGACAGTGAATTGTTAAAAATCTGCTTATTTACCTAAAGTGTCCTCAATGAGACGGCTTTTGACATAAGATCAGGTTTAATATTAGGAACACTCGTGTCATGTCTCAAAATTTACCCATCCCCCTCAACAGCAGGATCCGGCACTTTGCTTTGTTTATTCATTTCGTCTTAGTCTCCCTCTATAGACAGAGTCGTACTCTACACAAACATAGAATGCTTGGCAATTGCGAGCCCGACATTGGACCGTTAGAACTTTATGCATTTAACAAATCTATCTACCAAAAAGTGATATGTCATATGGCCAGGCTTAACTTGGGGAGCACAAAGACGTACATTCGGGCCACACAAGGTCATACTTAAGATAGGGAACTAAAGAGCGTACACTAGAGCGAGGATCATTGATCCATACCTCGGACTGTAAGAACTTTAAATATATATTTAAGCCTCGCCACTGAGACGAAATGTCACACAAAGTCGGGGTTAACTCGAGGAACCCGAGAGCGTACAACTGGGCAAAAAGCCAAAATTTATCTACACTCTGCAACCGCGGCATTGTCTATTTTTTTAAGCCAATTTTCCTTCCATAAACAGCGCCCCAACTGAGTAGTGCTTTTCCTAACAACAGAGAGCTTGTCAATTATGAATCTTTTAGGAAAACTCTATATTTACCAAAATCTGTCCACCCGGGATGTAAGACAGTGATTGGTTTAATGTAGGAAATCCTTTTTTCTCAGCCGATTCCCTGTCTGTAGACAGAAACCCAACAGAGAGCTTGGCAATTGCGCGCTAGATAGCGAACTGAATGAAGCCTGGATACTTACCCAAAGTCTCCCCACTTAGACGGGATGTGACACACCCCGAGTTTAACATGGGAAACACGAGTGCGTTCAGTCGGGCCAATTGTCAAAATGTACTCATCTTTCGCAACTGCAGAATCGAGAAACTTGCATTGTCTATGTTTTTTCAGATCAGTCTCCGTCCTTATGCAGAATCTTGACTTACACTGCCCATAAACAGAGAGCTTGACAATTGTGTGCCGGACAGCCTGAACTCTTGTGTCACGTCCCTAGTCAGTAGGGATGTGACACAAGATCGAGAGTAAATTGGGGAACTCTGCGCTTACACTCAGGCCAAGTGTCAAAATTTACCCAGACCCTGAAAATGTAGGATCAGGCACTTTACACTTTATTTTTCTCAGCCGAGTCGTCGACTATAGAGAGCCCAGACAGAGTCGTACTCTGCCCGAAGACAGAGATCTTGACAATTGCCAGTTCTCCCAGAGCTTTGAATATTTGCAAAAATCTCTCCACTGAAACGGAATGTGATTCAAGTTTTGTTTAACCCAAGCAAGTACACTCAGGCCACGTTTCCTAATTTACCCAGCCTCTGCAACGACGGTATCGTGCACATTGACTTTCTCAGTCATATTTCCGTCTGTAAATAGAAACTCGAGTGTGTCGTACTTTACACGAAGACAGAGAGCTTGACTGACAATTGCGAGTCAGACAGTCGGAATATGGATATTTACCTAAAGTCTTCTCAGTGAGAAGGGATGTGTCGGTTTTAACAAGGGGAACCTGCGCAAGTACAATCGAGCCAAGAGTAAAATTTTGAATGGTCAGTTTTTTCAACTACACCCATTTTTTTCAAGTCTGTCTAATTCTTCGATGACTTAGTCCAATGCTGCGAACAGTCTCAGTTAAAATATTGGCCGTCAAGTCTTTAAATTTTCACATGTTTTTTTTTTGGTCATTTGCCCATTCATATTTTTTCAATAAATATTTATAGTTAATTTCAATAACTAAAATAATTCCGTATTTGTTTATATTTCTGAGATGAGGTAGTATTTATACTATTTACATTATTCGGACTATTGTCTTCATCTTTGTTTCCATTTCGGTTCGAAATTCCTAATAGTTGAAGAAGGCCGGAGCGTAAAACTGCCGACACGTCGTACAAATGGTAACAAAGATGAGGACAATGAGTCCGAATAATGTAAATAGTGTAAAATAATTTCCATCCAGTCAGTACCAAATAAGTAGTAGTTTTGAACACATATGCCGTTGCTTTTACACACGTTACGAAATAAAACGTCATTTCAACAATAACAAATAATTTTCCACCCGACACACCGCGTATGTTTTTCGAAGTTATTTTTAATACTGGTTCTCCGTTTGCTTTCCATGTGGCTTCGTTGATTATTGTAACATCACAACCAGAAACTAGTCACATTTTTACATTTACATTATTAATTTTTGAATACACAAATTTTCTCTTGTTTTCACATTTTTCTTTGCTGCGAATTTATGAGCAAACATTTTCTTCACTTTCCTACTATTGTGTTTCAGGTTTAGGATTCTATTATATTTGTCTGATATTTCTTGTAGTGTTAATTTTTATTCTGTTCCGGTTTCGTTCGGACTCTAGCACGTATTTCTGCGTCTTGTTTCACAGTTAAACCTTGAACGAAAATTAATCCTTTCAATATAACAGGAGTCAGCTCGTTTAATTTGAATCTTTCACGCTCTTTGTTAACAATGCCAGAATAGTTGACAAAATCTTCGTCTTCTTTTATCGTCAGATTTTCAGATTTATAACAAATATTGAATAACGAACTTGCTAAAATTTTTAGTCAGCATATTTGCCGTTCCTTCAAAGCAATTTGTAAAAGCAAATTTAGCCTGGTTTTTTCGGTATACATAATTACGGTATTTTTCATGTTCTACTGGCGCTGAATTTCTCAACCAGTTTTTCTTTCTCGTTTCCTCAGTATCTGTATTCTTCTCCGTAAATTTTCCTCTATTATCTAAAATAATTAAGAAAGATAATTTAATCTTCTGAATTACGTGTAAATTCATTTATGGCATTTGTAACCGCGTTTGGAGTAAAAGACATTGGAGAATGCACAAATATTGCTGTTACTGCTGTTGCTGTTGTCATATTTTTACCACTTAGACTAACAATTCTTCTTCATTTAAGAATATCTGGAGTTTTCTTTACGCACAGCAAAGAAAGAATTGCGCTAAATGGGTTCTAATTTCACGTCATCACTGTTATTATGTGTCCCGAAGCAAAAGGATATTTTTTCCTCTTCGTATAATTTTCGATTCCTCGTCGCAGACTGTTATAACTCGCTACTAGCGGTTATAATATTATGTCTTGACTGACTCCAACGGATTTATAACGTAATTCTGTCCCTGAACTCTCTTTGATTTCTTTTATTTAAGGCGTCTTGCCTAGCTAATTTCTGTTATCGGGGGAAGGATGTTTTATTTATTCCATAACGCACTCCTAACAGCAAACTTAGCAATAAATTCACTCCACTTCATGTCAGTGGAAATCTAAATAAAAAGAAAATCGCAAACTTGCAACTCTATGGTGTTGAAAGGTAAAATGGTTCTCTTTGAGGATTTTTTCATAGGTTTCGGTGTGCAGTAGTGTTTCGTTGTGTATATATGTATGAGAGTATGTGTTTATATATACGACAATCTTTTCATGAGATGATGAATGTGTGTGTGCATATGCAAAAATTATTTTTTTACACAACTTTTCAATACAAGGCCTAGTTAGAGGTTTTCTAAATAATGTTGTATGTGCACGAAAAGAGAAAAAAAAGTGCGCACATTTAGCTGTGATGTAAGCGCCTGCTATACCCTCATCGGACTGCTTGTTATCATGGCTAATTTAGGATACTTTTATTGGTAGCGCAGAATCAATAATAAGAAGAAAAGAACTATTGATAATTTTTGCTGGTTCAACCCCAGAATAAATCTCTACGAGTCTCTGAAGGGAAAATAAAAACGGATAATATGTAGTCTCTATAGTACTGACTAAAATACTGTTCAACTGGACAACAGCCTTGTCGATGAAAGCATTGTTAATTTTGAGTCTAAAGGATGTTTAGTAAAGAATTAGATTCGATTCAAACAGTCAATCAGTTAAGTATCATGCGCGATACACGATTGGGTGATCATGTTCCTGACATGAGTAACTAGGCAGATTTTCCAGAAGTAGCTTACCAAACAAATCTATACAACCCAATTTGTCCTGCTATTCAACCTGTACCTGGAAGGGAGAAGAGATGGATTAATACCTTTCCCAAGGGTAATTGCGCGTAAGGGAATGCAACGAATTCGACTGGAATTCGAACTCGGTTCTCTGATTTCTCATTCCGAGCCGATATCTACTGCATTTTCCCAAGAGTATTTGTGCGTAAGTGAATGCAACTAATTCAACGGAATTCGAAATCGGCTTTCTGATTTCTCGGTTCTCTGATTTTTCGCTAAAAGGGAACAATTAGCTACCATAGATTAAATAAAGTTTTCGGTAGGAAATTCCCTGGAGGTTACCCGGATAAACAAACACCTGAAGAATGTTCGAGATCACAACATGAGGACATTAATCCACATGTAAATAATCTATGTAAAAAATCGGAAATTATTGAAGGTCATAATTGCCCAAGGCCTGAATAAAAATAACACATAAAAAAAATATTCCGGAAATAAAAATAAGTCAATAGATATAATATTTTTTAGTGATTGATGAATTGCTTCATATTTTACAGATTGTCGCCACTTTGTGGGTTATTCAAACGGATTTTGGATTATGAGAATAATTGTTTTCTTTTATGAACTAAATTTTGCATTTAGTGAGAAAAAAATATTATTTTCCCGTATATAAGTTCTACTATTTAACTTGTATCTGGGGGACGAGATAGCAGTATTTGCTCGTAAGTGAACGTAAAAAACCGGACTAAAATTCGAACTCGGCTCTCCGATTTCTCATTTCGAGCCGTTATCCATTACACCAGGCGCACACCTTTTTAATTAGTGGAATCCTCTTTGTAAAGATTGAGTATAAAATCAAAATATAACGCAAGAACAATTATCAAATATGTTTAGAAATGACTAATAAATAACTGAAAAGCGGGAAGACAAACAAATGGACAACAGGGCATAAATCATTTCGCTGATAAGACCTGATTCGATTCTGCCGGTAAAGTCCAGACACGGATTCAACTCGCGCGTCTATCTAATTTATTTCGGCATTTGTTTAACATGTTTTATGAGCGTAAATACATTAAAAGAAGAAAATATCAAAATGTCACGAAATTGCGTCTATATTTCACTCACTTACTACAACGGACTTTTTTTTATCGTTACTGCAGTGAAGCAAAGTTATCAACATCTCTTCGATCTGGTCGTTTTATTTTTTATTCAAATTTTAGGGTAGGTAAGTATAAGTAAGTATTGTACGTAAGTATAAGTATTGTATACATGGCTGAACTCAAGCTAGTCTTGTTTAAAGTTGGAAAAAAACAAAGAAACTTTTTGACTTATTTTACTGCTGGAAGAATTAAACATTGTTATGAGAGGTTCATTTTTGTTTTCTTGGCCCAGAAGATACGGTAAGTCAGTCCAAGCATCGTTACTGTTGCCGAGCTTAAGTCACCCTTGTGCAGATTTGGAAAAACCAAAGAAACGTTTCTACTTAGTTTATCGTTGGAAGTTGAAGCATGGTTATGAGAGGTCCGTTTATTTTTTCTTGGATTAAAAGTTAAGGCAATTCACTACAATAACCGTTACGACATTCACTCTTAAAAACAACCTTGCTCTGAGTTAGAGCAACCAGAGAAAAAGCTTAAACTAGTTCATCGTTTTAGGTTTTTAGAAAACACGTGCGAGTACTATCCCTCGAAAAGTGAGAAGAAAGTTTAGACGGTAATGTGCTGGGGAAACCTAACAATTGGGGAAAGTAATTACCACGTGATTAACATCTTTGAGCTAAGGGGAAAAATCGTTAGGCAGGAAATGTTGCCTTTTTTAAAAGGTTTCAACAACGCCACCTATGTTAGGCGAAACCAACTGGGTTAATCATATTACTGGTTTCTTTACTCTTAGCATCATGTGAAGATGCATTTCTTTCTTTTTTTCATTATTATTTCATTTATCGATCTTTTTTCAGTTTTTCACAAAATGAATACCAAAAGAGATGTTTGAAAAATTTCAGAGCTTCATTACTCATTGAGATCGAGAACAAACTAAATGGTAAGGTGATTTAACTCTTACCGGCCGCTGTGTGAAAGTGCACATACATAAGTGGCTTTGAAGCATGCACTGTAGAGATGGACAAGATGGCCCCAAGCTAAGAGATACATACCTATAGGTGAATCCGAGTTCAAAAGGTTCTGAATAAAAGCATGAATTGTTGTATGGTAAAAAAATAATTATGCTTCATTTCTTGAAATCGACAATTCAGATGATAATATAAATTCCTGGACTAACAGAATATGGTTAATATTTTTTAGATGCTTGTTGAAATCTCGTTCAGTAATGAACTATTTCAGGAATTCCCAATATCGGCGATATCGCCAGCTGGTGGGAAATGTCAAATGTTCGATGGGTGATGAGTAACTGAATAGAAAATAGTAGACGATTAGAGTTTTTCGTGGGAGCGACAAGAAAATGAGTATTAAAAATATATTTCAACATATGCTACACAGAAAAATATTTTTAAAAAGGAAAAAGATACAGTTAAAAAAAGGAACAAATAGCCAATGTAATTTAGATAAATTAATATAATATCACATAATTATCCGAAATGATTTGGTTTTCTGGTATAAACCTTGAGAAAACCATCGTCCTTTCGACATATTTTCTACAGCGGAAGCTAAACACTACTCGACAACACACATTTGTGCATTAGTTGCACTGACTTCAGTAAATATTTAATTTAAAAAATTTAGAAAAATATGTCTTTTAGTTGTATCAACATCACATATAATTTGGTAAACATCAATGTAATTAACATCATATATAATAAAAATTCGAAATTATTTGCTTTCTGGAGTAAACACAAGAAGTTATGACCTTACCAGATATTTTCTGCGCTAAACATTAAACGTTGTCTGACAACGCCCGGTAGTGAATTAGTCGAACTTACTTCAGTAAATCTCATTTAATTTCAAGAAATACTTTCGAATAATCATAATAGATGATGTAAGCATCATCTATCATAATTATTAGAACTAAATGACATTGAAATATTATTAAATCTTGAAATTAGATATATTTACTAAAGTCAGCAGGATGAATAAACAGCCGCTTGCCGTCAGGTGGTGTTTAATGTTCGCAGTACAAAATATTTAGGAAGGGCACTGATTCCTTGCTAGGATGTGCGTTGTGGCGCAGTGGACATCGGAGACCCGAGTTCAAAGTCCTGTTTAATTCGTTGTATTTACTTACGCGCAAATATTCTTGGGAAAAGTATTAATCCGTCGTTTCACCTTCTAGCTAAGAATTAAAGATCAGGACAGATTTGGTTATAAAGTCTTTGCTGGCAGCCAGTCTACCATAGAAAGTAATGGCAACCTACTACAGTAAAATCTTCTGCCTAGTGAGTCATGTCTTTTTCGAGACATGATCGCACAAGCGTGTATCACGTATGGGACTGAATGACTGAATCCTTGGGATCTACACCAGTAAACTAAATTTGTTATTAGTTTATATAGTATTTATTATTTAACAATGACACCTAACTGGATGAATCTAATGCAAAATTTTAGAAGATATATATATACATATAATGAATTATTATAATTATTATTTAAAAAATGAAAACAGTTCTTATAAAAATTCATTATTCATTGAAAAAAGTTTTTTTCTTAAGACAGTAGTATCCTTAATAAATTTATGTATAAAACCAAATAAATAATTCCCTCATGAAATAATGTCATCGTTTTGATGCTTTTTTGATTTTACAATTTGCATCAGAATTTTTAGGTAATGGATTTACAGAAGTCAGTGTGACAAATACACATTCGCGCGTTGGCGAGTGGTGTTCAGTGTACGCTGTAGAAAATATCAGGAAGTGCTCTGATTTTATGGATTTACACCAGAAAACAATATAATTTTGAATAATTATGATAGATTAAGTTAATCTAAATATATTTCATTAAACTAGTTACCGTCACTAAATCGCAAAAATAAACAGCATAGTATGAATAAAAAAGGCCCCGAACTTAATGAAAACGAACTTTCCATCAAAATGATTATATTATAATTGAAAAATCAAAGTAATTTTTAATTATTTTTAAAACAGTTTTACTACCTTCTAAAATGTTCAAAATTTTGGCAGAAAATCTTGTTTTAATTTGAATTAGCGGGTAACCAAAACATTACGACTGTTTACGATGGAAAACGTAATATTACATAATTCACTATTTTTCCAGTGACAAACACCTTAATTAATTCTCGCAAAAATTAAATAATTGTCGAATTTTAATGAAACCTTCAGTAAACATTCACAAATGAATTAAATTATTTTTTAAATTATTATTTTTTAAATTATTATTTTTTAAATATCTTGATATATATATATATATATATATATATATATATATATATATATATATATATATACATCTGTTACTGCCTCTCCACGTAAATCCATGAAATTTTAATAAATTTAACTTTGTTGCGGTAAATGGACTTAGTGGTTAAACGCAGAACTCATTGGGGAATATAAATCATTTTTTTTAAATTTAGCCTCTGTTTTCGAAAATCTTCTCCGAATAGTAAATTCGGAGAAGATTTTCGAAAACAGAGGCTAAAAAAATACAATAAAACTCTGATATCATTTTGTTAAACATTTAATGGCTTTAATAAATAATATATAGTAGCGGCTATAATATAAGGAACGAAAACAACAAAGACATAAATATGTGTATTACTTAAAAAATAATGCATTTTTGATTAGCAATGAAATTTTTACCGAATAAAGATTAGGATGCATAAATATTATACAAAGTTACAAAAATTTACATAATGGTTTTTTTAAAATAAATATTAAATGGAACAAAGAAAATAAGCTACTAGACAAAAATTAAGGAACGATCTTGTTAATTCTTGATTCTGAACAAAATATCAACAAAATTTAATAGTTGGTAAACATCCTCTTATTTTAAATGACTACTCTGCATCATCAACCACATGATCTAACTAATTTCTCGCAAAAATTAGCAGTAATTCCCTCCTATTTGTCTTTCAATAATTCCCATAGGTGATCCTGGTTTTTCGGGTTTCTTTTCTGAGCCTTTTCTCCAATTATCTTCCAAACATTTTCTATTTGATTCAGGTAGGGGCTCTGGGCTGGCCACTTCATTAGGGCGATTTCTTCTTCAAATAAAGCCATAACCTTCTGAGCCTTGTGGTAAGGTGCATTGTCCTGCATGAAAATAGGAGATTCATAAAGATTATTGTTTAACCTTGGTACCACATGCTGCTGAAGAAGCCTTTTGTAAATCTCAGCATTGATATTGCCATGTACATGGATGATAGGACCAACTACTGCTGATTAGATCATTCCTCACACCATCACACTGCCGCCACCAAACTTAACGGTTTTCTTGACACATTGAGAAGACAGACTTTCACCTGTTCTACGGCGTATGTAAGTTTTGCTCTCAGAACTAAATATAGTAAACTTGCACTCGTCACTGAAATGAACTGTATCCCATTGTGCGTCAGTCCACACAACATGTTCTCTCGCATACTCCAGGCGTGCCCTTTGGTTTCACTTTGAAATGAGAGGCTTCGAAACTGGAATACAGGCATTCAATATTGCATTTTTATACCTGCGAATTACACAATGAACGACACTTTTAGACCTATGAACAATATCAGAAATTTCTGAAATTGACTTTTTTCTTGATAGCGATAATGAGTTTTTTCTTCATAAGAGAGCGTTTTGTGTGTAGAATTTGCCATATTGCTTAAAAATAAAGTCCTAATGATAAATGAAATTTTACTTATTGTTGAAAAAATCCATCGTGTTTTTTAACAATGTAAATTAAAAGTTTATGCAAATATTAATATCGTTCCTTAACTTTTGTCCAGTAGCTTATTTCGTTTGTTCCATTTAATCTTTATTAAAAAAAACAACTATTACGTAAATTTTTGTAACTTTGTATAATATTTATGCATTACACCCTAATCTTTATTCGGTAAAAATTTAATTGCTAATCATGCTTTACTTTTTAAGTTATACACATATTTATGTCTTTGTTGTTTCCGTTCCTTATATTATGGCCGCTACTGTATATGAAGGACATTACAGTCTGAAGAAGAATTTTTTTTCGATCAGTTATGAAATTTTAAAAGAATTGTTTTCATCTTTTTATTATAGTAATTTATAAAGTTTCAAAAATATTTTTAAAATACTTCAAAGATTTGTTGCAGTTAAATTTTTAAGTTAATAATTGAAGATTATATTGCCAATCGAAAATTGAAAAGCTTAATAAAAATTATTTGACCTTCATATTTTTAAAATAAATGTTTTTGTGTGTATTTTTTTTCGTATGGTAATTTCTAAGTGCAAATTAAAAGGTCAGAATTTCCTTCTCTTACCCGAAAAGAATTGATAAAATTTTGTCACTTGACTTAAACATGTTAAGATTGTAATGAATGGGCAAACACCTGTGGAGTCAGTTCCAAGAGGCTGTGGTTCACAAGAATAAGCTGTTTGAATATAACTCTATTCTTACCGATGGAATACGGAGGAAATATAGGCTGTTTTCTACTACGCAAATGACATGGCGTATTTTTGCCATGAAGTTATGATTTGGCGAGACTAGGGAAAAAAATATTTGGAAAGAGCTCTCATGTCAGAAAACCAAATAATGAAATTATAAATACTAATATGATACGTGTCGGTACACACATTAGAGAGGATTTTAGATATGGTCGGTTTAACGCGGGGTTTCCCTACACGTATATGTGGACAGCTCAGTCTCCGCGTCCACTGACAGGCTGGCGTTGAAATTCACCAATCATCTGTGCAATCAGGTGGGTTTGGAATCCTCGGGATTAAGCCCTCAATTTGATGAGAAGTGTGAAAAACTACCGTCTGATCGTCTCATCGTTTCCGGCACAATATATCAACTTTCACGGAAGGATGATGTGACATGATGCTTCGTGTTTAATGTGACCGGATCTGAGACAAAAGACCTGCCCAATGTCCACGACCACTGTCGCACTGACATTGGCATTAACCTTTTACCTAAAAATAAAAATGTGATTCTCCAGAATGCCACGGGCCGAAGTTTTAAAGAAAAATGAAAATAAATAGAAACTCATACTTAAGATCAGGAAAAGACAGTCAAAATTTTCTAGGACACATAATGAGGAAGGCGGACTTGGCAAATCTGATACTCACCGGACAGACTGAAGACAAGGACAGTGGAAAACAACGCATTACCTACTTAGTGAGATTGAGTAAATTGATGGCGAAAGAGGATTTAAGAGATATAACAAAAAGCCAAAATTTATTAAGATCTACAAAGAGCTACAAAGAACAGGAAAATGAGGAGAGCCACGATTGCCTACCTCCTGAGGAGACACGAAGAAGAAGAATGTATTGAGGGGGATGCTTCTATTAAAAGAAAACAGAAAATCTACTCAAGCACTTGTAATATAACGTTTATATTATTGATTGATTGATTCGTTTTTTACGGCTTATCAACCTTTTGCAGGTTATTTTAAGCCTGCAAATATTTTTAGATTGTAAGAATATATTTTAGCAATAATAATAAGCTAAGTCTTACTAATTTAACCATAGCTGGAGTGGAGGGTGAATTCATACCTTTTCCATTGTTATTTTGCTCGTAAGTGAATATAACGAACTCAACAGGAAAATTGAAACACGTCTCTCCGATTGAAAATGCCGAGCAATCAGCCATCACACCATCTGCATATCTAAATTTACACAACTTTGTATATTATTATGAACCCGTGTAAATTTACACGGATTTACGAGTTAACATTTTAATGCCACGCTACGTACTTTTCGATCAGTTTGGTTTGGTTTCTTTTTCAGCATATCAACCTCAATGATGGCACATCTATGTGTTAACAAGCTTGTCTCGCCAAAATCAGTACATTCGGGTACACCATACTTTCGATCTTCTACCACATCTAAGTTGCGATTTAAAAAATTACTATCAATCTCAATGGGTCATTTAATGCCGACAAAGTTTTTACAATAGATTCATGTAAATAGAATATGTATTCTTTGTAAGAAATCAGCCTGTAGATCAGCTTTTATTTATGCAATTTTGTAAAGAGAGTTTTTGTCGAGAGTCAGATGCTTTGTTGCTATTTTTTCTATTCAAAAATGATGGCAAACTTCTTTTTTTTTTTAATGTAAATGTTAGTCCACTAAATTATATTGCTGGTAATATTTTCTTCCCCACAACATATTACAGGAATTTTTACTGTAAAAATCTATTTTTGTTCTTACATATTGTTTTGAACCCAGTTTAAGGGTTAACTATTTACCCTTAGCTGGGTTCCTTACAAATACTCCCACCTTGGTCCAGGGTGAACCAACGAACAACAACAATTAAGAGGTGGTTTTAGGTTCCTCTCAACCTCTTAATCAGAGGCCTTATTACCAGATGCAGTTTATCATACCCAGGATTATTGCATTGCTTGGAGTGAATTGACGAAAACAAATGTTAGAAGCAATGAGATGTTGTCTTTCTTAAAAATATTGAACTGTCTTCAGCAGATCATTAGGTCATGAGACATGATTTAACGTTTCATTCCAAACAACCGGCTTTCTTTAAGTTCACTCCCTGCTAGCATCTATCTAAACTTATGTATAAATGGAAATTTGTCTCTCTCTCTGTGTCTGTGTGTGTGTGTGTGTATGTGTGTGTCCGTTACCTATAGACTTCAAAACAGCTGAACCGATTTTGTTGAAAATTTACACAGTTGTACTATAAGCGTCTGCGAGAGGTCTTAGCTAAGTTTTGTGTCGAGCTACCCCCGATAAATAAGGAAAATCGAAAAAATCGGGTTATAGAAAGAGTGGTCCGACTTTAATCAAATTTGATACACTCATAAACAAAGACATAAGAAACGACATTCAGAAGTTTCAAGGTAGCAGTTCTTAGAATAGTGCAGAAAATCGATAATATATATATATATATATATATATATATATATATATATATATATATATATAAAAGGCAAGATGTTTGTATGTGTGTCTGTTTATCTGCCTGTATGTCTATTTTTTCAGCCCTATTATTTTAGTTTTTTTGTTTTTTTTATCGTATCACCCCGAGTAAGGCGGTTATGCCACTGATGTACAGGAGGCTACGTAATAGTGAAAAGACTGGAAAAGATAAGCCGGAAACCACATCCTAAACAGGGAACAAGGGATGAGCCTCTTAACCTGTTCAATAGGCATGGGAGGAGTGTGAACCGGGCGATAAATAGATCTATCTACTCCAATTGAAAAAAAACAAAGTGAGAAGATTGGAAAAGAGAAAGCCGGAAACCACATCCTAAACAGGGAACAAAGGATGAGCCTCTTAACCTGTTCAATAGAGATGGGAGGTGTGTGAACCGAGCCATAGATCTATCTACTCCAGTTGAAAAAAACAAACAAAGTGAGACGATTGGAAAAGAGAAAGCCGGAAACCACATATTGAACAGGGAACAAGGGATGAGCCTCTTAAACTGTTCAATAGACATAGGAGGAGTGTGAACCGGGCGATAGATCGATCTACTCCAATTGAAAAAAAACATGGTGGTGGATTTCTAAGTTTTAACGTAGTAAAAGTCCAGTCAAGAGATATCTGCTAAAATCAAAAATTAAATTAAAGAAAACCAATTAAGCATGAAAAGCTTAAAATTTAAAATTAGGTAGAATGAAAAAAAAAGTCTTACTTTAAGAATATTTCAAGCAAAACAGAATTCAAACACGACACGAGGGTCATTGAATTTTGGTAACACCAAGATGGCCAATGAGGCTTCGGGTTTGGTTCTAAGTAGGTATAATTGTAATTCTTAGTCTCCGCCATGGCACCATTTACTTAGAGGACTTATTTAGCCTTCGAATTTCAGTTTACGAAAAAAAAATTTATTTGATATCGATACCAGGAAATCAAAATTTGGTCCGATTTAAATCAAATTTGATACACTCATAGACAAAGACATAAGAAACGATATTCAGAAGTTTCAATGTTGCAGTTCTTACAAAAGTGCAGAAAATCGATAATATATATATATATATATATATATATATATATATATATATATATATATATATATATATAAAAGGTAAGATGTTTGTGTGTGTGTCTGTTTATCTGCCTGTATATGTGTATTTTTTTTCAGCCCTTTTATTTTAAATTTTGCTTCGGGTTTGGCTCTAAGTAGCTATATTTGTAGTTCTTAGTCTCAGCCATGATACCATTTACTCAGAGGACTTATTTAGTTTTCAAAATTCAGTTTACGACGAAAACAACTTATTTGATATCGATACCAGCAAATTAAAATTTGACTTACATCCATTTATTTTTCTTTCAGTCTACGGTTTTGCTTTAACTGGAAACAACTATTGCTTTTTAGTCTTTCGTACCAACGTCCAAAGAATCTGAGCTCCAGAACCATGGATTAGTTTTAAAGCTTTCATTACACCCGAGCAACGCCGGGCTATACTGATAGTCTATCTATATAGCAATTCCTTTTTCACTCTGTTGTAGAGTGGTTGATATCCCTGCAGCACTCGCAATAATAGAATAGACCATAGCTGAAATGGTCTATTTAAGTAAAGTATAGTAGCATTCGAGTCATAATCGAGTGTCATCCGAGTACTATTCGGACTGATTACTTCGGCGACTATTGTGATCTAACCCCTCTTATCTCTCTTGTTAATTCTATCTTGTTTGCCGTTGTAATTATTGTACTTTTTCTGTGTATATCCGTTTATCAGTGGATATTGTGCAGAATAATACCACAGAACACTTTCTCTGTGCATCATATCCACCTCGGCGATACAACAGTCTCTCAATAACCGTCTCACCCACCTATCTCTCTCACTCTTTCTTTTGTCCCCAGTACCCTTCTCTCTTTTTGGTTCCCTCTCGTACGCACAACACAGTCTGTAACTAATTCGTGAAAACGAGATTAAAAATAAAAACAAGATTTTAATTTCAAAAGGTCAGTCGCGATTCAGGAGCGAATTTGTCCTTAACAGATCGTTAGGTCACAGAACATAATTTAACTACTGGCGATAATCTCTCTCTGTGCCAGACTCTATTTTTGTCTCTCTTTTTGTTTTCCTCGTGGATGCTCAACACAGTCTCAGTTTAGTAGGATTTTTTAGCAATCTTTTGTTAATATATTTCAAAATTATTATAATTATTAACGAACGATTTTAATTTCAAAAGATCAGTTGCTGTTCAGCCTAGGACGTGTTCTCAACAGAGCATTAGATGAGATAACATGATGTAACCCCTCAGAAACAACTACTGTTATTTTAGGTAAACATCCTCCAATCCCAGTCTGTGTTGCTCTATCTTTATTCTCTTTATCTCTCTTTCTCCTTCAGTATGCTCTTCTCTTTCCGCTTGTCCCTCAGTATCTGTGATAACAAGCATAAGACAAGCTAAATCATATATAGTTGCACGCGTATTAAAATATAGGTAATGGATTCATTTTATACTCGTTGATTTTAATGAGATCCAAACAGTCGAGGTATAGAAATTAATCACCAGCCCCCCACAAAGAGAACTTGTTTATACTGGTTAATATTTGTGTAGAACCAACCACCCTTTCCTTCTCCTAAACTTGTTGTACCCGCCAACAAGGCAAGTGAGTCCAGTGCGCCATTTATTTAACTAAACATCTATCGTTACAAAACTGTGAACAATCCGAAGGCAGGGAAACCTCAAACAGTAGGAAAACTGATACTATATTTTAATGATATTTACTTATACGCCTCCCTACCTCGTGCTGGTGGTAGGATGTGATACAAGAACGGTTTAATGTGAAGTGCTGTACGTACATAGAGGCCAAGGTGACTATTACCAAGTCATGTGTAGAATGTTTAACGGAGTGAATTTGCCAGCACCAACACCTCCAATTAGTTTTGAATTTAGTGTTCTCCTAAACCGGTTGCCAGCAGAGGCTAGAGGTCCCAGTGTCCCTTTTCTATTAACTCCTAGATGGTGGAATTGAAGTGGATTAACATTTCTCTCAAAGTTTTGAAGTTAGTGTTGTCTTTATCCTAAATTGGTCGCCAACAAAGACTAGAAATAACAGTGTGTCTCCTATTATCTCCGAGAAAAGGGAGAAGAGATGGATTAATATTTTTTGTACAATGTTTTGAATTTAGTGTTTTCTCCTAGACTGGTTGCCAAACATCTTTGGGAACATACTTTATCCTTCAATTAATTCCTAACTAGAAGAGAAGAGATGGATACATATTTTTTTTACAATGATATTCATTCGAAAATTCAGCTGGGATTTGAAATACGTGCGACAGTGTAAGATGTGCGGCTCGGAACGAGAACTCGAAAAGTTGCGTTCGAATTCTAGTGGAATTCTTCGCATTCACTCATGCGCAAATACCCTTGCGAAAGGTATTATTCCGTCTCTTCTCCCTTCAGCTATGGATTAAATAGCAGAACAGATTTCGTTCTATAGTCTATAGCCATGGTTGGCTATCAATCTACTGCAGAAAGTAATGGTAACCTACTGCGGGAAAATATTCTCCCGAGTCAGTGATGTCTCGAAAGAGACATGATCGCCCAAGCGTGTATCACATACGGCACTTAAATAATTGATACCGATTGTACTGTTCGTTACGCGCATATCGACTTTTAATCTGGCATCATTAATACAGAACAAAAGAAAATTGAAAGAAATATGTTTGGATTTAGGGCTTAGATAAATGCAGAAGCACATACAAAACGTCATGTAGGTTGGCTAGCTCTGTAGACTGAGCTATCAGCTGGCTGAGCCTGAAAGGTCTTTCCAACATTTGTTCGGACTGTTGAGCTTATCATTTTGCATTACATGTTTTCTATGATTTTGCGACCACTCAAGAGGTATTTTTTCCGAGTGCTGATCGCATTTCTGTAAAATGTAGTTTTGAGAAGAGTTATTACCATTCCAATAATTGTTCGGATTATTGATCCCTTCCTTCCGGTTTGAGATGATTTCGCAATGAGTCATTAACATTTCAGTATTTGCTGAGGGTATTGATCTCATTCTTCCGAAATTTAAAAATTTACACATTATCATTCGACGTATTTTCCGGATTATTAATCTAGAACAACCAAGAAGAATGAGTTCAATAGTTCGAACAACGCGTGGAATGTTAATAACGCTTGTGAAAATGACAAAAAGCTATCAGATGTGGTGCGTTGATCAGGGCTGACGTCACTTCCAACCTCAGCGTTATTGACGTGTTCTTCAGTCGTGGCGCTGAGTTTACGATACCAACGCGAAGTCTCGCCTGATTTATGGTCTCGTTGGCCAGTCTCGCATGATTTACGATCTCGTTGTGAAATCTCCCGACGGCGATGAAGAGTTGACACGACTCTTGGTAATTTTAGTGCGCGCCGTAAAGCCATTAGATCAGAGAGGAACCGGACTTAATGTTTTTAGCGCGTTCTCTTTGATCACGAGCTGCAACGACTTCAAACGTCGTTTTACAGTGTCCCTTTAAATAATTGATTAGAGAAGGGTATGTGGGAAGAGGGTGATGGTGAGATGAGTGAATGGACGTCAAAGAAGAGAGGAAAATATCGAAGGGAAAAGAAGTGATTGCAGAGTAAATCCGACCGACACACGCCATCCGCCATGAATTACCGGCTCAGACCGAGTGGATTTGGGTAATAAATCCGCTCTGATGTCTGTTTTCTACTTACCACGGCTTGGATTGGGTATGCAGGCGCTGCGGGATGGTAGGGATGTTGCGGAGGAGCGGGTGGAGGAGTTTACTTTGCAAAATCGGAGGATAAAGGAGAGGCGATCAAATAAGAAAAGAAAAGAGAGAAATAGAAAAAAGACAAAATAGTAGGTAAAGATCAGGCTAAAAGAAGAAAAAGACAGAAAGGGAGTAAAGAATATGAAAAGAAAAAGAGAGAGAAGAGAGAAAGTAGACAAGAAGAAAAATACAATGAAATGGTATAACCCGTAAAAAAATTATTCTTTCTTTCTTTCTTTCTTTCTTTCTTTCTTTCTTATAGAAATGAAATTAATATAAAAAAGGGAGAAAATATAAAAGAAACAATGGGATGTGAAGAAAAATGCCGAAAAGAAAGAAAGAGAATATTTCGAAAAAAAGTAGAAATTTGCCAAAGAAAAAGAAAATGGAAAAAGAAAATAATAATGAATGCTGTCAGAATGAGCATATAGAAAAGGAAAAAATAAGGAAAGAAAATAAGAAAATAAAAAGAAAATAAATAAAATAGAGAGATTGGACAAGAACTAATGAGATGAATGAATATGAAGAAAATGGAAGAAAAGCGGGAAAGAAGAAGAGAACAAAATTAAAATTACAAAAAATAAAAAATAAAAAAGAGTGATAAAATAAAACTTGAAGAAAAAGAGTGAATATGTAAAATACAATGTTCAAATGATGCGCAAAAAGAAAGAAAGAAAGAAAGAAAGAAAGAAAGAAAGAAAGTGTGAATTGAAGAAAGAAACAAAAAGAAAGTGAAGAAAACGAAAATATTTGAAGAAAGAAAGAAAATGAAAACTAAAGAAGGGAAGAAAGAAAGGAGGAAAGAAAATGAAAAAGTGCAGAAGGAAAAGAAAAAAAGAAAGAAAGAAGGCAAAGAAAGGAAGAATGTTAAGAAACTATTAAAAACAGAAAGAGGAAATAGGTGATTTTCTAAGCTGCCGCTTATATGTGACACCAGGCCGAAAGTATGGGACTCCCAATGAGGATCGATTCACTACTCAGTCGTAACTGGTTCTAGCGAGAAGAAAGAGGAAATAGAGAAAGCAGATATAAAGGAAAAACAAGTGCTAAGAAATAAGCATATAGACAATTATGGGAAAGAATAAATGAATGAAAAATTGAGCAGCTAAGGGAGAAATGAAGGATAAGAAACAAGAAAAACAGGAAGAAAAGAGGAAATAAGACAAGGAAGAAAGAAAAATAGAAAAAAGTCGCGATAAATAAAAAAGAAAGGGAGGCTCAAGAATGACTATATAGACAGAGACGCGAAAGAAAAAATGATGGAAATATAGAAGAAAGAAAAACGAGACAAAAAAAACAGGAAAAAACTTAATAAAAAAAGAAAGAATGTACTAGGGAAAGCGAATAAATAGAGAGAGTGGGGAAAGAGAGGAAGCAGAATAAGAGAATGCGATAAGAAGGAAAATGTAGGAAAAGAAATAAATGAAAAAAAAGTAAAAAAGAGAAAAAATTAAAAAAATGCGTGTTGAAGGAATCGAAGAGGCTGTACGATACAGTCAAACAAATGGCCGAATGGATGTCGGAACGGATAAACGGGTCGTGGTTCGACGGAGCGGGAGGGGAGGAAAAGGACCGAATTAATGGAGTAGATGGACTGGTTGATAAGGAAACGAAAAGATAGAAAAGACATTAAAAGCAAAAGGAAAATCGACGCAGAGGAGGACGCGTGCGATGTCGATGGGGGAAGAACATCGAGAGCGTCCCTGGACGCGTGCATTTCGATTCAGACATCATGCGTACGGACACGCTTGCCCATATATCTCTACAAGAGCATATATCTGCATGTATTCACACGTATTATTTTTAGACACGGGGACCGTTTGTGAATTTGACAAGGCAGAGGAAGGAAATTAATGAAGAGGCAACTCGAAAAGAAGAGAACAAGCCATGACAACTTTATATATAGGTGTTTAATTTTCTACTTGCAGTTGTTTAGTTTCCGTGTAGGTGATATATGACCTACTTTCTTTGCGTATGATTCTCTTTATGTGCCGTATCCTCCCAGGATGTATGCGATATGGCACTCCACAGCTTCCTGTCCTTTGCTTCTCTTAATTATTTTGTCTTTATGTTATCTCTTCTAAACCCTGTTCTGCCATCCATTTACTCATGCTCATTAAGTAGGTAACACATCGTTTACTCTATCCCTCTGATTTTTAATATCCTATGAGTGTCAGATTTTCCAAGCCCACTTTCCTCGTTATATACCCTAGAAGTTTCTCTATATGTTACCTTTATATTTTTCTCTTCTCTGAAACTTAATTTTTGCTCACATGCTTGGCTCATAGTATTCACAGCATCCTGCTGTAGAACCATGCTTCAAGTTTGTTCTTAATTTTTGAGATTGTTTTCCAGCACTCACTGCTATTCAGAAGGACTGGGGTCACGTAACAGTTCAGTACTCTTTCCTTTATTTCTAGCAAAGTTTTTCTATTTCTCTTAATACAATGCTTAGCTTTTAGAATCCATTTTTGTTATCCTAATACGCCTTCGGATTTCAGTGTCACACTTTCAGTCTTGTTAAAACACTTCCTGTTATATATTACCTTGACCGGCAGAGGTAATTGGCAAGTACATCCGGCTGTGGGTGATGTCAACGAAGGACAAGGGTGGTTGACAGATATATCTGGCCGCAGATCATGTCTGCAGGGTGCAACAAAAAAACAAAACAAAACAAAACTCAAGCGACAACCGGCTTGGAAGGTGATGGCCAGGTGGGTTTTGGTTGACAGATATACTGGGCTATAGATATAAGTCAACTAGGGTCAAAGGTGGTTGAGAGAAATATCCAACCGTAGATGACGTCATTAGAGCAACATCCTGAAAAAGGAAAAATGCGTGGTAGTTTTGGGGCTATATAAAGTCTGTGGTTTTTGGCTGAAGAGACAGAGAACTCCCACTGGCTTTCGGCTCCCTACGGTTCGTTCGTGTGCGCGACACTATTCGTCTGCTTGTCTGCTTCACACAAGTGTCACCGACGATTATATTTTTATATATACTTGTTCCTCGTTTTTTGTCAGCGGCAGTATATAACATTCCAAGATATTTAAATTTTTGTACTTGTTTGAATAGATTATCTCCGATTTGTAATTCGCACTTTTGGCTCACCTCTTTTGCTAACAATCATCCATGCTGACTTCTTGCAGTTGATGTTTAATCTTTTCTTTACGCTTTCCTTCACTGCCTTCTGCAGGATTTGTTTGTCACGGCTTCTTTTTTTATGGTGTTATGTGCGTTGTGGTGCAGTGGATAACGGCTCGGAACGAGAAATCGGGGAGCCGAGTTCGAATTCCAGTTGAATTCATTGCATTCACTTACGCGCAAATACCCTTGGGAAAGGTATTAATCCGTCTCTTCCTTCCAGTTATGGGTTAAATAACAGGACAGATTGGGTTCTATAGCCTTGGCTGGCAACCAATCTACCGCAGAAAGCAATGACAACTTACTGAGGGATAATCTTCTGCCCAGTCAGTCATGTCTCTTTCGAGACATGATCGCCCAAGCGTGTTTCACGTATGGCACTTAACTAACTGACTGACTATGTTTGGGTGGATGTCTCATCATCATTCTATATTAAGCTTTACTCCAATACAAGGCTATACATAAAAAATTTCCAAAATTCCCAAGTGTTAAACAGCTAGCAAGAATCGATCTCATCTCAGAAATATGGCTGACATGCCCCATGCTGTCCCGACAGACTGATCAGATTGGCCAGTTCAGAGATTAGCAAAATATTGAATTTTGTGTGTCCATCAGAATAAATTCGAAGACTGATCAATTTGTGGAAGCATGATTTTATTCAACCAATATTTTACTGTTTTTCTATCTAAGAATCATTTTAACTCTCGGTAGAGAAAAAAACAAACAAAAAAAAAACGAAAAACCATTCTCACGCGCTTTATACGAGGGTGGGTCAACCGACTCAAATAGTAAAGCAGTTTGTTTTAATATAAAAGAAATAGGGTCAGCAATTAAATATATGATCCATCAAAATATAGATGGATCATCACATGTTCAATTCTGCACTTCTTAACATCTTTCAATGGCAGTATACTACCTACCAATGAAGGTATCTTTCCCACTTTCGCTAAACTCAACTACATGTTTATGTAGTCAATTCCTTACAGTAGCTTTCATTTTCTTGTCATCACCTAACTTAGAAACATCATACTTACATCTCTTTGGCCTAATGAAAAAGTCACTGAGTGGCAAGCGTTATGTTCCCTACGTATACATAGACAAAACATGAGAATTGGAGTGACGGGAGGGTAGAAGCCACAAGGGTCAGTACGCTTCAAGCATTACCTAGAGCACAATACAGACTCCTGAGACTGGAGCTTGTATTATGGGAGTCATTTTGTGTAATGTTCTAAGCTGTAAAACAGTGCACAGTGGATGCGAGGGCTGCATATTATAACAGAAGACCCTCGACTTGAAGATTGTAGCGATCAGCGAAGTATCACCTTGTAAGTTCCTTCCACATTTGCAACAGATTTTGGGAAGAAGTTGTATTAGTGTAACTTATTCCTTACTAATGGAATATGAAAGTCATGAAGATGACTTGACTCTGTGTGAGTGGTATGGTTTGTTCTAACTCTGAAGATCTGGACTAGTGGTATGAAAAAATGTATTTCGCACAAACGTCTGCCATAAAAAAACAGCGATGGGGTAACGAGTGGCTAAAACGTTTCGTCTGTGAGTGGGGTTGAAGGGTGATTTTCATTATCCACAAGTCGCACAAATGCTTTTGAACACGGTCAAGGCTGGCTAACGTGAGGATTGGGTTTCTGTAGCCCAGATGTGGCGGCAACAAAAATGGTTTGATTTGACTTTTGTAAAGATAGAGATTAGTAGGAGGAGTGCATAAGGAGAAGCATAATGTCTTGGCAGCTCAACGTTTTGTTTACGCATGAACGACTTTTACTCTTTATGAGTAGTTTTTTTTTTTGGGGGGGGGGGCAGACCTCCATAACCATTTAATGATAAAAAAACTTATTTTATTTTCCTGCTAGATAAGTTTAAGAAATGCGTTGAATTCTTTAACACACAAATACTATTGGGAAAGGTATTAATCCGGCGCTTCTCCTTCCGGCTATGGATTAAATAACAGGACATATTGTGTTTTCTAGCCATGGTTGGCAACCAGTCTAGGGCAAAAGGTAATGGCAATCTATTGCAGGAACATCTTCTGTCCAGTCAGTTTTTACACTTTTGAAACATGATCGTCCAAGCGTGTACCACGTATGGCACTTAACTGAAATAGCAAATGTATATGCTTTTGAAGTAAAACAAATTTATTGAAAATCCTATGGAACATTTATGTATAGTAGTAAAATAACTCATAATAAATCATTTTAAATTATGTGAGTAATTAATCAATTTTAAAAATTGCAGATTTATTTAATGTGATCCATGTGTTTGATGCTGCTGAGAATTTTAATACTCTTAACAGTCTTATATACATATATATATAATCCTTATATAATAAATTAATTTTATTTTTAACATTTTATTTTTAAATGTTATATTAATTAATCTATATTAATATGTTAATATTTTATTTTATTAATATTTAAAATTAGTATTATTATATATTATTATCATATTAAATTAATTTATATAACAAATTATAATCTTTTATTTTCTATTATACATAGAGGGTGTGCCATTTTATATTTCTAATTTCCCGCATGCGCTGTTCGTTTTTGTCGACTGCACAGTAGAGTATGAGCACCGTCCGTGAGAAAAAGAAACCCGTGACTCAATTCACTCCGCCAGAAATTTGAAAATATATATATATTGTAGTTTTATTATAAAAGTGGTTAATGAAATCATTATATCACTACACAAAATAGCTCCATATTATAATGTTTCCTAAAAATAAAGTAATTCTAAACCATACAAATGAATTAACAGTATTAAGTAAACACCGTAAGTATTTCACTTTAAAATTTAATTATAAAGTCCATTTATATCTTATGCTCTAATATTACATGACAATTATTTCATTGAAAATTAATGACCCAAATAATACTTGTTTTTCATAACTTCAGCATACTTTAGTATAACATTAATTTAAATTTTAAATTAAACTATAAACCCCCTTTAACAATATCAGTAATATAAAAATTAAATTCTCCAAAGACCTAAAATCTGACCTGTTGTCTAAAACCATATTCTACACATCTAAATAATATGCATTTCTAATATGTATCTTCTCAAGACAGGTAAAAGTGTCGTTTTTCATGACCTAATTCAATAACTCACCTCCATACGGCCTAAATGATCAATTTTATAGTTTAACCTAATTCTCAGTTTGATTGAGTAACACACCATAATCATATTACTAAATAACCATGAATTCTTCTTTTTTCAAAAATAAATGATTTTCACCATTTATATTAGAATATCACCCGATAAAATATAACAATGTTCTGAAACCTGAAATTTTTTGTGTAGTGATATAATGCTTTAATTTCCCTATTACAAGAAAATTACCTTATAATAAAATGGTAATGGACGCGAGGCTACACGGCTGTATCATATTTTATTTCCAGTAGTAAAAATTTTGGATAATAATTGTAAACTTAGCAGCGTCTAAAGTAAATTTTAAAAATAATAACTAAAAATGAAGTATTTACTGACCTATGGTTATGTGAACATTTGTCCTTGGTTAGAGTGAGAAACATGTCTCCAAAACTTTTACAGTGTTTTTAATACAACTTGGTATGTATGTTTTTATTATGTCTTTTAACACAGTCATTTTTAAAAGTAAGTATTTTCAAATTATTTACACATTTATTAAAACAAAAGGGATAGACTGTCAGATAGATAGATAGATAGATAGATAGATAGATAGATAGATAGATAGATAGATAGATAGAAAAAGAATGAGATAGATAGATAGATAGATAGATAGATAGATAGATAGATAGATAGATAGATAGATAGATATTACGAACTGGATATGAATCTACTGTATAAAATATGAGCGATTAATACATCTAGAGAGGGATTGCAATTGTTTGTCAGGGCATCATGACCAATCTTTACCTTCTTCATCTTCAAAGCTCTCAACATCAGTAGGTAATTTTTCGAGCAATTTTCGAATTGAACGCATTTAGGTTCGTCTACTGAATTGAAAGCTTCCGTTTACTGGCTGTTAGTTTACATTCTGTGAATAACATGCTGCAAAGTCTATCTTTCTCTGCCGTGCGCTGATAGCTTATGGGGAAGGTCTCTGTCTAATGACAAATCAGTCGAATTTCGATCGCGGCTTGAACCCAAACAGTTAATGTAAACGCACTGAGGAGCTGTGATACAGTGAAACATTCTTGTATGCGTAATATTATATATATATATATATATATATATATATATATATATAAAGAGAGAGAGAGAGAGAGAGAGAGAGAGGACATCACCAAAAATGTGAGCATCAGAAACAGCACCTACCAAAGTTTCACCGTTATTTTTATGATCACATTAGAAATTACCTAGTTCTTGTCTGAAATGGATGCTAATCGATTGAGTGTTAATGGTATGACCTTCGCTGTACTGGGTCTGTACAAACAGCGTACGCACATTCAGGAACCATTCTAAATGGTTTATATTTAGAGAATGCACCGGTTTCTGTCGTTACAAGTAAACACACACACACACACACACACACGCATATATATATGTGTGTGTGTGTGTTTGTTATGGGGAGGGTACTAGTACTTTCGAAAGACACTACATTTGTTTTCAATGATTGTTTTGCGCATATTTATGCAACTATTTTTGTATAATTCCTTAGTTCTCACATTTGAAATCGCTCATGGTGTTACCATTTAAACAATCAAACTGATATTTCTATGTCTATTCCTTATAACAATTTTTATATAATTTAGGTCCTGAAAAGAAAAAAAGAATTATAATATTACATGAAATATTATATAAAAATTTAACCATAATACATTGTCATTTTTAATGAAGCATACACACACACACACACACACACACACACACGTGTGTGTAAAAAACAGAACACACACCACTTACTTGTTACCCAGGTTTCAATTACGAAGGTCCCTTCAAGCAAGCTTAGTCTGAGAGACCTGCGCAGTCGAAACCTGGGTAGCAAATAAGTGGTGTGTGTCCTGTTTTTAACATGTTGTAAACACTGCATATTCAGTTTACTTGTGTTGCGTGTGCATTGGAAACTTTTTTCGAACTACCGTCTGCTGCTGCAACTAGCCACTATTTCTCTAGTGTAGTATATATATATATATATATATATATATATATATATATATATATATCTGTGTGTGTGTGTCTGTGTGTGTGTATGATTAAGACAAATAGAATAGGTTGACGGCCTTAACGTCGAGTCAGCTCTGTATTTCGATTAGTGACCGTTTGGGATCGCAGGTGCTGTAATTTTTGGTGATCAATATCTCGGAATTATTAATCGGAGAGTTGTTCCAATTTGTTTCGCTATATTTAGGCGCAAATCTTTTTGTGAAACATTATTATCTTCCAAAGTAAAATGAAAATCTTTACAAAATATTTAAATTTCGGCATCAAATAACCCATAGAGGATGATATACCTCTAAACAGGCACAGCCAATCAAACCCCAAATAGAATTGTCCCTTAGCTGATTGATGTTTTATAACAAATGATTTTGTTGTGGCTTTCGCTAGCTTGTTGGAAGCTTTCTATTCATGAAATAGTAAGGCGCATTTTAAGGCGAAAAATGCGACTCTAATTAAAACAGAAATTTTTTTTACTAAGACCAAAATGTTTGGAAAGTGCAATTTCATCCACACTAAATTTGCGTCCAGTTTCTTACAGCTGTTAACTATTCTTGGCAAACCTTCTATTATCAAAATGTCTTTATATTTAATATCAACTATTGTTATTATAAAATTGGATAGATTATATACCGAAAAATATATATATGCAGATTTTAAATATATAAAATGGAAATTGAAATTAAAATATAGAAAAGACCCAGACATAACGTGTAGTACAGTGAAAACAGCCAATCCTTACAATGGTGGTAAAAATATGTAGACTGTGCCAGGAAGAATAGTTAGCGATTATGTTATTCCCAAACAAAATTGAATTACTGAATGAAAGAACAGAAAATATGACTAAGTGTAACCATACCATAAAATAAATATAAGGTTCATACAACCATGGATGAAAAAGTTATAATTTTTTGTAATTTTAAAAATTGCGCGTTCAAAAATTCCCCGTTCAAACAAATCCACATTATATGAGCGTTTTTAAAAAAAGAAAAAAAAAAGGTAAAATCAGTCATTGCAAATCGTTTGAAGTCACCACATGGTAGAAACCTAGGTCGCTTAACAATTCGTTTACAAATGAAGAATATATATATATATATATATATATATATATATATATATATATATATATAGGAATAGAATAAGTAAAGAACAAATAGGAAAAGTGTTTTAAATCTAACGTGTTTCACTTGAACGAGCTTCATTAAAAGTCTAAGAAACAGTATGTGGGTTGAGGCATACTTTCATTGGTAAGATACGTGTTACGTGTCGTAAAGCAATGGATGAATATTAAATGTAGAAAAAAGCTTGTGTCTGTTTAAGTGTTTGTTTGTGTGTGTGTGTGCCCGCGCCTAATAAAAACATTATGTGTTTATAATAAATGTAAGTATATATATGTGTTAAGCGTATTTAAACTATAAACGAATTAAGTGTGTGTATATGTCGGTGAATCCACATACGGTCTCTTAGATTTTTAAACCATTCGTCTTTAATGAATCTCTGAAGAATCTTGTCAAAGTGAAACATGTTAGATTAAAGACACGTTTTTTCTACTTATTCTATTCATCTTGCTTGTCGGATTCCGATCCATATATATATATATATATATATACATATATATATATAGAGAGAGAGAGATGGGGGGGGTGGACAAAATAATGATAGCACTTTGAAATTTCAAGCAAATTTATTTCAATATGGGGTAGGCCTTTCTTGGGCAGTAATTACAGTTTGAATTATGCGTGGGATCGAATCGAACAAAGTTTGAATTTTTCCAAGAGTAATTTTTATCCATTTTTCAGCTAAAACAGTCAGTCAGTTAAAGTGCCATACGTGATACACGCTTGGGCGATCATGCCTCGAAAGAGACATGACTGACTGGGCAGAAGATTATCCCTCAGTAGGTTACCATTGCTTTCTGCGGTAGAATGGTTGCCAACCAAGGCTATAGAAACCAATCTGTCCTGCTATTTAACCCATAACTGGAAGGAAGAGACGGATTAATACCTTTCCCAAGGGTATTTGAAATGGTGGAGTATGTAGAATCCTCACATTTTTTTCTGAAATGAATCATAAATGTTTAATGATGTTAAGATATATATATATATATATAAATATATATATATAACGGCATATCAACTTTTGTGGGTTATTTCATGCTAAAAAGGTGGGTGTTTAATGTATTGTTATTTTAATGTTTGTTTATAGTGTGAAGGTTGATTTAGTCAGATTTTAATGAAAATTTTTTTTCTTTTATATTTTTTATTTTAGAAAACTGAAAATGTCTTCTTAAAAATGTTTTTCTGAGAATATCTTTTCCCTTCAAAAATGTGTTATGGTAATAATTGTTTCTTCAAAGATGCATTGTTGGTAATATTATTCCTTCAAAATGTTTATTTTTCTATAAAAGTCTATTTTATGTATATATTTCTATAAAAATGTTTTTTTTATACTTTCATAATACGGATTTTCGTGCGCCGTCTGGAAGTTGAAATAAGTATTTATTTACAATATTTAAATTGTGTGGATTGCTGTCCCCATTGGCATATTCACGATGTTTCGGCTGTTTTACGCTCTAGCTGTCTTCAGGTGATGGGAATTTCAAACAGAACACTTTATTTCGACCACCGAAGTAGATTGTTCTAGTTCCACGCTCTATGACTCTTCCGGATATCTAAGTATCAGTTATTTTCTTTTAATTTACTTTACCGTGTTTTTTTTTTCAAGATCTGCTGTAGCTAGGTATTGAACACACAACTTTTTGAGTTAAATCACAGGTTTACATCAACCTAGAACTTTTATTCAATGAGCCATGTGTTCTTGAGTTAAAGTAGATACCCAGAGAAGGCATGATACGCGTAACTATAACAATTTACCTTGGTAGACGAATTTAAGTGTTTGGTTCGAAATTTTAATTTCCTGAAGAAGGCCGGAGTGTACAACGGCCGACACGTCATAAATATGGAAACAAAAATAACAACAACAGTCCGAACAATGTAAATAGTGTAAATAATTATAATACCACTTCTCAGAAATATATGCAAAAATAAGTACTGTATAAAAAGGGCATCTACTCAAATACGGGTATCCGTAAAATATAAAGCATGAAGTAATAAAAATGGCGTATATACAAAAGTTCACAGCTCTACTGTTTTGCAAACTTGTCACTAAATAAGCAGTAAATGAAGATTTTATTTGGTACTGATGAATGATTTGTAAGCCCTTGGCGTATTAATTTATTTATTTTTTTACCGAGAAGTCTCATCATCAACTCAAGAACACGGTCTTTCTACAAATTTTGTCAAACATGCGGAATAATGGAAACCAAGAAAGCACACTAAATAATATATATATATATATATATATATATATATATATATAATTGGAGTAGATAGACTAAACTATCACCCGGTTCACACTCCACCCACATCTATTGAACAGGTGAAGAGGCTCATCCCTTGTTTCCTGTTTAGGATGCGGTTTCCGGTTTTCTCTTTTCCAATCTTTTCACTCTTTTCCTTTTTTATTTTTTTTCAATTGGAGTAGATAGACTAAACTATCGCCCGGTTCACACTCCACCCACATCTATTGAACGGGTGAAGAGGCTCATCCCTTGTTTCCTGTTTAGGATGCGGTTTCCGGTTTTCTCTTTTCCAATCTTTTCACTCTTTTCCTTTATTATTTTTTTTTTTTCAATTGGAGTAGATAGACTAAACTATCACCCGGTTGACACTCCACCCACATCTATTGAACAGGTGAAGAGGCTCATCCCTTGTTTCCTGTTTAGGATATCGGTTTCCGGTTTTCTCTTTTCCAATCTTTTCACTCTTTTCCTTTTTTATTTTTTTTCAATTGGAGTAGATAGACTAAACTATCGCCCGGTTCACACTCCACCCACATCTATTGAACAGGTGAAGAGGCTGTTTCCGGTTTTCTCTTTTCCAATCTTTTCACTCTTTTCCTTTTTTATTATTATTTTTTTTTTTCAATTGGAGTAGATAGACTGAACTATCGCCCGGTTCACACTCCACCCACATCTATTGAACAGGTGAAGAGGCTCATCCCTTGTTTCCTGTTTAGGATGTGGTTTCCGGCTTTCTCTTTTCCATTCGTTTTACCCTTACCTAGCCCCCTGCGCATCAGTGGCGTTACCGCCTTGCTTGGGGTGATATGATTAAATATATATATATATATATATATATATATATATATATATATATATATATATATAAACTTATTTATAAATGGAACTTTGTGTGTGTGTATCTGTGTCTGTGTCTGTGTGTCCCCGTTACCGTTTCGACTCCGAAACGGCTGAACCGATTTTCTTGAAAATTTACACAGCTGTACTATAAGCGTCTGCGAGTGTTCTTAGCTATGTTTTGCGTCTAGGTACCCCCCGATAACTATCGAAAATCGATAATCGAAAAAATCGGTTATAGAAGGAGTGGTCTGATTTTAATCAAATTTGATACACTCATAGACAAACACATAAGAAACGATATTCAGAAGTTTCAAGATTGCAGTTCTTACAATAGTGCAGAAAATCGATAATATATATAAAAGGCAAGATGTTTGTGTGTGTGTCTGTTTATCTGTCTGCATGTCCTTTATACAAATCCAGAATTTTTATCTGATTGTCACCAAACTTCACTGGAATATTTTTTAGACTTCTGGACAGGGCATGGGCGACTTATCTTTTCCAATTTCTTCCCGATTTTGGAACTCGATACCCCGATATCCAATCAGGTCTCATCAAGATCAGGATTTCGGCCCTTTTATCGTGGTTCTTGCTGCAGAATCTGCTCTAACTTGGTAAAATTATAGTTTTAGACTTAAACATTAGTAGATCTTCTCAGGCGACTCATTTTTCCCGATATCGGAAATCGATACCCCCGATATTCTATTGAATCTGATCAAAAACCAATATTCAGCCATCAATATGGCTCATTTTCGCCAGTTTTACTCCCGATGGGCACGATGTTTTCACGGACTTACTTAGATTAGTTTATCCTTGGATGACTTATTTGACTCCGATATTGGAAATCGATACCGGGTCTGATCAAAATCAGTTTTTCAGCTCTTTTATTTTAGTTTTTACTTCGGGTTTGGCTCTAAGTAGGTATAATTGGAGTTCTTATTCTCA